>CM048844.1:15340736-15813236 GCA_026545765.1 Plantago major | reverse complement strand
GGTCCCGGGATATATTGTAAATCTGTAACCACCTGAAGCTCGACAAGTTCAGTTTAAATTCAATAAAAACAGACCAAACCCTTTGTATTTTTAATCTATTTTGTTTAGAATTGAAATGGTACTCCAAATAAATTGGCTAAGGGCATGTTTGGTTTGTGAATAAGTTGATTCAGCTTATCAGTTAGTCAACCCATAAACAGATTAATGGACCTGGATGTAATTGTTCGACTAATGGTATCCAGATTAGTAGAGGGCATCTAATAGGGGAGGTATATGTAATTGTTCCGTACATATAATATGCAATATGCTTACATTCCTCTAAAATTAGACTTTGACACTAGATTACCAGTTGTTACATATTAAATTTTTTCTCACTTTCAATCTTTTTACATATAATCCCTCCGTCCCGTTAAACGTGTCTCACTTATTTTCGACACTATTGTTAAGAAAGTCTATAGTTTGTTGTTTGTTGTGGAAGAGATAAATGATAAATAATGGAGAAAGTATAAGAGGTAAGAGACAAAAATGATAAAAATGGAAAAGTCTTGGAATGGAAAGTATTGCAATCCCATATCGTTTTATGGAGGGGCATAAGTTGTTTTTACACAAGAACTAAACTGACCCAGTACCATAGGCTCTCGGCTATAATAACAACTGGGACAGGTATAATAGTTTTTCAACCCATGGCGGTCTGGTGATAACAAGGGGCGGATAAACGGGTGAAAATAGACAAAATTAAATACATAATTAGTTAAAAACTTCAAATAAAAAACAATATAAATGTTTAAATCAAAAAAACTAAGTAGTAAGTGATAAAACATTAAAATATGGTAAAAATGTGTAATTTTAGTGGGAAATGTGAGAGGTGGTAAAAAGTGCAAGAGTAGGATTTATTATTATTGGTTGGGTGTAGAGTACATTCCTTTTTTAGTAATGTATGAAGTTTTGTAGTACGTTTAAAAATGACAAATATATGAAGTTCTGCGGAACGAATAAAGTATATATTAAATAAAACATGCAAATCATTAGTTGTTGAATTTATTGTATATGCCATTTAATATATATATAATTTTTTATTATTGTAATTTATGGATGTACACATATATTTACTCTCTTTCTTTTTCACATATTGATGAGGTCGGGTGACTGAAGAGTTGTACCAGCTCATATGTCGTTGGTTGAATAACAAGTTACGAAAAAATTAACCTGTAAATGTTTTAAAGAAAATAATTGGCGCGTGCGCTTTTTTTAATACCCCTAATTTTAGGGGAGTACGATCGGGTGAAGATGGTATTGTTAACAAATTAGACTGGCCCACTATAGATGTGTGGTTTAAATAAAATCAAGGTGGGTAGATTGCTTTACTAACCTGTGGCAGATTGACAAATGAGTTGGTGGGTAACATGGAACGGGTGATGTATATACCCGATCCGTACGCCATTATTTTAAATAGATACCGTTAAGGTTCGCAATGGGTTGGATATACCTCGATCCATTTAAAAGACTTGAATGGAAAAGGTCTTCTCAGCTTATAATACTAATACGATTAATTACTCAGGTGCGACTTATCATAGATCATGATAAAGATTGGCCAAACTTTTGAGGAATATTGATTATGCATTAAAATTGTGCAATGGCACGATTGAGAGTCACTACTCTTATAATTATAATCGAGGTAAAAGTGATGTATGGAATAAATGCATGCAAAAAAGTTTATCGTTCTTAATTAGTGTGATGATGAGTCCATCAGAGACAAACTAAAAATGTAACATCCCAAAGTTTAAGATAAATTTTCAGAGAGCTTAAAGGATCGAGAACGCTACTCATACCAACAATGTGCACATTTCTTTTCAGAAATCCATCCATAAGAGCTTTAGACTTAAGCATGCATGCTCGTGATAATCTTAGGGTGGATGACTGGTAAGTCTATCGTTGCGTGCACGAGTGGGATAAAGTGCGGGAACGAACATGTATTGGTACAGTGGGCCAACATATCACCCGGATAATAGTCCATGACCGCACTGGCACAGAGGGTCGAACATCGGCTCATGAGGCAGTAGCGTTACAAAAATGTTGTTGTAAATATTGTAGGATTTCATATACTTAAATATTTTTTTACTATACCCGTCGAGTATCGACGGGTTATAAACTAGTTAAAATACATTTGAAAAAAAAACTAACCAATAGGAATGCTTAATAGTGCCACATCAGCATGACACATGGCTTAACCACAAGGCTTGAAATAGTCTTCTTTTCATATAGATATAGATATAACCAATGGTAAATGAGAAAACCATCCACAAAGATTTGCAAGGACCAATCAATTCCACATAATTAAATGAGGTGGCATGCCTGAGAATGGTTGAATGAATTTGAATTTTCTTTTAATGTATAGATTTTAATGTATAGATAATAAAATTTTACTTTTAGGATGGTACTTACTTAGGCTCTCGTCTGAACAGAACTGAAATAAACTGAATTTAATTAATTTTCATGTGAATATAACATACCTTACTCAACAGAAAAGTCAACAATGATTACCAAAAAAAGAAAAAGAAAAAGTCAACAATAACAAGGGTAAGGTGGAATATTGGACATTATTTAAATAAATTGAAAATAATAAATAATGAATAACAATGGATTAGGTTCTCTAAGGGGAGTACTATGTATTCCTCAAATAGGTTTTAGTTTTAAATTTTTACCGTGAACAATCTCCAACTTTACAACTTCCTCCATGCTAACATAAGATAAAAAAAAAACTAGATGAGACGAATATCTACTCATAATCTATCTTGTTATCGTGTGTTCATTTATAGCTTAAACACCGTTAATTAATTTTAAGTATACACAACTTAAAAAAATTACAATAAATCCTAAACTTAAAAACACAAATGGGTCAGCTGATAATTAATGATAGAGCTTTGATATGCAAAATTAAATGAGTGGATGGCAAGCATTTTCAACTTTTTCATTACAACATCAAATGCCCTTTAAAATATCAACCTCATCGTTTTTCTTAAACATCACTTTTTTATTAGACCATTTATAAAACAATCAATATATCCTATAGAATTTTAACTATATTTCATACATCATTTTTATAAATCACATTTAACTCAGCTATTATTTATCAACTAAATTTTTTAATTAACTCAGTTTTTTAACTCTCTATCAGACAGTTCGTTTATATTTTTACAGCTAAAAAAAGTGTACTTTTAATGTTGAAAAAGGTAATGAGAAGTTGAAATCTAGACGATGAGTATATGTTTCAATATATTTGTAATTATATATCTCAAAGTTAAATGCAATCGGATCTAAACATGATTAGTCTTAGTAGTAAATAGCTAGGTAAATAAAAACAATGGTGTGTTGGAAATAAGGAAAAGATAAATACAAGAGGTGAGGGATATGCCATTTTGTCATGGTACCTCCTCCGTTTAACTTTTTGATGAGGGTTTGTACACGAGTTTTAAAAGTGAAATATATAAATAATTAGAAAAGTTCATTTTGTGAGAGACCCCTATATATATAAGAGAGTTCTGAAAGTCCCCTTCAAACGTTAAAACTAGACAATTATATCTTTTTTCTCAATTTGACTTCTGATGATTTTTCGCGGATCTTTTGACCCGAATTCATTAAAAACGGATCAAGTAAAAACTAGACAATATATTGTAAATTTAATATCATGTAAAATCTAGGAAATTCCTTTCATAAACTAGACAATATAATGTACAAACTAGACAATTATAAACAATTACGTTACACTGAGTGAGTAAATTTCTGGACAAGTAATAAAACTAGACAATTCATTTACAAAACTAGACAATATGTTGTAAAAACTAGACACTAATTTTTCTTCGATTGCTTTAGTTTCTTCAGAGCATTCTTCTTCAAATCATCCAATCCACCCTCTTCAAAATCAACATCAGCAGCAGGTCTCGTCTCTTAGATCCTTGAGAAGCTTTTTCATCAATAACTTTCTTTGCTTTTAGCTTTTTCAATTTACATAAAAAAAACTAAATAATACATACTAAAAACTAGACAGTTCAACTCAAATGCACAACAGAAAGATATAACATGAAAAATAAGACAAATATTGTTAAAAACTAGACCATTTATACAAAAAAACTAGACAATTTATAGTAAAACATAGACAATTTATACAAAAACTAAACCAGCAACAACGAACAATATAAACAATTTCTACTAAAACATAGACAATTCCTACTAAAACATCGACCATTTATAAAAAAACTAGACAATTTATAATAGAAAATATATCCTATATATATCCATTCAAAACATATTCAAACTAAACCAAATCATATAACAACATAGAACAAAATGACACATCTCGTCAATAACCAAACCAAATAAAATTCACTTGTAATGGACTTGTGGTGTATGAGTTCCTAGTTCTACTGCGATAATTATCCCCAATTTGGGTCAGTCATCCGGATGTGAAATAGAATACATGTAAGTTGTAACGCCCGGACTAGGAAGCACTCGGCTCTATTAAGTCGACGCTACATTAAAAGTAAACTTGAATAGAATATAGCCCGAAATGGATAGAAAGGCAAATCACACTCTAATTTACATTCAAACTTATATTTCGGTTACAGGCCCAAAGTTCTGGAAACTAGAAACACACAGGCATGACTTAAACTCATTAAGGCTGCTTTCGTCAAAACAACATCCGAACCTAGGTCGACCACTGCCAGTGATTTACAGACCCACTGATCTTATTTATGTACAGGTCCAAAGGTTCACAGTACGGAAGCGATTACTAGTAACACCCGACTTCCTACGTACCCGGCTCACTCAACCTGGGGAACAAAGAGAGAACAAGAAAGAGGTTAAGTCCCAAAGACTTAGTGAGTATAAACAAATGACAAAGAAGTGAGAGAATGGAACAATTGTGGAGTAACAAAGCAACCATGACACGAGTAATACAAGGAAAGGTACAATAGCTTTGAAATGAAACGATTTCGAGTATCAATGTCATAACCTGCCATATGACTCCCGGAACCTAACTACAACCTTATGACTTCCCTCGAGGAGCGACCTCGAAAATAGAGAAAACAAGCATGCCAAGGTTCATGCTAGACCAGATCACAGAACACACCAACCACCGGTTGCATTCAGCGTCTGGGAAAAAGGATCTGCAGAAGATGACCTTAACCGGCGGTCCATTCCACCCGGTAGCCATTCACCACAGTCCGGGCCCAATCCGTTGTAATTGTAATCATATATATCATTTACAGTGGAAGGTCACAAGTACTAGAGGCAATTCAATAGGATTAATCGAACGGTTAATAGGTTTCATGTCAAATGACAAAATGAAGAGGATTCAAGGGTGCAACGGAGCAAAGTAGCAAAGGCTCAAGGAACAACAAAGTTGATACAAATTGGCTCTTGTCCAAAGTCAGAAGCGAATAATATGTAAGGACTGTACTCGTGTCGCACAAATATTAAGGACAAGTGAAAGTAATCAAATTCCCCAGGGCCGAATGCCGAAATGATACATAGAAAGAATGAAAGAAACCTCACCTTGTACGTACGTATTTGTGCATAGACTGCTAAGTCGACTCGATCGTGTAAAGCTCGGCACCTATAAGTATCAATAAAGACTGTAAATCTCACTAACATGCAAGTGGTGTTGAATACAAGTTAGACAAGTCTAGGTTCTGGTTACAAATGTTTGTGGAATGTGGATACAGGGACCTAGCTATGCAATTCTATGGACCACAACCAAACAACAAATAATTAGTTACCTGCAATGCACGTAACTCACAGAACCATACATTAAAATTTTTCCTCAAGTTGCTACTATATACTATCACTATACTAACTTCATTATGCATGAGAAATTGTTTAAAGGTAAGCTTAATATATATGTAGTACTAATTATGTAGATAATTAACACTAATTAATTTTGACTCATTTACATATATCTCATGTCTGTTGTATCGATTACCATCTAGCATAGACTATAATAACATCTCCCTTGAACTAAAGACCAACTTGAAAGTTCTGATTATCGTTAAACGATTAATTAGAAAATAAACAAGTCAATCCTTAATCTCTTTGATAGTATCATACTCGTATATAGATATATAGTTTAAAAAAATCAAAGGGTTTTGAAAAGCATAGTTCTATTTAGGTTACTAGTTGGTCTCTTAAGCCTTACTACTTCCAGTTACATTTTCATCTTCTTGATTATGAAACTACTAAACATTTACAAGGTTCCCTAACACAAGCAAAATCCTAAAATCAGAATTGAGAAGAGCACTATCACATTATCATTCAAACATATATAATCTAAAATTTAATGACGTCTCAAGATGCTTCAAATTGAAACATGCAATGAAAACAAGCAAGTCAAGTACTAAGGAGAACGATTTATACCGTTATTGATTGTTCTAGCAAATTCTGTTAATTATCGTAGTTGCCTGCGGGTTATTTTACTACTCCTATCCTTTTTTTTCTCTCTCTCTTTACTTGGGTTGAGATGAAGCTGTTAATGTGCAGGTCATGAACTAGAGAAAAAAATTTTAGTTGGTCTCTAAAAGTGACTTGATACGTGGTGGCCTAGTAAAAAACGGAGATGATGACTTGCTAGTTAAGTACTATACACATGTTAATAGTTGCTAACTAATCAAGGCTACTATCGTAGCTCCTAGTTGCACAAAATGAGAAACCCATATATATAATAATAATAATTTAGTAAATGTATTGGTGTATGAAAGAGAAATATGTTTTTATGTTGATCAAGTTAGTATATATATATATAGTCTCGGGTCAATTAAATATAGTTATGGTAGACTAGCATTCTATTAGTATCAAATTTGTATGGATGGACCAAAAAAATTGGTTAACTTGGAAAGAAAATATAATTAAAAATAATTTTTAATTAATTAATTACTAATAAATATTTATGGCGTCACATAAGTACCAAATACCAACCACAAAATATAAATCTAGCTCAAATATAGAAGAAAGAGGCGAAACGGAGATTACCTACTAAAACGATGACGAATCAACTTCGATCTGAACTTCCTCGAGTTTATCCTGTATTTCGCCCAAAAACATCGATCCGGCATTAACAAACACTGCGAAAAACTGAAACACTTGAACGATCAACAACTTTCTGGAGTCAATTTCACTAAATTCGATACAAACTAGAGATAAATTAGGGTTTTGATCTTCCCTTTTCAATTGATCTGCAGAAGTCAGATCGGTCGATCAAAGAAGAGTCGCTGAAGCATGATGTCAATTGATTGCAGAGAATAACCTGGAAGATGAAACTACTCGAAATCGATCGATTGGAGAGAGAAAATCTGGAAGAAAAAAGACGTGGAGAAGGAGAAGAAGATGTGGTGTAAAAGAACGTGAAGGAGAAACGGGAAAGAAATGAGGAAAAGTGAGTGAAGAAACTTTTTATATTAGACCCGCTACGATCCGAACCGGATTTCAAAAACCAAACCCAGTGTATTAGACCCGCGAAAATGTAAAACGGGCAAAGGTAAAAAATGGACAATTTATATATAAAACTAGAGGTCTATCTGGACTCTCCAAATGTACTAATAATTTTACCCAAAGTCTTGAAAAATGTAAGATTTTCCTAAAAAATAGGAAAATCAATGTTTTTGTGGTTTTTTGCGGTTTTTGGGTTTAAGCGGTCTGACCGGCCGAGTTTCTTAAAAAACTGCTGAAACACACATTTTTCATTATGCTTTTAATAGATTATGTTTTGGTTTTAAGTTATTAACAATGAAAGGTACAGTTTTAACGTATTTTGTTAATGTTTTAAGAGATGATGTGATGGTTTTAATGCGTCGGTATTGTATGTTTCAATTATGGTTTTAACCTCGTTTGTTAATTTGTTAAGATTTAGTGTTTGTTAATTTGTTAAGATTTAGTGTAATGGTTTTAAGAGCCTAAATGATAGTTTTAAGAGACAATCTAATAGTATCATTAAACCACCGTTAAACAAGTCTAAAAGTTTCAGGGATGCCATTAAAACATCAATAAACAAGCTTAAAATAGGATACTTGATACATTCAATCATTACAATATTAAAATTCAGTCATCCAAAAGTTTTAAAACATCTATTCTCATAGTAAGAAAATTAAAATAAACGTTAATTCGGTGTTTTTTTTTTTTTTTATGCAAATGCAATCTGATTTGTTAAAATGGGATCTTTTTCAATTAAACTTGTTGGTGAACTTCGGCATCCTGTCTTTTGTTGCTTTGAGAGACCTATCATCAAACTCGATGTCATCATCAGCACCTGCTTAAAATATTTACTGACTGGGTTAAAACCATAACAACTCTCATAAAAACTATCACATTGGTGCTTAAAAACAATTAAGGAACATACAACACAAGCTAAAAACAGTAACATTGATCCTTAAAACCATAACAGTGCATCTTAAAACTATAACAAAGCAGGAACATGCAACACAAGCTAAAAACAGTAACATTGATACATAAAATCATAATTGTGCCTCTTAAATCTATAACAAAACATTTACAAAAAATCAAATCATAAATATTTCACAGAAGCTAAAACACTAACGTTGATGCTTAAAACTACAACATTAGGTTTTAAAATTATAACATATGCGCTAAAAACAATAACATGCAGAAATATTCAATAAACTAAATATAGTAACATTAATGTTTAAAATCATAACAGTGCATCTTAAAACTTTAACAATGCATCTTAAAACTATAACAAAGCACGAACATGCAACACAAGCTAAAAACGGTAATATTGGTACTTAAAACCATAATAGTACATCTTAAAACTATAACAATGCCTCTTAAAACTACGACAAAACATTTGCAAAAATTCAAACCATAAACATTTCACCAGAGGCTAAAAACACTAACGTTGCTGCTTAAAACAACAATAAAAGGTCTTGAAACTATAATATATGCACTAAAACAATAATAGGCCAAAACATTAAACACAAGCTAAAACCATAACAACGATACGTAAAACTATAACACCGGCTCTTAAAACCATAATAAAGCACCAGATTGCGAAATTCGATTTTCACTGTACGAATTTCAGATCTGAAAACAGATCTGGAAACATGAGATCGTAAAATCAACGAAAAACGACAAATAAAATGTCAAATTTCACTTCCAATTAGGGGTGTTCAAAATCCGGTCCAAACCGGTAAATGGACCGGAACCGAACCGATTGATCCGGTTTGGTCTAGACCGGTTCTTTTCCGGATCGGTTTCCGGTCTATACAAATAGATATATTCCGGTTCCGGTTTCATTCTGGTCAAAAACCAAAAAATACGGTCTTGAACCGGAAAAACCGGAATGCTATTTAATGTAGTAAAATATGTTAAGTTGTTTCCTCATAAGTCTTTTATACTCTTCATGTATGTTAAGAAAGGAAGCCAAAAGGCTCGTTCCACTAACTTAAATTATAACATGGCTACTGGATTGATTACAAAGTGGCAGAACATAGGTAGTAATCAATCATGATCAATTACATTAATTAATTTCCTAGCTAATATACATACTTTAGTGAGTAAGCTATAGTATCAATTGCAAATTAATGTTTGTTACTACAGTGATTGCAAATTAACTTTCTGTTGCATTGTTGGCCTTAATTCTTAAGACCACACTAATAACAATACATTTTTTTCTTTTCTTTTGTAAAATTATGGGCATACCGCTGTCCATACGGTTCAAAATCGGACCCGGACCGGATTAAACCGGTTCGGTCCAGCCCGGACCGTATGCATTCCGGATCGGTTTCCGGGTCATGAAATTTCATGATTCCGGTTCCGGTCCATTCCGGTTTAGGTTCGGTTCCGGTCCGGTTTTGGACCGGTGAACACCCCTACTTCCAATTGAGATTTTAACGAAAAAAAGCAAGATGAATTTGTTGATTTGAACATTTTAGCAATTGGATCTGAAAATCCGGTGAAAATCCAGCAAAATCCGACAGAAATCCGGCGAAACTAGAGAGAGAGAGAGAGAGAGAGAAATTGAACGGTACATTTGATTGCCGCCGTGTTTGAGCACCATAATTTTCGGCGGAGGATATGGATCCGGCGGTTGTTCTGGCAGAGGGAGAGGGCGACGGTGGTTCCGGCGGAGGGAGGGAGAGAGGGGGGGGGAGAGAGAGGGGTTTGAATGTTTCTCTCTCTAGGGGTTTTGTAGAGAGAGAAAGATTGTTGGGTTTTGTGAATTTTGTGAGAGAGTGTGTTATTATTTGGGTATTTATATAAAAGCTTCTAACCGGTTTGTAGTGTTTCTGACCGGTTCTTTATTGTAAAAATCGAATTTTCCTATAGATTAGGAAAATCTTCCCTTTTACTATACTTACTCATACTTTTATAAGACTTGGGGCTTTCTACCGTCAGTCAAGGTGTCGCCCTGACTAACGTCAGTCACCTATTTTGATCCATTAGATTAAAATTTTAACGGAGGAGATCGAATAATATGTTACCTTTCGCACTAAGTGTTGCCATGGGGTGTTGCTCGTGTCGCACAAGGTGTTTCGCTACGTGTTGCTCCAACCGCATACGTTACTTTAAATTATTTAAATATATTTTAAAAAAAATATTTTTACTCTAACTTGAAGCATACGAAGCTTGATCGGAGCTTAGCCATGGAGTTCTACCACGCCATCAGTCGGATGGCTTCGGCTTCCGCCATGGAATCTCCGATCTTTTTTTTTCTTGAGCTTACGACTTCCGCCATGGAAGCTCGATCTGAGCTCTTCAGCGTGGCTAAAAAAAAAAAAAAAAAAAATCGACTTTCATATGGAAGCTCCGGGAGTGATTTTGGTGGTGGTGTGCGGTGTTGGTGGTGGGGAAGAAGATGGTGGGTGGTGGTGGGGATTGGGGAAGGAGATTTAAAATTTTAATAATTAAAATTTTTGGAAGAAGTTAATAGTTAAAAAAAAATAAAAATAGCGGTTGAAGACGATACAGAGCAATGGTTGAGGGCGACACAGAACAACGATTTAGAGCGATACCGAGCAACGGACACGTGTCAGATGTCGATACATTGACTGACAATAGTCAGGGCGACACCTTGACTGACGGTAGAAAACCTGATAAGACTTTGTATAATTAGAATAATTTAGGTAGTGTAAGTTTGAATGAATGAAGTAAAATAAATAGTAAATAAAGTATGAAATACAATGAATAAGGTAAAAGATATACTTTTCATTTAATGTACGAGAAGTTGAGATTGTGACGACCAAAATAAAATGCGGGAATCAAAGGTATGCTTGGTTCCCAAATGCACGTTTTGGTCAATGTTTTTGAATATAAGGTCAAAGACCGGTCAATATTTTAGTTGGCGAATCGCGCATTGACCACAAAACGCGATGCTTTTTATTCTAATTCGGATGCACCATTGGACAATTCAAGTCTTATCCGAATTACACATTTATGCGCGATTCCGCAATACTAAGTCCCATAAGCATTTTAAATCACACAAGAGAGTGAATTTTAATTCAACCTGGAATTTTGCGCGGGCCTAGCGAATCTCGTATGTGTTGAACTAGGGCTGCAAACGAGTCGAGCTTTTTTCGAACTGCTCGAGCTCGGCTCGAAGCTCGACTCGTTCGATCTCGAGCTTAATTTATAGCTCGATTACATATTCGAGAGCTCAAATATTGAGAAGCTCGGCTCAAAAGCTCGACGAGCTGCTCGAAAAGAAAATTAAAAACTAAAAACAATATATATATATATATATATATATATATATATATTATTTATTTATTTATTTATTTATTTATATTTTTCATTAATTTTGAAAGGTTTCGAGCTTTCAAGTCGAGCTATATTCGAACTTTGTAAGTTTTCGAGCTCCCGAGCCGAGTTAAATTCGATCTTTCGAGTTTTCAAAAATTAATTTAAAGAAAAAATGAAGCTCGCGAGCCGAGCTCGAATAACTACATTTCCTTTCGAGCTCGAGCTCAAGTTATGCAGCCCTATGTTGAACTGCTGATTGCACACCAACAAGTACCAATTATTTTTTCGTGTGCGATCAACTTTTAAATCACACCCAATTATCTTCCAAAGTACTTTTTAAGTTTAACGTTTTATTTTTTGAAAACCCACTACATCTACTCATTAATTTTTTTACCAATCTTTTTTTCCACTTTATCTATTATCTCTCTTACTTTTCTAACCCCTTTTTTACTTTTTACAATCTACTTACTATTTGATTTTATATTCATTAAAATTTACACAAAATTAAATGGTAAACATTGTAAAAGTACTGAGTGATTAATATTTAGTGGGTATTGAATTTATTTTTAAAAATATTATTAGTAGGTTGACTCGGTTGATCCGGTTTAACCTGACTCAATAGGTAGGCCGGTCAATCGTTTGGTCCGATTTCAAAGCATAACCTCTGCGTTGACTTGATTTCACTTGTTAACCTCCTTGTTATCTCTATCTTTGGGCATTCCTACAGCCCCTTGTGAAAGAAATCTCGTTAATATCCAGATCAGAGTGACTTCCCGTTCATTTGTTGGGCAATATATGTATGCATAGCTAGGACCAATGCCGTCCGCTAATGGTAATGGGTTCCGTATCAAAACTTACGAGGTCAAAGGCGAAGCTAGGGAGAGGACTGTGGCAAGGATAAGAAGGCCGATAAGTCAGGCCGGCAATCAGGAAGAAGAGCTGGACAAATCGCTTCCCAGATTTGGCCCAGTTTATGCAACTGGCGAAGCACAAGAAATGGTCAAAGCCAAGGAGAAAGCCTGGAACCATGTCCTGTCCAGGTACCATTCATACTTTGCTCTACCTACTTGATTACTCTCAGCACTACTTATTGTTAAACGTAGATCATCATAGTAAACTTAATCCCAACTCTTCCGCCACTGTTCCCACTTTCGATCGCACTTCACTCTCATATTTTAGGTATTTTAATTTTTCCAGATCGATAATGTCTATTGTGTCACATTCGTCAAATTGGTAGTGAGTGGTGCGAAGTTGAGTACACAGTTTTGTGGGAAAGTACATGTATCACTCAGAAAACGAAGCAATCAACTGAGTCGTCCTAAAGGGTCAGGCCTCGGCCACTAAGAACAGGGCGTTACATAATCATTTATTTTGGAGTGTGTTAGTTTTATATTATATGTTGGTCGTGATTATTGAACTTGTTTAGATTCGAACCAACAGGTATCCTACGGGGAAACAGGAAGAGACAATAGGGCTATTTTTAACAGCTGTAAGAAAAGTGGAAAAGCAAGCAAGAGCAATATATGGTGTACCTATAGAAGGTAAAAGTTCTGAATTTCGTATGATGATGATGAAAGATGGATGCTTTTTCCTCCATTTGGCGTTTATGATCCTTGGAAAATTTAAATCACTGGGGTATCCAGAGTATGATCCCGATTTTGGCAAAAAACCGAGCAAAAGAAAGAAGAGGAAGTGGATTGAATCCATGTTATTCGTGGGCAACCAAATCCCTTTTGTGGTCCTCAGGGAACTTGTACAGGAAAAATTCTTCCAGGATGTAATTGAAAAGGAAAAATTGTCCGAAATGGTACCGTTTGGTTTGTGTGAAAGGGTATTGCATGAGCTGCTTATATTTAAGCCCAAGAAAGATGGCCAACCGGCCCAACCCTATGATTTGCTCAATGCACTTCATGCGCTGCTGGTTAACTCAGTCCAATTAGTTCCTCCTGCACCAGTTCCAATAGATGAGGAAGATGAGGATGAATTCGACTTGGAAGCCAATGAATACTATGATGATGTAATTGGCAATCAAGGAATAGCTTTTCCTAGTGCCACAGACCACAATGATAAAAATAATACCTTAACTGTTGACAGCCTGAGAAGCCTTCTCAAAGAGTTTGTCACAGGGAGCGCCACAGACGATCATAAACGGATTTTTCCTAGTGCGACTGAATTGAAGCAATCTGGAATACACGTCAGGAAGTTACCGAATGGGGGAGGAATTGCGAGCATTGATTTCCAAAAGAAAATTTATTTCCGGGCGCATGTACATTTGCCAACTTTACCAGTAGATGCTACTACAGAGATAATACTCCGTAATCTGAAAGCATATGAGAGCTGTCACCAATCTTGGATCCGTAAGCGGGAAGTGGGTTCCTTCCTCCAGCTCATGAGTGATCTCATTCAAACACCAGAAGATGTCAAGCTCCTAAAGGAGCACAAAGTCATTGAAGAAAGTACTGAATTTGCAGAGCCCGAGATCTTTAGCAGGCTTAGCTCTGATAGTACAACATTGACACACAATCTTCGAGAGATGAGGCGCAAGATTGTTGAGTACTCTAGTCCACTTGTCCATTACAGATACATTCTTGACTTTGTCGCAATTCTTACTGTGTTGCAAGCCTTTTTCGCTGTGCTGGCCTATTTTAAACCTCCCAAGCAGTAGTTCATGTTATCAGCTGTCTTGGAAAGGGTAAAGAACACACCGTCAACAGTAGCCTGCATCCTGCAAGCACAGCTCATGCTCAATTTCTGTCTATGATTGTATTCTGTCAATTGAGCTCAACTCTACTTTTCTTTCATGGCTAAGCAGATCTCAGATACATTGCTAAATCCTTTGGATGATTTCTGTGTGCAATTAAGGGGAGTCGTCTATTTTTCTCTTATCTTGAATCTTTATTGCCAATTATGACTTGAGATATAGATGTTGTTTAATTTAAATTCTTTAAGATACAGATTTTTGAATTCCTACCGATGTAGGGTAAAAATGGACAAGTTAACATTCAAAGTCAAGTCAAAGTCAAGGTAGACTCCAGTTCGTCCAAAGAAGGGGATTATGTCAGAATCTGATCTAAGTCCGTTCAAAGTCTTTATATTGGTAGTCCGTCAGAAGGAGTTGTCCGTCTCTAGGCCAAGGTTGTTCACAGGGTTACTGTCCTTCTGTATGGAGGGTCCGTCTAGAGTCTTGGTCCGTCGCTAATACATGATTGATCTGAACAAGAGGAGAAGGGGTTAGACCCTTTTGGGCCGGTTTGCCTAAGACAAACCGGGCTCAGACTCAATGAGTTAGGAGGTTGTTCAAGCTGGAGCTCAGACCTCAAAACTTAGAGAGCGGAATATTGAGAAGTAGTTATTTACCATTATGAGGAGTAAATGCGCTCCTATTTATAGTGTAATGCTCTGGGGAACACACCTCTGACTCGTTGGAGGTTGGTCGGCTTGGCGAGACGATGACACGTGGTCTCGGAGATGGGTGGCGCGTTTAGTTCACGCTAATATTCATGACGTGGTGATAGGT
Organism: Plantago major; assembly: GCA_026545765.1. NCBI lineage: Eukaryota > Viridiplantae > Streptophyta > Magnoliopsida > Lamiales > Plantaginaceae > Plantago > Plantago major. Next base: position 15,797,977 of record CM048844.1, on the reverse strand, counting down.
GGCCCACCAAAATGCTCCAGTCTGACATTCAGAATGACGGATCCAGTTACACTATCTTCATAGGTCATGGTGCAGTTTCCCTGATCACAGATAAGTCTGAGGTGCGAGATGTGGGGGTCGGACCGACCTGCTACTTTAACCTGGGAATCTGGTCAGAGAAATAGAAGTTGAGTCATTTGGTGACAGACCTTGGTCGCTCTGGCCGGACTCTCCTAGGAGGTACGTCCGGGTCGTAGTAAGTCGCCTTGATCCGTCTTGGCACGAGGAGGGACTCATATGTACATATCACCTACATATCATGAAAATCACATTATACACTCTGGTGGGGTAGTGTAGATTTAGAGTGATATTAGAACATGGTTAACAATTAGGGCTGCAAACGAGCCGAGCTTTTTTCGAGCTATTCAAGCTCGGCTAAAAAAAAGTTCGGTTCGTTCGAGCTCGAGCTTTAATTATAGCTCGAATATTGGGTTATTCGGCTCGAAAGCTTGGCGAGCTATTCGAAAGTATTTATTAATAATTATATATATAATTAAATATATATAGTAAATATACTTCACACTTCCATAGTTCCCAAACTAAGCCTTCCCTCTTTTCATTCTTCTCTCAGTACTTGGTCTCATCTCACGCCATCAACAACAACCCATCTATTGCCACCACCGCTCATTCTATCGCCACCACCATCGCACCTCTGCTACCATCGCAGCACCACACCTAGACTACCTACCACCAGCCACACCTAGATATGCTACTCCAATTCACCACCCACCACCACACCTCTGCACCAAATCGCCACCCACCAGGCCACACCTCCACGCCATTTCGACCTATTCCTAGGGAAACAAAACAAAAGAGCAGAAAATAAAGATCCTAGTTGCAAGCTCTTCTTTATTCCTTCATTCTTTCTATTTCCCTCTCCGCGGCTGACTCTGGAATAACCTGAATTTCCTAATCATTGGAATTGCGTTGTTTAAACGAGCTCCTATCCTCCTTTTCTATTCCTTCGTTCTCTTGAGATTCCTTAGGGCAGCTGTTTATTTATCTTTCTTTTCTTTCTTCAGAATATTTCATTTAATGGAATTTCGAGCTTTTTAGTCAAGTTCAATTCGAGCTTTGTCAGTTTTCGAGCTCGTGAGCCGAGTTAAATTCGAGCTTTCGAGTTTTAAAGGTTTGATTATATAAAAAACAAACTCACGAGCCAAGCTCGAATAACAAATAAACTCGCGAGCTCGAGCTCAATATATGATCGAGCTTAGATCAAATTTCTCTTAATGAGCCGAGTAAAAGCTCGGCTCGGCTCGTTTACAAAAGCTCGCCTCGGCTCGTTTGAAGTCCTATTAACAATATTAGATGAACTTAACATGACAAAAGTTTTCTCCAGCAAAGACAGATTGCAGAGTAAAAACCACACTAACTCAGGATTCATGACTAACACACACACACATTAAATTGCAAACCACAACAATTAAAGTCGAAGTACAACATCTAATTAGTTATTTTAAACATCAAGACACCATATTACAAGACCTAGCTAACTAGCAATTTCAGTAGTGTTTCACAAACTCCGTAGTAGCAGTTGCTTTCACTAGATCCATCGTACTTCCAATATTCACCAAGGCGTAATTTCTAGCAAACCTAGCTAATACTTCCTCCGCGTCCCTTCTCATGTTTTCCAATTTGACTTTTTTCAATCAACCATTTGCAACTTTGAGTACGAATTGATCGTAAACCGAAAATGTAAAATGTTGAATTAATTTATACTATGAAACTTTAATCTCTAAAATTGAACATGTTACCTTTACTGTTTAAAATTAATTTGTAGTTAAAGTTGAAGACGGTTGAAAAAAAAATTAAAATAGAAAACTGGGACGGAAGAAGTAATTGGCATTTCCACTCTCACACTGTCCACTATATTGTTTCAACCATGCCACTTCTATATTTTCCATGTACTTCCCTTCCTCACAACGTGGAAATGCATTTTGTAATATGTTTTTGGTTTGGATCATTACAGTAACCCCCTAAAGTTTTAAGTCAAATCCAAACAGTTTAAAGGGATCGAGAACGCTAATCATATCAACAAGGTGCACCTTTCTTTTCGGGAATCCTTCCATAAGAACTTCAGAGTTAAGCGTTTTTGCTCTAGTGCAATCTTATGATGGGTGATCAACTGGGAAGTCTCCCGGTTCACGCACGAGTGAGGACAAAGTGCGCGGGAAAGGACATGTGTTGGTACAGTGGGGGGCAGTATATCACCCGGATAAATGCCCATGAGTAAGACCATGGTGCGGCGGGGACGTCGCACAATTCAAGAGGGGTGAATGTAACGCCCCCAAAGTTTCAAGTCAAGTTCAAACAGCTTAAAGGGATCGAGAACGCTACTCATACCATCAAGGTGCATTTTTTTTTTCGGGAATCCACCAATAAGAACTCCAGAGTTAAGCGTGCTTGCTTTGAAGCAATCTTATTATGGGTGGTTTGTTCACGAGTGAGAATAAAGTGCACAGGAAAGTACATATATGTTGGTACAGTGGGGCAACATACCACTCGAATAGCTGCCCATGGCCATGAGTAACCGCATCGGCCCAAACTGGTCGGGCGTGTATTCTTATTGGGCAAAACGGGTGGTACCTAATGGGACTCTCTAAGGCTCCTCACTCTAAAAGAATATGATAATCACAACAATCCTCATTTGTATTATTGGGACCGAACGTCCCAGCAGGCTTGTTGGGACCATTTCTCACAAGGAGCGATGGAAAATTCGACCCCGGGTTTACCCCCGGTGGTCTCACACTCTCACTGTAGCAGTGGGACTCACAGTACAGACCGGGAGCGATGCTCCTTTAATGACCAACTTATTAGGTTCGACCTAGTGTGACTGACCAACCCCTCGAACCTTGTACCCACGTATATGTGTTTGTCTACATGTTCTAAACACCAATAAATATACATTACTCCCTCCGTCCCAAACTCAACTTTCCACTTTTCTTTTTAGTCCGTCACAAACTCAACTTCCCATTTTTAATTTGGAAAGTTTTATACTCCACTATCATTATAATAATATTATTATAATAATACTATCTCTCACACTTTATCCACTCTCTTTCCTACTTTATTCACTATTTTTTCTACTTTATTCTCATATTTTCTACTTTATCTATTCTTTTATTAAAACTATGCCCAGACCAACGGGAAGTTGAGTCCAGGACGGAGGAGGGAGTATTTTTCATTTTCAAGGTAAGCATTTACACAATTCACTACTTTTATCGAGAGGCCATCAGTGTCACAAACTCAGGCATCTACTCAACTGTTAAGTCACCTTACGCCTTGTTCCAAACAAGCCGAGAAAAGGGTGCCTCTAACACTCTCCCTTTTTTTTCAGATTTTTAGCAAGTAAAATATGCTCTGCACAATGAAAACTTTATATTGAAGCGAACAAATTCGTCTTGACAATAATTATATACTCTCATCGTACTTGTTCCTTGTGTTTGCAGGTTTATTTGGATTTTGATACTACATTTTAAAATAGTTATGAGAAGGTCTAACTCGAAACTAGTGAATGCTCATACCCTTCCGTATTGTGTGTTTAGAGCTAACGGTTTATTAGCCGTTTCTATAAGAAAAAGATTGCAAAATAACTTCAGGACGCATTATTAAAGAAAGAATCGATAGGGCTATGGCGAATGCGAGTTGGATAGATAGGTTTCCGGCATTTACCTCGTACCCATGGTGACCATCATCCTATCCTCATTAACTGTAATGGAGTGGAACAAAGATTTGTGGATCGGCCTTTTAGATTTGAGGCAGCTTGGCTCTCCCACCCTGATTGCGAGCCTTTGTTAAGGAATATATGGGAATCTAATGATAATATTACTCAGGCAATCTCAAAGGTCCCAGAAGTAATGGTTCCCTGGAACAAAGAGCACTTTGGTAACATTTTCCACCGGAAGAGAACAGTGTTGGCGCGGCTTGAGGGGATCCAGAAATCACTCTCACATCGACATAATGAGTTTCTTGCACATCTCGAAACAGAATTAATTGAAGAGTATAACCAAATACTCCATCAGGAAGAACTACACTGGTTCCAAAAATCCAGGGTCAAGTGGCTTGTGGAGGGAGAAAGAAATACAAAATTCTTTCATAAATCCACAATTATGAGAAGACGCAGGAACAAAATTCTGATGCTAAAGATTGATGGAGAATGGGAAACTTCGGAGGAGACCTTGAAGATCCATGCCAGAAACTATTATGCGAGTCTCTTTCACTGCCAGAATGAAGATTACCCATGTGATTCGAACAACTCTCTCCCTGTTTCGAAGTTCCAGCTTGCCTTGAATAGTGATGACATTACTAGTTTGAGTGTGATGGTGGATCGTAAGGAATTAAAGGAAGTTATGCAGGCAAACGATACAAAGCACTGGACCGGATGGAATTGATCAATCTTCTTCCAAAAGGATGGAACTGGATCACGACTCACTTCTACGCTTTATACAGGAAGCTTTCTCACTGGGCAGCTTTGAACCGAGTCTCTGTGTGGCACACTTGTGTTTAATACCCAAGAAACCAAATCCCTCTCTGATTTCGGAATTCAGGCCAATTGCTCTATGCAACGTTATTTATAAATATGTGACAAAGTGCATCACTATGCGGCTTAAACACATCATGCCGACAATTATAGCTCCCACACAGTCCAGCTTTATCAAAGGCAGGAGTACACAAGATAATATCTTTGTACTACAGGAGTTGCTTCATTCCCTGCGAGCCAAAAAGAAAAATAAGGTGGGATGTATGATTCTTAAATTGGACCTCGAGAAAGCATACGATAAAGTAAATTGGAATTTTTTAGAGGAAACCTTGATAGCCTTTAAATTTCCAAATGACTTGATTAGGCTGATTATGTTTTGCGTCAAGCATGCTGCAACGCAAATTCTTTGGAATGGTTCGCCTCTGGAGATTTTTGGCCACTCTTGCGGTCTTCGACAAGGTGACCCCTTGTCTCTGTATCTCTTCGTTCTATGTGTTGAGAGACTATCTTACTTGATACAGGAAGAGGTCGAAAAAGGCGCATGGAAGCCCATTATTCCTTGCCGTAATGGACCTGCACTTTCACACTTATTCTTCGCTGATGATTTAGTCCTAATGGGTAAAGCCACTATAGATACTGCCGCATCTATTCGAGGGGTGCTGGATAATTTCTGCAGAGCTTCAGGTCTCAAACTGAACAATGATAAATCAAAGGTTTTCTCAAACTGAACAATGATAAATCAAAGGTTTTCTTCACAAAACCTGGAGATATACATCTGAAACGATCCATCAGTACGATACTGGGTTTTGGTCAAACAAGCAATCTGGGAAAATACTTGGGAGTGCACTTAACTCATGGAAGAGTGGATCGTCGAGTTTATGCAGAAACCTTTGACAGAATTATAACAAGAATGAGCGGCTGGAAACACAAATTTCTCTCATTTGGCGAGCAACACTTATCCAAATACATCGGTCATTATTCCCATTTATTCGATGCAATCGAATTGGTTGCCAGAATACGTATGCACCAATTTAGATCAGATCAACAGAAAATTCTTATGGTCTACTGATGTCCAGAAACCAAAACTCCACCTCGTTGGGTGGCAAAAGGTCATTTTGCCAAAGGCTCAGGGAGGTTTAGGTCTGCGCTCTGCCCGGGAAACTAATGAAGCTCTCTTAGCTAAATTAGTCTGGAAGATCATACGGAACGAGGATACGATATGGCAGAAATTTATTCGAGCCAAATATCTGAGAGACAAGGATATTTTGAATTACATTGCAAAACCCGGGGATAGTGCTACTTGGAAGGGCCTGATCAGATGTGTGGATATTATAAAGCCGTTCCTCAGATGGAAAATTGGCGATGGATGCACAATTTCATTTTGGTTTGACAACTGGCTGGGAAGTAGTTCTTTAAAATCGAAAGGTGTGCAAATACTACCCTCAGAAGCTAAACTGAAATTATCCGATATGTTAAATGAAGCAGGGGAGTGGTGCTTTGACACCATTCATTCTCACATACCTGCTGCAGTGCTAGAAGAGATAGCCAATACTCAGATACATCTCTCTGAAGAGCCAGACTGGATATTGTGGTCCGAAACCGCTAACGGGAACTTTACCTGTCAATCAGCATATAAAGCCATTCAATCACTCTATGGTGAAAATCAAATAGAGGTGAAGAAGGGAGGTTGGATATGGAAAACCAACTTCAGCAGCAAACTAAAACACTTTTTATGGCTTGCAAATCAAGGGAGGTTAGCAACTAATGTATTGCGCAAGACAAGGAAAATTACTGAGGATGCTTCTTGTACCTTATGTAATAATTCTCAAGATGAATCAATCACTCACATCCTGCGAGATTGTCCTTCAGCCATCAGAATTTGGAGGAAACTCATTCCTCCAATTCGATTAGATGAATTTTACGATCCGGAGGAGAGTCGCTCGAATGGAAGCATACCTCGTAACTTCAATTGCATAACTCTCGCAGCAAATTTCCTGGCCCTTCATCTTCATGGCGAGCATTTGGCACATCTGGAAGTCAAGAAATCAAGCCATTTTTAAAGGCCAGCAAGAATCGACCAACTCTATGTTGTTTCAGATACGACAATTGAGTCATGATATGTGCACTTACATGTCGAAGAACAAGAAATCAAGCACCGATACCAAGTGGCAGAGACCCAAAGAGGGTTGGGTCAAACTCAATGTCGATGGGAGCTCCATATCTGCGATCAATCGAGGAGGTGCTGGAGGAATTATGCGAGATGGAGATGGCAGTTGGATTTGGGGATTTTCGGAAGTCATCCAATCGACTACTCCTCTGTTTGCCGAAATCAGAGCTCTTCAAAAGGGTTTGGAGCTAGCTTGGGAGAAGAGATATGAAAGAATTGAAGTGGCAACAGATTGTTTTGAGGCTTTCAAGTTGATTAATGGTGATTTGAGCTCTTCTGACTTTCCAGATATTCATAGTATGATAGAAGATTGTAAGAGGCTTTTACATATGCCTTGGTTAGCTGAGTTTACTTGGACTAATAGGAAGTTGAATTTGGTCGCTGATAAACTTGCGAAACTAGCTAGTTCGGGGGTGGTCGGAAATGTCCTTTGGGACTCTCCATGGACCCAAGTTGTACCTTTCTTCAACTTTGATAAAGTCTAAGGACTGACCGTCTTTTTCTACCAAAAAAAAAAAAAAAAGAATAGAGTAGGAATTTTGTAATATTAGCATAGATTTTTTTCATAGGGGTATTCAACAAGGAGACTAGTTTTGCTTTTAATTTGATATCAATCATGCTTATTGATTCGTTGGATTTTTCTTAATTGTCAGCAATTGAAAGAAAACTAATATCCTCTAACATTTGCCTTCACTCATTTTTACTGTTGATCACAAATAGACAACAAAATATCTATAATCTTATATTATAAGTCAACTATCCGACCAAGACCAAACTATCCCAGAAGAAAAAAGGTCTTACTGACGTAGGCCTTTTTCGAAATATCTTCCCTAATTATCCAAATGCAGAACGAAACATCCAGACTGTTTGGATAGCGATTAAAATTAAGAAAACAAAGTTAAAATAAGTATTTTTGTGTATTTTTAACCAAGTTTTATTTATTTAAACTGGCTCCCAAACTAGTATGTAGGAGTTTTATTTTGAATAATATTTATGAGCTAGGTTTGTTAAACCTGGCGGATCGACCGCACCCAATCGACCTGTGAGGTCCAGTCGGCACGAAGCCCAAACTCGACCAAAACCCGGTAAAAATCCGGGTCCACCCGGTTTCCAAATATAAACAAAATAGTACACTTCAATTAAAATTGTTTAAAACCTAAAAGACCAGCGCATCCCCAAATCGTTCTTCAAACCTCGCCTCTCTCACTATCACAGTATCACTACTCACCACCTGCTTTATCTCCGGCACGGCGCTTTCGCAATCTCCGGCGCGGAATGGGGATTTCCTAATATCCTGTTCAGGCGAGGTAAACACAACTTCTAAGTCCAGGTTTAATCAGGAATTCTGAGAGAATCAGTGCTCAATCGAGCTAAAAGCCATACATCAGAACGAACTTCGCAACTGTCTCAATCGAAGAACACAAACATCCACATCTTATTCAACTACCAGAGTACAGTGAGAGAGTTATACTTTGCTCAGTTTGCTGTATTGAACAAAATCCTCTAAAACCCTCGGAAAACCCGCAATGACAAAAATATACGGGACCGGACTGTACGATTTCCGCCGCCATAGAGTGGCGGAGTATTCTGCTGTCGGAGAGGCTGAACAGTTGCCAGAGAAGCCTGTAGAATCCAAACCGGGGTCACATATTCCCAACTCAATCACCATTGACCAGATTCAGCGAGATCATTTGACGAAAACCGCTGGAGAGAATTGGGCCGTTACAGCTGATTCTGCTCCCAAAAAGCCGTTCAACCCCGACCTTGTGAATGAGATATACTACACTGAGCTCACTGTTAAAGGTACTTCAAGGGTAATTTATGCATTTTCAAAGTTAATGCTTTAGGTAGAGTACTAATGAGTAGGATTGAGCTGATTTATGATCCATTTGGTTTAGTTATTTCCGAGTGTTGAGTTTGTGTAGTTGCTAATGATGTTTTCGTGTACATATAAATTATGATGTATGAACGTGTGATATTGTTGAATGTAGGGGGGAAAAGGCCTGTACCACTGCAGAGGGTGATGGTACTGGAAGTTAGTCAGTACTTGGAGAATTATCTCTGGCCAAACTTTGATCCGGAGACCTCTTCTTTTGAACATGTCATGTCCATGATGCTCATGGTTAATGAAAAGGTATGGTTGCTGGTCTCTGTTTGTTGTTTTAGTTAGCTGTAAATCCGTATCATTTGACTCGCAAAAGTACACGTCCATCTTGCTTCATTTGGAATTTAGAAAGAAAAGACAGCAGTATAGAATCGATATACGTTACATAACAAGATGCTTGGCCTTCTATACTCTCTATGAGATTTTGCAGTAGTTTAACAGTCTAAAAGCAGCTCATTCGACATTAGGGAACTTGGAACTTTGACAAGTATTATGAGTGTATAGCTGTGTATTTGGTCAGGATTGTCTTTGGGTTTGTGTTTTGTTTTGAAAGTCTTATGCCAGATGACTTCTGGAGCTTTGTTTCTGGGTCATAAGCTGGTTTTGGTGCATTTAATTTTGATGCTACATAAGTTGAAGTGTTGAACTATTATCAATGTCTGTGTTCTTCTCCTTCTCCAAGTCCAAGGTAGTGGTGTTTGGTGAGAGGAGCAATGGGAATTGGATGTTCCTAAGGACTGTCAACGAGCCTATGGACTATGTCATAAAATTTATGTCTTCATGGCTTACTTCATTACTTGTGTAGTCCAACAAGCATAGAGACTTATACATGTTTCTGACTTGCAGTTTCGAGAGAATGTGGCTGCTTGGATATGCTTTTACAACAAGAAAGATATGTTTAGAGCATTTCTGGAGAGGGTACTTTGCCTGAAAGAGGTATGATTCACTTAATACTGCTGATTGTCTTATTGTACCTATGTGCGTGGAGAGTCTGTAGACTTGATATGAAGCAATTAAAGTGTTATGGCATTTTGAATGTACTTATAATCATCTATGTACCAGATAGAGGAGAAGTCATGAGAAATGGATAATTCTTTAAATTAATATTCTCTAAGATGCCTGCCTCTTTACAATTGCTACCAACAATTAATTTTCTTGTGGATCTATAGCTCATAAACTCACTAGGAGTACTGTATGCCTGAAAGTATAACTGCTGTTCTTGTGGATTTATAGCTCATAAACTCACTAAGAGTATTGTATGCCTGAAAGTATAACTGCTGTAGTGTGGTCCTCTTTACGTACTGTCAAGATGATATATCTTAGTGGATCAACTTTAAGGATATTTGTATGAAAATCAACGTTAATGTTGCCCCCCCACAACAACAGCAACAATTTAAATCTTTTACTGAAGTTATCTAAGGACATGATTTCGTTCACTACCATGACATGTCAAAATGTAAAAATATGTTATTTAAGATCCCTAAGCAATAATATGCAGAAGAGTGAGTTGTGACAAGGATTTATTTCACTGGTTTGTATATGCAATGCTAACTTACTTCTGGGAGGCAGTTTCAAACATTGTTTAATTTAGATGTTTTGGCTCTCCTAATGTTCATGAAAGTGTGAAACTGTGCTTTGGCCTTTGGGATGTGACATGCAACTCCATAGCCGTAACATTCATTTTGCCTTTATGTTCTGTTGGTAGATCATGCTGTGCTTATTCAAATTTCAGTTATGTGCGAGATGTAATGGCTTATTCCCGAATTTTGATGATATTCTTAGTTATGAATCACAACCAAAAGGTTCCTCAGTGTAACTTGGAAATACACAAGGATGTAACAGCCTAACAGGTGGTTCTTGAGTTAAAGATCATGTATTTATGCATAAGATGAAAGCTTGTAGTCTTGTATATGGTGCTGTACAATTGATGATCTACAAACTTTTGCGAAAGACCATCTTTCCTAGAGACCGGATAAACATCACATGTTTAATTTCAAACATAGTGTGTTTAAAATAGTAAAATACATGCATTACGTTTACATTACCTGCGTTGCTAAATATGTAATGTTTGTAGTTAAACATGTGATGTTTATCCCGTCTCTCCGAGAGACGGTCTCTTGCAAAAGCTGTTCAGGACAATTTATAGTTATTTGGCTGTGAGAAAAACCAGATCTGGTTTATGAATTTGTAGCCGAATCAAATAAATTGTACAGAATCTTCGAGTTAGCTCCTAATCCCCTTATGAGTTCTTCGCTAGGATAATTTGCACATACAAGCACAAGAAAGTCCCAATGACTGTTGGGAGAGCTCAAAATATGATATCTTATCCAGAAGATTAAATTACTATGTAGTTATTTGGTCTATTCCTGTATTAGTTACCTGGTCTATATTCCTATAGATTGTCGGTAACATATGATGCTTGGTCTATATTCCTATCATCGTCCTAAATCTTCACTGAATCAAGATAATCTGAATCCCTTCAAAGGGGCGTTTTCTTTTTAGGGATAAAGGACCCACTTGGGTTACGTAGAAGAAGATTATCTAGATTCAAATTACTGAACATAGGAACTGAAGCATAACTTTTTAAAATGAGAATTTGGTGTTCTGATAAATAAAGATTATTTCTGTAAAACTTAAAAAGGAAGCTGTATCCACCGCACAAAGTGCAGTGAAATTTTCTCGGAAGGAAATTTCACTTGAGGAACTATCCGTTGCATTGCATCAGAGTTGCTCATCTTATAGAGTACATGCAATTTTAACTTGGTCTCTACTTTTTGAATATGTGATTAGTGTATGATGCAGTGACTAGTAGTCTGTGATAGTTTCTCAATTTCCACTTCTGGAATCTATGCCTTCTCGTGTTAGTTTTTCCGTTGATGGCGTCTGAATGCCATTGCTAATAACTAGAACCCTGATTCATTGTTCTTTTTTGTGATTAAAAGTTTGCGTTTTCTCTGTATTTCAATAAATTTTTGGCTGTAATGTCTGGCTTTATAATATGTAAACGGCGGATGGTTTTTACCAACAAATTGCTTTCTTTTATGGTTGCAGGGAAGAAGTCTAACTATTGCAGAGAAGACAAATTACTTGCTTTTTATGATCAATGCCTTTCAGGTAGTAGACAGCCATTTAACTGCATAGCATACTGTATCATTTAAATGGTTCCTCTACCATCCTGTTCTCTTTACCCAATCACTAGTTCATTCTGCTCTTTGGTTTTTCTTCTTGAGCTGTTCTAAGTTAACGACCTTCACCTTCGATACTAGCCCTATGAGCCTGTTTTTACTTCCATCAAATTTATGTAAAATTATATTGGAAAAGGCTATTTCAGGATTACTAATTCCACTACTACCAATTTTGAAGGTGAAGCTCCATGTACTTATCACTCAAAATATCTGCATAAGCAACAGTGAATTAATGTTTCCTCTTGGGGCCTTGTAATTATGCAGCTATCTGAAAATTCTTTTATTGCTGCGGTTACAATTAGTTTGGCCTCCTTTTTTTGTTTCTTCCTCAGTATGTCCCACTTATTGACCTTCCCCTTGACTTCCTTTGCAGAGCTTGGAAGATGAGATAGTTAGTGAAAAGATGATGAGGCTAGCTAGTTTGGAGTGTTGGCATAGCCTATCCTATGGCCGTTTTCAGGTAAGATTCGCACTGCTATTTATCTGGTTCTTTCTATATAACTAAGTAAAGAGTCCTGATTCATGGGATGCTTTCCTTAAGGCTTCTATGGACTAGCTAAGTAGCTAGTAGATAATACATTCCTACGGTTTAGAAATAAGTAAAACACCCCATGTTCTGGAACAGTAGTGAAGGACCTTTTTTTTTGGGAGAGGCATGCATTAAAAGGTCAAACAAACCTTCCTGAAGGTTGCGTTGGACCTTCAGAAAATAATGCACAGGGGCTTCTTGCCTGTTTTTAAACTATAAGAGCCTTGATTATGAATATATTTTATGTGTTATTAGTCTTTCCTTCTAAAATTTATTCCAGGTGAAACATATCTTTTATATATTTGATCTACGGGACTGCAGATGGAATTGTGCCTGAATGAAAATCTGATTAGGAAATGGAAAAAGATTGCGAAGCGAGCCAAGGATGCAACTAAACAGAACTTCTTGAGGAATCTCATCGAGGAGTTCCTGGAGGTATGATCCCTCGAACCAAGATACTTTTGTTGGCATCGATGATCTCTCTAATTGTAATAACTCTTCTTGCTTTTCTAATTCTTCGTTTATTCTTTCCTGATAGATACTGGATTCTGAGGTTTTTCCAAGTAAAGAAAAAAGTGAAGATGAGGATCCACCAGATCTACATGGTTCTAGAGACGTGAATGATGCATGCATTCTGTATTGTGAAAGATTCATGGAGTTCCTTATTGATCTCTTGAGCCAATTGCCAACTCGAAGGTACTGTTTGAGTGAATTTGTTTTCCAGCATGGTCTTTTAATTTTTAATTCAAAGTATTCTTTGCCATCATCTTTTAATGTTGTGGTGGAATTTCTTGAATACCTACTTGGAATCTTGGTGTTATTATCTCCCTGTAAACTAGTGGTAACCAATTGTTGGGTGTTATTCCTGGGAAAAAAAGAAGAAGCAATATATCACTGTACTAATTAGTGCCGGTATCCACTGAAAGTAGTAAATGCTGGCAGTGGTACAAAATTATGACATCATTCTAGAACTGCTGCCCATCTATTGTGGCTGTTTTGAGGTTTTAGCTGTGAAGCACATCTCAGGGATTACTGAAGTCACTATTTTCACCACTTAGTGTTCGTAAATCTTAAGGAATTACAGAAAAGATGGATGGTGGTTTCACTATTTAGAGCATTTTGAGGGTAGTTCATTTCCCAGTATAGTATAGGCCATGTTGTTATCTGATCTATAGCTATGCATGGGGTTGTCTTTTACGGTTACCTATTTGTGTGTCCTTCAAAGTTCAAAATCTGCACCATGAATTATATGAATGGATCCTCCTTAGCTGTTGATTAAATGGCGAAACATTAGACTGACAATTTTATTTCCTTTTGAAGGCTATATTGGATTTTGCCAATAATCCTGCTGCTGGTTGCTTTCAGTACTTATCAGTACTGTTGTGTTTTGTTCACACTATTGTTTCTGGTGCAGGTTAATCCGGCCTCTTGTTGCTGATGTTGCTGTTGTCTCCAAATGTCATTTAAGCAACCTCTACAAGCATGAGAAAGGGAAACTTTTTGCTCAGTTGGTTGACTTGCTTCAGTATTATGAAGGTTTTGAGATTGATGATCATGAAGGTAGGCAAATGACTGATGATGAGGTACTTCAAGCTCACTATAAGCGCCTCCAGGCTTTTCAGCTTCTTGCCTTTAAGAAGATTCCGAAGGTACAATTTTTTAAAGCTTACTCTTCAACCTCTCAAGGAATCAATTTGAGGAAAAAATTCTTTGCTGGGTAGGTTTAGAATCTTGTTATGATGTAAAGCAAGCTTAAGAATTGTGGATTGCATCTAGACTGGTCTGCTCAAATGTATTGCTGTTTCCCAACTGGCCTTTGCTTGACGAGTTCTGTGGTTTGGTTATTGTTTTCATAGTATTTTGTGGACTAATTGGCATATGAATTGCATTGAAGTAGGCCTTAGTCAATCAGAATAATTGCTCACAAAATGCTTTTCGGTAAACATGAGGCATGTCTTTGAGAGATTTCATGTATGCATGATTGTTTACACACACACATGCATTATATGTGTGTTATACTGAACCAGTAATAGAAGATGCCTCGTCTATTAGTGGTGGTGGTGGTTTTTTTTTTTTTTTTGGGGGGGGGGGGGGGATATAAAATAATGGTCAGAATGGTGTGCAGTATACATTTTTTTCTAAAGAATTTGTGGTCTGGAGGAATGGGGCTGTTCCAAACTTTTGGGCGGAATTATAAGGACTTACATAGAATGGTTTTTTCCTGTTTTGGTAGATTTGTTTCTAATATTTTTATTATACCTTTCTGCTTTTAATTGAAAGTAGATTTATCTCTGTCCTCTGATATTTATATCTTTCTGCTTGTAGTTGCGAGAACTTGCACTGGCTAACATTGGTTCCATCGATAGACGGGCTGACCTGTCGAAAAAATTGTCGGTCCTTTCCCCTGCGGAACTAAGAGATCTAGTGTGTAATAAGGTCAGTCTGCAGGCCTTCTTCTATCTGTTAATTAGCCTTATTTTATGTGATACCAAGATCATTAGCTGTCATATAAGCAATGCACTAGTTTATGATTTTAGATCAAAGCATCACATTGAAGGAAGTCTGCCTCCTGCTGGATATTTTACTATAGCTAAACCTAAAAAGTATCTCACCTTTTCACGCCTGATTTTGAGGCCGGCACATTTTACTGAGTGCTTATAGAAAATCACCAAAAAAAGAACGGAAAAGAATAAATAGAAGTTGATGCCTGCTTTTACCTGAATTAGGTTAATACAAAGAAGAATCCATGCATCTGTCATTTTTTATATTAGACAGTATATATGTGTGTGTACTCCCTCCCTCCCAAAACAATTACTACAGTTTGCCATTTTGGGCGTCCAAGTATAGTTTAAGATTTCAATTCCATTTTATTTCCCAATTAACATGTACTCCATATTGACAACTTACTTTTATCACTTCTTTATTCTTTTTTTATTAATAAGCAACCGACTCATTCTTTTTCATTAAAAATGACATGCACGTGAAATGTTGCATCGCTAGCTACTGGGACGCCCAAAGTGGCAAATTGAAGTAAATCATCTGTCTTTTAATCAGCCACGTTCTGATGTCCAGCACTATTCTCCATATACTTGGTCTTTATTGAGATAGTGCTTTCCTGAAATAGAGATAATACTCTTAAGTATCTACAGCCATGCTGAAATGAACAAAACATGTGGAACACACTATTCTATTGTTTATTACTATGATTTGGCTTTTTTTGCATGTTGTTGGTCTTCTCTTATTGTTAGTGCTCTTTTTCTAAATATTTTTCCCTTCAAATTGTAGCTCAAACTAGTGTCGAAAGATGATTCATGGTCGGAGAGGGTTGACTTTCTAATAGAGGTCATGGTTTCTTTCTTTGAGAAACAACAGTCTCAAAAGGAGGCCATAAATGCACTGCCATTATACCCAAATGAACAAATAATGTGGGATGAAAGCCTCGTGCCAAGCATCAACTACTCTGGTGAAGGATGCCTGGCCCTTCCCAAGCTTAATTTACAATTCTTAACACTTCATGATTACCTTCTTAGAAACTTCAACCTCTTTCGTCTTGAATCGACATACGAAATCCGTGAGGATATTCAAGAAGCAGTGCCACATCTTCTTGCTTACATTAATAATGAAGGAGAACCTGCTTTTCGTGGTTGGTCAAGAATGGCTGTCCCAATCAAAGACTTTAAGATCACAGAGGTTAAGCAGCCAAAAATCGGGGAAGTAAAGCCCGCTGCAGTGACAGCTGAAGTGACATTCAGTGTTTCGAGCTATAAAGCACAAATCAGATCAGAATGGAATGCTCTGAAGGAACATGATGTTCTGTTTTTGCTATCTATCCGTCCTTCCTTTGAGCCGCTTAGTGCAGAAGAAGCAGGTAATGCAACTGTTCCTCAGAGGATTGGCCTTCAGTGTGTTCGGGGATGTGAAATTATTGAAATGCGTGATGAGGAGGGAACTCTAATGAATGATTTTACGGGGAGAATCAAGCGGGATGAGTGGAAGCCTCCTAAAGGAGAGTTGAGAACAGTGACTATTGCACTGGATACAGCACAATATCATATGGATGTATCTGATATTGTGGAGAAGGGGGCAGAGGATATCTATGGCACATTCAACATATTGATGAGGCGGAAACCGAAAGAGAACAACTTTAAAGCAATTTTGGAGTCAATTCGTGATTTAATGAATGAAACTTGTATTGTTCCTGATTGGTTACATGACATTTTTCTTGGGTATGGAAATCCTTCTGCAGCACAATGGACCAATATGCCTGATCTTCTTGAAACAGTTGATTTTAAGGACACTCTTGTTGATGCTGCTCATGCCAGGGAGAGTTTTCCAAGCTATCAGGTCCCTTATTCCTAACATGATTTGTGGATTTCAATGGGATTTCATGTACCTGTTTGCTTGCTCTATATAACATTATTTATTTTTTCTTTGATTAGGTTGACTTTGTAAATTCAGATGGCACAGAAAACTTGGATCCTTGCCCACCATTTCGTATTAAACTTCCCAAGAATTTTGATGCTGGAGTCCATCTGCTGCCCAGCAATGAGACTGCCCCTAATATAATAGATGGTCATTCTGATAAACCAAAGCTTCTAGTGGAGGCTTATGTTCCTCCAGATCCTGGTCCATATCCGCAAGATCAACCCAAGCAAAATTCTGTCAGGTTTACTGCCACACAGGTATTCAGCAATACTTTATATTATCTGGCACCTGCATGGACTACTTTGTTTACTTTCTGGTGATTTTCTCTCCTGGTTTTTGTAATTTTGCTTTTTGATTGATTTTCCTTGATATCTGATGTGTCAAGCCTTTCCACACTATCAGATTGTTTGTGGCTGCTTGTAGAGATCGCCACAAATCCTCTAGTATCATGCATTTCTTCCTTACACAAAAAAAAGAAAGACTTCCTAACTAGGGGCCATCTTCGTTGCAAGTTTTAATCACGAATATCAGTCCAGTTTTAGCAAAACCAGAGAATCCAATATTACTTGTTTGTGATCGTATTTTTTTTACGGCATAGCCTGACCTTGTCCCCCCTTGTGTTGATGACTTGTTTGTGCAATTCAATATTACTTTATGAATTTATCTGATCAGCAGTTTATATTCTCAGGTTGGAGCTATCATCTCTGGTGTTCAGCCTGGATTAACTATGGTGGTTGGTCCACCAGGTACGGGAAAGACGGATACAGCTGTACAGATTCTGAATGTTCTTTATCATAATTGCCCTTCTCAGAGAACCTTGATAATTACCCACTCGAATCAAGCTCTGAACGATCT
Organism: Plantago major; assembly: GCA_026545765.1. Classification (NCBI taxonomy): domain Eukaryota; kingdom Viridiplantae; phylum Streptophyta; class Magnoliopsida; order Lamiales; family Plantaginaceae; genus Plantago; species Plantago major. Next base: position 15,780,409 of record CM048844.1, on the reverse strand, counting down.
TTTTGAAAAGATAATGGAGGTATGGTGTCAGGATCGAGTTTTTCTTTTGTTTTTGTCCTGCACTCTGCTCCTTTTGTTATTTAGCTTTATATTGTTATAATGATTTCAGAGGGATGTCCCGGCTCGTTATCTACTCCGGCTTGGTCAGGGTGAGCAAGAACTAGCAACTGACCTTGATTTCAGCCGCCAAGGACGTGTTAATGCTATGCTAGTTCGCCGTCTAGAACTGCTGGGTGAAGTAGAGCGTTTGGCGAAATCTCTACAGCTGCCTGAGGATGTAGCATATACTTGTGAGACTGCTGGATACTTCTGGTTGCTTCAGGTTTACTCACGATGGGAACAATTTTTAGCTGTTTGTGCAAGCAATCAAGACAAACCAACATTTGTACAGGATCGCTTTCCCTTTAAGGATTTTTTTTCCAATACCCCTAAGCCGATATTTAAGGGGCTGTCTTTTGCACAAGACATGCATGCCGCTAAGGGTTGCTTCCAACACCTGAAGACTATGTTCCAGGAGCTTGAAGAGTGTCGAGCATTTGAGTTGCTGAAGTCAACGGTAGATAGATCAAACTACCTTATGACCAAACAAGCGAAGATAGTGGCAATGACTTGTACCCATGCAGCTTTGAAACGAAAAGATTTTCTGAATGTTGGCTTTAAATACGACAACTTATTAATGGAAGAAAGTGCTCAAATTCTGGAGATTGAAACATTCATCCCAATGTTGCTACAAAGACAAGAGGATGGTTATGCCAGGCTTAAACGTTGCATATTAATTGGTGATCATCACCAACTGCCTCCTGTTGTGAAAAATATGGCTTTTCAGAAATACAGCCACATGGACCAGAGTTTGTTCACAAGATTTGTTCGCCTGGCAATACCATATATTGAGCTCAATGCACAGGGTAGAGCTAGACCTAGTTTAGCAAAACTTTACAATTGGAGATATAGGGATCTTGGCGATCTTCCATCTGTAATGGAGAATGCTATCTTTCATAGAGCAAATGCTGGATTCTCGTTTGACTACCAGCTAGTAAATGTTCCAGATTACAACGGGAAGGGTGAGAGTGCCCCGTCTCCATGGTTTTACCAGAACGAAGGGGAGGCTGAATACATAGTTAGCGTTTATATGTATATGCGTTTGCTTGGGTATCCAGCCAACAAAATATCCATATTGACAACGTACAATGGACAAAAGCTTTTGATTCGTGATGTTATCAACAGGCGGTGTGTCCCATATGACTACATTGGCCCCCCTCACAAGGTAACTTCTACTTGATTGGGTCATTAGTGTAGATATGTTTATACATGACTCTGTGAAATAAATAATTGAAGCAGTTTAGCAGCTATTTTTCTGTATAGTTTTGTTGTTGATATTGTATTGGAGGCCGGACGTAACCTGCAAAATAGCAAGAAGTTCTAATGATCTTGTGCTCCTAATCACTTGTTATTTTTAGATTTCTATCTATTATATGATGATCAATTTAATCTCTTTCCTAACTCTCTTATCCATCTTTATTAACTGTAGGTGACCACTGTTGATAAGTTTCAAGGGCAACAAAACGACTTCATCTTATTGTCTCTTGTTCGTACTCGGTTTGTTGGTCATCTTCGTGATGTAAGAAGATTGGTGGTTGCAATGTCGCGTGCTCGTCTTGGGCTCTATGTTTTCGGCAGAAGGTCACTGTTCGAACAGTGTTACGAGCTGCAACCAACGTTCCAGTTGCTGGTTAAAAGGCCTGATCGTCTGGCACTAAATTTGTTGGAAGTTACGTCTCAGACAGATCGTCATGTTGAAGACCCTGGAGAATTGGAATATGTTGCGGGGGCTGAACACATGGAGCAAATTGTACATGCCAAGATGCATCAAGTTTATTCTTATGGCAGTGTGTAATGAAGTATCATGGAAGTTATACACAAATTGTTAGAATTGATTTTAATCTTAATATCAGTACATCTACATTTTGGAAATCATATGGATGCTCAAGGTGGTTTTCAAGGCTGGATTTGTTGTAAAGTATTTGCGTTAGAGCATAAGCTTTTAGAATTTTCATTTTATGTTATTTTGTCTGCATCTAAAACCCCTGTTTGATCCAGGTAGGGTTGTTACGCGAGTCGAGCCTTAACGAGAACTCTGCTCGCTCGATAAGGTAAACGATCCGAGCTCGAGCCTCATATTATGTTAGTTTACGAGCTTGGCTCATTAAAGTTCGTAAAGACTAATTATTTTAATAAATTTATATTTCTATACATATTTTTAATAGATAAGGCTTGTTAAGGCTTGTTAAAGCTCGTATATTTTCGAGTTCGAATCGAGCTTGAGCTCGTTACATGTTACTCGAGCTCGAGCCCTTTTTTTGCTTGTTTTTGTTAACAAGCCGAGCAGGGCTCGACTCGATTGAGCTCGGCTCGGCCGTGATACTCAGCTCGTTTAACATCACTAGATCCAGGCATGGAATCCTCCTGTATGCTTCCATGCAATCGAGTTTTTCGTCGTTCCTCTGTGCATGCTCTGTATATTGAATGAAAGTTTTACAGTTTATTATGAGCATGTGATTTCTCTTGCAAAAATCATGAAAAATGTATTTAACCCCCAACGCAGGGAGTAGTAAAAATATATTTTGGAGAATATTAAAGAAAACTATTGCTGTCTAGTTATCATCTCAATGATCTCATTATATAAATATAATCATATTACACGAACATTTAGTCGTTAGATTTTAATCTAACTGATTTAATAAATTTATTTAGATCGTTTATAAGAAACAATAACAACTATTATATTTAGCAATTTATCTATTTTATCAGTCAATTAAGAGGGGGTCTTAGGAGAGACCACTCTTACAGAAAGACATAAAAGACTAACTATCATTAATTATACAATTACCCTAAACAAAAAGCTAGCTATTAAACTACCCCAGCCCAACCAAGAGCCAGAAATTGAATCATTCTAAATGGGTCAATGGGGCAGTATATATACAATTCTAACCCACATCCTACATACTTCTCACAAAAAAACCTAAAAACATAAAAAAAACTAAAATTCTCTCTAGAAAACTTCTCGTCGGAAAAAGCTCAAACTCGCCGGAAAAAGCCCAAACTCGCCGGAAAAAAGCTAAAAAACGGACCGATCTCACCGGAAACAATATCACAAAGGTACGAAAAGCTAGATCTCGACCTAGTTTTTGTGAAATCGATGATTATTTTGATGAATTTCATCTCGCAATCTCATTTTTTGCTCAAAATCGATCCAAATCGATTGAACCACGTTTAAAATCGACGAAATCAACTACACGAAGGTAGGAAAAAGCTGAATCTCTACTGATTTATGTGAAATCGATATTTATTATGATGATTTTATATTCAAATCTGGTGTTTTCATCAATTGTTGTTCATATTCAAAAACAGATCTGAAAATCGCGTACAACACTGTTAAAATGTTCTAGATGATTTGTGTAATGTTTTGGCTTATATCAGTGATGTTCTAGACTATATTGATGGTGTGTGTTAACTTAAACAGAGTATAATTATAACTATTGTTCATTTTAACAAATTTGTTAAAATCAGTACTTTATTACACATGATTAATGTTCTTACTCATATGTTTGATGTTTTTGTTGATTTATTTAATGTTTTGATGATATACATCAAAACTTAAAACCTAATATTCAGAATCATGATAATACTGTCTTATATTATTTATGTAATGTTCTCGCTCATTCTTTCAATGTTTCTGGAAATGTCTGTAATGCATGAAAACTTAAAAAACTCTAATGACATTATTGTCCAAATTATGTACGTAATGTTCTCAACCATATCTACAATGTTTAAAATGTTCAGTGTTATGCCTATAATGTTCGCAATTATGTGTGTAATGTTCTGCTTGTTTTATTGGTTTTTATGTGATGATGTATGTAGTGTTTGTAGATTTTCCAGCTACAAACTCAATGAAAAAAGTATGATGTAATTTTCAATGTGATGTATATAATGTTCTTGTTGATGTCTGTAAGGTTTATGCTAATGCATGTAATGTTCTTTACACAGATAAATGTGAAGCTGAAGTTGACATGAGTCTTGCTGGCAGTCTTGGATGGGTGGCCAAGTATGTAGATAAATTGCATACTATGTATAGAAATCTCTAATGAGTTTGAAAATATCCCAAACAAGTCTATGTAATAGAAAAAGTGATGTCGTTATCCAAGCAATGTTCTTACGTATTTATGTAATGTTCTCAAGCATTAGTATAATGTTCTCAAGTTTTATATATTACGATTTTCACTATTTGTAATGTTCTTAACTATATGAGTAATGTTCTCATTTATATGAATGATGTTCTAGAGTATGATGTTCATAACTATGTTGGTAATGTTATAAACTATTTGTGTAATGTTCTCAACTATTTGAGTAAAATGTTCTTAGGTATATGAGTGATGATCTAGAGTATAATGTTCTTAAATATTGGTAATGTTCACAACTATTTGGATAATGTTCTCCACTATTTGATTAATGTTCTTATCTATTTGTCTGAAATGACGGTTCATTTATTTATTTTGTCTGAAATGGATCCGCTCATAACCCGCGAAATTATATAACCCGACCCAGCAACCCGCGAAATTGATTGAAAGTGTGGTAAATTCACTTATTTGAGTAATGTTCTCGTTGAGTAATGTTCTTATCTATTTGAGTAATGTTATCGCCTATTTGAGAATGACGGTTCATTTCTGATTTTGTCTGAAATGGATCTGCTCAATAACCCGTGAAATTATTTAACCCGACTCAGCAACCTGCAAAATTAATTGGAAGTGTGATAAATTGCAAATCAATCCGTCTTTTTTGTCTTTCTAATAAGTTGGCCTTTTCTAAGACTTTGTGATCAATTAATTTATTAAATAACTATATTAAAATCAACTAGGTTATCAAATAGTGTCAGTTAGTTTATAAGTTGTCAACTTGATTATGGTATAGTCTTGCTAAATAGAGCCTATAAATTGTACATTTGGATCAAATCCAACAAATTCTATCCAAATCCAGTTTTTGTGGCAAATATATATATATATGTCCATGGATTGGATCCAAAAGCAGCTGGATCAGATTGATCAATTTAGCGGCCGACCTATAGCATATGCACAGTGCAGAGCGCAGCTATAAACGAACGATTCAAGTCTGCATCTGAAACTTGAATCATTTGTAAGTATTTTGTAATACCATTTCAAAATTTACAGTTGATTACCATCCAATTCTTCTACTTGAGAAATTGTCGCATAATCGAGAAAGGTAATAATAATGAACTTGACTGTGTTTCCAACTTCCAACCATGTGAAGAAGCTTTTCTTTTTGCTGTTGTTGATCTTCATATCTGGAAGATGTGTACGTTTCAGAAAGCTTATAAATGTATAGCTCGTTTCTAATTTGTTCTCTCTTATGGAGATTATGGAAATTATATGTTTAATATTTGCTCACCAACTGTTCGATACATTGTCTCTGAGAAGGCGTTTGAAATTATACGTCGTTTCTTCTCGACTCTAAATCGAAGAGAACGGAGTGGCATTGGCTGATGTCCTCTTTGTATGTATAATTGTGATAACCTGTTACTTGTGTTTCCTTGGATTTGTGCTTCTCACTTATCAGTGAGACAGTGAGAGTGACTTGATAGTGTCTACTTGGCAACAATATAGCTTTCCCTGCCTTGCTAGTCCTTGTGATAAGTCAGTTTACTACAATTGAGTGCTTTGAGGATTTGTTGTAGGCTTGGTACTCGGTAGATATATTCATATAACTCGGTTTCTGATTTTCCTTTTAGTTGTTAGATGGGGCAAGTAGAAAGTGTTGCTGCTAAGGAGGATCAAAGCAGTGAATCAACCTCAGCCTCTACTCCAGCAGAAAGTTCGACTGAGCCTTCGCTTGATTCTTTACTTGCTGAAGCATCTGCCTATGGTGACGAGGATGCCGATTTGTCTCTTGATGAAAAGGCCCAGAAAGCATTGGAATGCCCCTGTATTGCTCACTTGCGAACTGGACCATGTGGTACCCAGTTTTCTGATGCTTTTGTTTGCTTTATGAAGAGCACTGCTGAGGAGAAGGGGTCAGATTGTGTGAACCCTTTTGTGGCTCTGCAGAGCTGTGTCCAGGAGAATCCTGATGCATTTTCAAAGGACATTTTGGTGGATGATGACCCGGAGAAGAAAGAAGAAAAACCAAGCCAGGAGTATAAGATCCGTCCCCCGGTTTGGTCTCGGAAATCAAAATCTCCTAGCAGCTAGCCCCACGGAGGTTTAGTTGCACTATTTAATCTTAAGCTTCACTTCATTTGCGAGGTCTCTGGTGGTTTGTTGATTGGTTCATTGAAGCTTTCAAACTTGAACAGTTACATTAGTAGTGATTCTGATGAGAAACTTGCTAGATTAGTAGATAAACCATTTGATACACTGAATAAGCTGATGATGTATTTGAAATTCTGGTGATAAATTAGTTTATCTGAGATATATTACTGTTCTAGTGCTCTTAGCCCATATCTATGATTCCCATATCTTTTGTGCGATAACTTACTACATACTGAATAACAGATTGGTCCTAGGCTTTGTTCTAAGAATTAGTTTGCTTTATTTCTTTCTGTAAAGATTTTACAAAAGAAACACAGAGTGAATTGTTTCTAGACTAAGTTTTAAATTTGTTTGCTTTATTTCTTTATTGGTAAAGGTTCTGAGAAGGAATCATAAAGTGAATAAGAATCAGTAGCAGAAAAGGTTCGCAAGTTCTGGTGTTCAACATATACAAAGATAAGCCCCAGATCACAGCCTAGCAAGGGAATAAAACGACACCTTGAACTTTGTTGACCTTTCTGAACCAGCAAAAGGTTAACTTAGTAAATTGGTTATATTGCTGCTACCTGTATAATGACACAGCCTGATTAGAGTAGGTATGCTGGAAATCTAATTCTAAAGGTCTGTGCTGTTATTGTCCATGCACAAGAAGTCTGCATGGAATCCACAAGTAGAATTTCATCGTTGTTTCCACATTTGAGCCTAGAATTTATAGGTGCAGAGCAAGTCTTGCATAATACGCATTCTGCTAATGTCAGAACCTCTAGTGTACATTTTGCGAAATTTTGATTCCATGATCGGATCTTAGAACTTCAAGATCCAGAATATAATTCAAGGTTCCAACTTAATGACTTATTATGCCAAGACTTGATGCTTCTTAGATAATCTCTGTTGTATGGTTTAGCACATATTCTAGAACGCACCCTTCCTAGGTCTGAATTATCATGCCAACGGAAAGATGATAATCTGGTTAAAATTTGTCACACTTTTCGTATATGTGCAGAACTGTCTATTTAATCACTTGTTTTTCTCTGAAATTTAATCTAGTGAATGTTTGATCAATATAAGTCTTCATGAGGCTTTGATGGCTAAAAGTCTGTAAGAAATGTACACAGACTTTTGTTTTTATTGACTTCTATAAGCATTAGTCCAAGGAGCATCCTGTAAATTTGCCTCTCTTCTTTTGCTGTTCTCAAGCACTTTCATCTAGAAATAGTTTCAGGTAATATTAGCAAAAACAGGGGAGATTTGCAAGCCCATCCAAACCCGACAGCGGGATTTGATCTATGCAGAAGATTGGCTATGATATGTTACTCGAGTACTATTCCAACATGAGGTAAGCATTCAAACACTTTATCTGTCAACTTTTACTTTTCCAACCTAAGATCAGCTTTCAGATACTTTGTGCAGCTTACCTGTACTATTCCACATATATCATCAGTTGCACATGTGAAAAGACCAGAATAGAGTTACAATTAATTAATAAAGAAAAAGGCAAAAAAGGCAGCAAAAGGAAAAGTAATGGATCATGTGGAATAAATAAAATGAATGGCATTACCAGATCATGCAGCCTCATTTTCTACAAAAAAGAGAATCACATAAAGTGAAAATTCTGTATATTTGCATGGGAAAATGCATGGAAAAGAGGTAGGTGTGGTACTGTTAGTTGCTATAATAGGAAAAGTACACCCTTTGCTTGCCCTAACAAGATTTAGACAAGAGCATGAACTCAATATTAAGTAAAAGGTTTTGCTGTCTCTCTTTCTGAATAGTTCCACTGGTACTGGTTTGCCTTGCTAGAGAAGAAATCTAATAATATGCATTACAACTTTGTTTACATATCTTCAACAAGGGAAAAAAAAAACGAAGGAACAATCTAATACATGGTTGCTTATAATTAGTCATGACCATAAGGCATTCTAGGCATGATAAAGATTAAATCAAAAAAAAAAAAAAAAAAAGTATTTCCTTTCCTGTACATAAACTCAAAAGTCACTAGACTGAACTTGCATTACTTCAAGTTGCGCCAGTAGCTTAGCTATCACTGGCTTCATCGTAGGATCACCATTATGTGCAAGATGGACAAGTGCAGTTTCTGCGGACTCATTATACTGTTCTTTATAAGCTTCTATTGTGAGTACTCTTTCCAGTATCCAAAGGGCCTTCTCTTGAGACTCCGGGCTCCCGATTTGCATGACTTTAATAATAGCAGGAATGCCTGAATTTCTTGCAATAAAATTGCAGCCTCTCTCCCAGATTTCATCCTGCAAAAGAGTCGAAAGACAACTCAAAACTGCTTCATCTGCGCCCCTATCGTTACCTTCAAGAATTTGTATTAACGGCGTGATAGCTCCGGCCTTAACTAAACAAAATGTGCTTCTCACAGAACAGTGACTATTGTGAACTTGACAACGGCCGTCCCCTGATGATGGCGCACAGAACCACTTGCATCTCCGGGATTTGATCAGATGCAATGAATTTTGTGATAATTGAGCTAAACACCATGCAGCTCTGGACTTGACAGTTTCTGAACTGCTAGAAAGCAGCTTCAGAAGAACTGGTATTACTCCATGCTCAACTGAATAATGCTGTAACTGCTTATCAGTAGGAACTGTGAACCGGATCAGTATACCTGCAATACTCTCTGCCAAACTTACTGTTTCAGGTGTCGGATTTGCATGACTAGAACTTAGAATGGAAAACAAAAGGTGCAACAAGTTTGCGTTTTTTAGTAGGTCGGTGGTTTTCCTGTCACTTGCAGGCAAATTGCTGAGTATGCCTAGAGCGGCTGCTTTTTCACTATCTGATGCTGACGAGAAGACAATGCTGGCAATGACGTGCACATGTGCATACCCTATCTGTTCCGTCAGCTCTCCTTTTGTATCTTCGGAGAGTGTGTGGACCAACTTTAAGGCACCGGTTCTGATCTTGCTATCCTTTTCTGTAAAGAATGGCAGAAGAAGCTGAATAGCTCCATTTTCCTTCATTCTCTTCCTAACTTTTGATGCACTCGAGTGAGAAGCAATGCTATTCAATGCTTCTAAGAGACGATTTTGAATTGCCGGGTTGCATAAGTTTAGAAGTGAGAGCATTTGCTGAGCCACGTCTTGTTTAACCAGTATACCCTCGCATTTTGCGACCTTTGCTAGAATTGCCGAAGCAGGTTCTCGCAATGTCATGAGAACAGAAGTCACGGAAAACAGGAGCTGCAGAAGAGAAACCACTAGTCCCGCTTTTATCAGTAGTTTGATATTCTGCTTCGAGTTGGACAAATTTTGCAAAGCGTTCAAGGTAGAGAGCTTGGCCTCTAGGTTCCCAGTGTTGAACATATTCACTAGGGGCTCGATTGCTCCACCTTCTCCAAGGGAAGCTTCGTCTTGGTCGGTTAGTTCCATTCTTGATAGTGCTGTTGCCATTAACACTTTACTCATGTCTGAACCTGAAACAGCACACACTTTACTATCATAATCTTGTTACACATCTGCATAAACACTTGCTTTCTTATATAGTATCTTCAAAGTAATCCATAGTCAGATTTGAAAAATCAATTGCACATACTCACTGAAGATCCCTTCTGAAAGATCTAATTGATAAGCTTAAATAGAACACGAAGAGAAAAAACCATACCTTCCTTTAGGTACTTGATTAGAGGCTTAAAGTAACCGGCTTCAGCAATATTAAGAGCATGCTGAGTGTTGCTTGACATAGTATTCAGCAGCACTCTGGCATTTGCAGAAGCTTCTTCATCGTCCCCTTTTAGGATTGCAACCAACATAACAATGCAACCTTGCATTCTACCAATTCGCCTTCTGACTGAACTATCATCCGATAGGCTCAACAAAAGCCCGACGGCCTCTCTCTTCTCCAACACCTCCCCTGCCAATAGCTTAACAAGCATCGCTAAAGTCTTCCCGTCCTTAATCCTTTCCTGCAAACTACCACACAATGTAATTCACATTACAACTAAAAGCCGAACTATCATCTATTTCGACTCATTCTCTATTCGTATTCAGCTTCTGCAACTGATTATGACCTTAGCTTTATGAAAAAACAGAAGAAAGAGACCAAGACCGTTAGGAATATTCTACTTTCTCCAGACATAATGAATCAAGAATAGAGAACTTCATTGTTGGGTTCTCTACTTCTTAGCACCTTTTATGTTCTTATCAAGTTCCACTAAAGTCACTTCTATCTGATTTTACTTTTTCACCACATGCATAAACTATCACAAACACTTGCAAAAATTACCTTGTTTTCTTGATTCTGCGAAGCAAGCTTCCTCAGTATCTGAAGGATGATGACACTTTCATCCCCTAGACTCAAACTCAATCTACTACACAACACTTTGATGACATCTTCTTCGATAATCTTCTCACTGGAAACTGCACAGTTCATGATCAAAACATGTAACCGCAAAAGCGCATCCTTCAAATCCTCTTCATCATCACCATATCTTATCATCATCATAACATCATCAACACTTGTCATACTTGTACTCTCCTCCATTATCTCTGCCTCTTCCTCTGTCTCCTCCGCAAACTCCGAATACTCGTTCTCCGAACAAAGATCAAACTTCACATTCATCATCTCCTTGCAAAGCACCTCAATCCGTTGCTTGTTAGACATTGGCACCTCATGGCTCGCAAACAGCACGAGCCCCAACGACCTCCCGAGATTCTGAGTCAAGAACTCAATCTGTTTTGCAGGCGAAGACTGAATGTTCTGCCTGTCAATCGCTGCTCTGGCACGTCTGTAGTCAGTTTCAAGTGACTCAAATGCCTTCTGGACAGCCGGCAGCTCCTGTATTTCAAGGCTATCCTTCATCTCATCAAGAATTGGACTAAGCTTCTCCATGAAAGTCGAGAACTCTGTAGTCGGCTCTATTTGCGTCGAACATGATGATCTTGAGTTAATCGTGGACGAATCAAATTCAATACCAGACAGAGCTGATTCCACCATTTTGAAGAAAACTTGAATTCAAGCAACCAACTTCCGAGTATACTGGAACAACCTGTGTGTTCTTTGTTATTCTATGCTTGCCAAGATGAGAATGAAGAGTCAAAAAAAGGGTTCTTGATTATATATTAGTAATGAGAAGGGACAAATTTAAAGTGTTTGAAGAGAGCATGATGATCATGTAACAGGTCAAACACTCAAAGTAGAGGATGAGAAAGAATTAGAGGCACAACTACAAGACTTGGAACATATCTTTGTCTTGAATGGGTGTCTTGTTATATAATATGGAGAGGAAAGACCAAGAAGAAAGACCTTGTTAGTTACTCTAGAGCATTAAAAAGTTTGAAAGTTCCAAAGAAGAATGTCAAGTAGAGAGAGAGTGAGTGCTTTGGTGTGAGAGGGAAGAAGGTGTCTTGTATGGTGAAGAAGGAAGGTATCTTGATTTGTGTCATTTTCGGTGAAAACTTACAAAATGTGGTGCTGACTTGGGAAAGTGATGGAATGCATTGTTTTAATGGAATTGGTGAAGACTGAGTCCACTTTTAGCGTGTGCAGATTGAGCTAAAGTGACAAATGGGAAACCGGCCGTGATAGGCCCAAGGCACCAATTGCAACTTGTTGCATCCTCTCTTCATCTGCCCTCGAGCTCATGTTGTTTATTAATCATATACCGAAATATAACATCCGTTTTAAAATGGTTGTTACATTTTTTTCATTTTAATAGGCACGGAGTTGTTACATTTGTTTTCTTTGATATTTTGGATACGATTATATGATTATATTCCACTATTCCAAACCAATTGGCTAACTAATTATCATAAATAAAATTAATCCAACATATATTAATATTACACTATCCTTTTTTATGTTCAAAATTTAATGTCACAACTATTTTGGATGGATGGAATATATCTAACGTGGGATAATGATGTAAGTTGATTTTTTTTTGTTTTTAGATAGAGAATGAGTGAACAAATTGTAAACTAAATGTTAAGTATGATATGTAGTATAATTAGGCAAGAGATGACGAAATAGAAGTAAACGAATAAAGTATGAAATCGGAATATGAAGTTGCCGGCCGGAGATAAAAATACTACTAGAGATAGACACAAGGAAACATGATTTGAGCAAATACTTGTTCGAATATAATTACCGTTGTTAATATAAAAACAAAATTATTCGTGTAACTACCAATTCTCTGGCTCTAGTGTGAGAGGTTTTAGGTAAGGAACATATGATACTGTTTTATATTATATGTTTCATCAATTAAGTGTGTTTGCAAATGCTTTTACTTGTGTTTTTTTGTCTGCTTCTACTAAAAGTTGATTAAAGTTCATTTTAAGCAAAAGTTAGTAGTGTTTGATATATCAGATAAAACGCAATTTTAAAAGCGAAGTTTTAGTGTTGCAAAATTAATTTAATTAGTTGTTTTAATTGAAAAAAGTTACAACTTGCTTAAGTTAGAAGCAATATCATTGCTTTCTTGCTGATTGCTTTTTTTTAGGAGAATTCATAGAAGTTGTAATATAAAACACTAAAAAACTGCTTTTACTACTTCAAAATCACAAAAACACTTTTTTTAAGCATTTGCAAACACAAGCTAAATCTTTTTTCTTGGTGAATGGTAAGTCACTAAAGCGCAATGGCGGGGGGAACTCAATTATCAGGCCATAATTCGCCGTCAATTGATCACACCTGAACTCAAACCTCATAAGTCGTGAATTGACAAAATTCAAATATGTGATATCTTCTAATAAAAATGGACAATATTTGTAACGACTCGAACCACTAATGGACCTGGCCATTTCGCTGACATTTTTCCGAGTGATATCTTTGGCCTTATTGTCAACAGCTTCCTTTCCCGCACACTTTGTCCTCAAACGTAAGTGAACCGGGAGACTTTCCAGTTGGTCACCCATCATAAAATTGCTATAGCAGAACAAGCACGTTTAACTCTGGAATTCTTATGGGTGGATTCCCGAAAAGAAATGTGCACCTTATTGGTACAAATAGCGTTCTCATTTCTCAATCCTTTAAACTCTTTGAACTTGATTTGAAAGTTTGAGGCGTTACAATATTATATCACGGGCTGAGCGTGGCACGGTGCACACCTAGTCAAAGGGTTTGGACCTTGAATCATTTTCGAGTTTCCCATAAACATATTCCATTTTATTTTCTCGAGTCTTCTAAAGTGACTTCGGTCAGCTCAGCTCATTAAATGTTTGACTTTGACAATAGGGGCATCTACGTAAACTTACAAATCGAAATAAAGTTTCGTCTCAAAACTACCTGATGAGTGATGACAGTGACAAGTGGTAGTCTGTATCTATCTCTGCAACATGCATCCATTTCATGCAAAAAATGGCAGGTTCAGTGTCTACTCTCTACAATCGCCACGTAGTTTTCTCCTAGTTTCGTCTTCTTCTTCCTAATTTCACAATCCCTTCCATTTACATCAATGATCAAACCAGCAAAAAATCCAATCCAGTAACAAAAAATGAATGCAGAGTCTCTATCGGTTTCAGCCTCCATCAACATAAGCTTAGCTCTACTAATCCTCACTCTGTTTTCAATTCTCCGTAAACAGCCTTCTAACGCTCGCGTCTACTTCGCGCGTCGCCTCTCACAGCACCGCCAACTCCCCTTCGATCGCCACTTCAATTTCCGCCGCCTGATTCCGTCGATTGGATGGATCTGCCGTGGAATTCGCGTCACTGAGGAGGAGATTCTCGATTCGTGTGGCCTCGATGTGTTGATTTTCATCAGACTCTTCAAATTTGGGTGAGATTGATCGATTCGCTGTAATTTCATGCCTAATTCGTTTTCGCCCTAGCTAATGTACGGTAGTTTTTATTTGATTTGACGGTGTCGTTTTGTGATTGGTGTCGATTTCAATTTCACATTAGGTTTGTATTTGTATGATTTTGTTACATTGTGATGAAAAGTGTTAATGAATTTATGCTGAAAGTTATTGCATATTCTACTGTGATGAGATTTTTTGTTTCCTCTGATTATTGTATAGCAAGGATTGATTTATGTTCTGTGTTCATGGTCTAAATCGCTACCATTATGTATAGGCTATTCTATCGGAGAATGTCACTTGGTTCTCTAGTCTTTACTACTTAAGTTCAATGTATATATACACTCTTTTTTTGTGTATTTGAAAATGTATACTGTATAGTATGTATATTAGAAAGTAGAAGCTAAAGTTAGCATTGATTTACGGAATATGGAAATATTGCTGTCTTGTTTCAAATCAAGTATTATTGCAGGATCAACTTTTTCCTGGTTTCCTCTGTAGTTGGATTGTTCATATTGCTTCCAGTCAATTATATAGCTGGTCATGGAGGGCCTTCGAATCCCTCTCATTCAATGGATTCTTTGACGATATCAAACATTAACGATGGCTCTAACTGGTAAGTTTATCATAAATGCTTGTTTGTCTTTCTCCCGTGGTTACTACAACATTCCTCATTGCATGGATCCCAACCTCTCTTTTATAAATGACCCTTTCTTGGTTAAGTTCCATGCTAGAAATTTATTCGTCTTTAGAATTAGTCTCTGAGAATTTGGCATTCAACAGGCTTTGGGTGCACTGCTCCTGCTTGTATTTTGTTTCATGTTATGGACTATATCTACTATACAAGGTAAATGATGTTGTTGCATATAGCTGGTCGCTGGAGGCAGAGATCCTTTTGACACATCAAAAGTAAAACATTATACAGTAGTTGCTTGTAAATAATACGTCTTGGGTGACTTTTATCTTTGATTTCAAGTTATTGCTTCAAAGTTGATGATCCAGTGAACTGTTAACAATTGACTTGCCCTCTGTGATTTCAAGGAGTACGACAATTTGTTGCTCAAGAGGATTCATCAGCTCCATAACATGAGACACCAACCTAATCAGTTCACTGTTTTAGTTCGGGAGATTCCATTGTGTAATGAGCACAAGGCGCGCGATTGCTCTGTACATAACTTCTTCTCAAAATATCATCCACATTCATACCAGTCTTATCAGATTCTCTATGATGGAAAGGAACTCGACAAACTAGTGGTGAGGTTATTTTAGGAAAGGATGATAACTGATGTTTTATCGTGAGGTTTACTAATACATGACACATTACATTTGAACGGTTGTCATCATGCTTAAACTAACACTGTGAAATTCCTTTTTTTTTTATTGCATGTATTATTCTGGTGTGTAATAAGCATTTGGTTCTATTTAAATGACTTAAAGAGATTCAAGAAATAGTTTTACTGAAATTTATTTCTTCAATTGTATGCAGGGCCAAGCAAAGTCCATTACAAAAAAGATTGAGAAATTGAAACATAAATCCCGGAGTAAAATGCGACTTAGGAGCTTCCTCCAATCAGATGCACTTAGGCATGATAGAGAGATAGAGCACCTCAAGGAAGTACTTGAAGAACTTGTTCGTAGAATACAACATGCACAGAGTAAAGAGAAACTACAGGAAAAGGTAAAACTTACTTTGAATTGTTCGTGGTTATATTCGTTAATTTTGTCTAACGAGTATGATCAATTATCAGATCATTTTATGCCCATTGAATTAAGTGTTAGTTTGACCTGACTTTTTGCTTAAAATTTATGTTGGGGTAGAGTAATGTTATGAGTTTGAAGGTTTAAAGGTTCCCATATGTTGTTTGTTTATACCTATAGTGCTCACCCTGTTTTATTCCTTATAGGAGCTGCCCGTTGCCTTCGTCACATTCAGTTCAAGGTGGGGTGCTGCTTTGGCGGCCCAATCCCAGCAGATCACTAATCCGCTTCTGTGGGTAACTGAAATGGCTCCGGAACCAAGGGATGTATTATGGAATAATTTGTCTATTTCGTATAGATGCTTGCCCTTGTACAAATTTGGGGTTTATACAGCAGCATCACTACTCACGATCTTCTTTGCTGTACCTGTTACGGCGGTTCAGGGAATAGCAAAATTTGAACGATTAAGCAAATGGTTTCCTCCTGCAATGGCTATTCAGTTGATGTAAGATCTGAATAATACGGTGAACAGACATATTGTCCATCATATTTAGCTTAATCTGTTATTGGCATTCATGAAGGATAAATCGCCTTTTCTTCTAGATTCTGTAGATGCCAGTCACCCAGAGTCGGAGCCTAATTAAATTCTTTCTTGCTTGAGTAATAATAAAATAATAATCGAGAGCTATCCGACCTTATTCTTCTTGGGGGAAGGGCAACCGCAGATGTCGATAACCATAGATTAATTTTTTCCTTTTTCGGATCTTCCTACTTCAGGAGGTTACACATGCAGCACTTAGTTTGATATACTGCTACATAATTCGTTGCACATATTATCCATTAGTATAAATTAGTTTGATTTACTTCTAAATGATTTCTTGTGACAGCATAAATTAGCCATTCAAATAAGTTCTTAATGTCGTTTTATTCCTTTGGTTTAATATATACTGTAGCCAGTTATTTCTCTTCATCCATCCGGGAGATCTTTACTTTGGTCATGTGTGTTTCTTTAACCCAGGACTTCTCTTGCTTTGTGCTCTGATCCTTCGTTTAATGTGGTTGATATTGTTGAATATATAAGTTTCATATTTGTTTCACGGAACCTGGCTAGTTTCTAACACCTAATTACTATTCGCTTTCTACAGACCAGGACTGAGATCTGTTGTGACAGGGTATCTTCCAAGTGTCATTCTCAATGCGTTTACATATGTTGTTCCTTTTGCCATGATAGAGATGTCAAAATGGGCAGGTCACGTCTCCAGGAGCCGAAAGGATATAAGAGCATGTAATATGGTCTTCTATTTCCTTGTCGGAAATATCTTCTTCTTAAGCTTGTTGTCTGGGTCCTTACTTGATCAACTTGGGAAATCATTCAGCCATCCGGGGGAATTTCCTAGTCGACTTGCCACTGCTGTTTCTTCCCAAGTTAGTTAAGATGTGTAACTTTTCATGACACTCATGCATTTACTGCTTTTGTTGTTAATGATTTAGCGTTGAAGGGAAACCCACCATGATATATCGATTAAGTAAAAAGATGAACTTGATACTCCCTTATAGGTCTATTTCTGGCATCTCTTGACCCTAGACCCTAGTGACAAACAGGATTTGCAGCTGATACACCCGATAAATTCTTTTTGTGTTAATATTCTGAACTACACACATAAAATTTGATTTTAATCTTGTATCCAGGGAGATTTCTTCATGACATACATACTGACAAATGGCCTGTCGGGTTTCTCCCTGGAGATTCTTCAGCCTGCTTTGCTTATCTGGGATACAATGAAGTCACACATATGGGAACGCGGAAAAAATAAAAAACCCTGTCTTTACTCGCTACCTTATTACCGTACAATCCCTTACATTTCTCTTTGCATCTTAATCGGCATGGTGTATGCAGTTGTCTCCCCACTGCTTCTCCCGTTTCTTGTAGGCTACTTCCTGCTAGGCTACATCGTGTTCATTAACCAGGTAAACTTTTTTTCCTGAAGTATAGGAGTATATATTTTTGTTTCAAGGAGATGTTAGTACCACTCTGGTTATTTCACCCATAAGGGCATAGTATTAATACGAGCTATCAAGAATTCAGTGTATTAAAAACCGGAAATCTGATGTATAAGATGGCTCTCGGAGACAACT
The DNA here is from genome assembly GCA_026545765.1 of Plantago major. NCBI lineage: Eukaryota > Viridiplantae > Streptophyta > Magnoliopsida > Lamiales > Plantaginaceae > Plantago > Plantago major. The sequence continues at coordinate 15,762,499 of CM048844.1, read as the reverse complement.
TATTTGTGTTGGTTGAGTGTATTATTTGAATCTAGTATTTTCCACAATCATTAACACTGAGTTTTGTGGGTTTATTATGCGTTTGATTTTGGACTTTAATCGGTAGTAGGGAATACAGTTTATTAGACACTTAACTGCACTCCAGAGTCCAGGCACATACAGATTCAGAACCACCCACTAAACCCACATTTAAAATTTTAGAGTTCTGACCCGAACAATCAGCATCACTAGTCAGTATATACCTCAATTGAGATTTTATATTGACTTTGTGGATTGTTTTCATGATACAATAGTTCAGTTTTTTTAATGGAACACCACTGCAGAGGAGCACAATTGTGAAGCAGCTAATAGGCGAATACTTGGGTAGCTAGATCCAGAATACTGACCACGAAGAAATGTTTCACTTGTCCCTGCTTATCCTCCCTAATCCCTATAAGAGCTTTAGAGTACTTGTGTAGTAATGATGATCAAATATTTATACGAGCATTTGTTTGACACTGCAGATTCAAGATGTGTACATTACTTCATATGAAACATGTGGTCAATATTGGCCTTGCATTCATCGATACATTCTTGTTGCAATCGTCATTATGCAAATCACAATGATTGGTCTTTTTGGATTGAAGTCGAAGCCTGCCGCCGCAATTGCCACTATACCTCTCCTGGTTTTCACTTTACTCTTCAATGAGTACTGCAAAATCCGATTCCTTCCTACATTTTACCGGTACTCAGTCAAGGTACATAGATGTAAATTTGCTGTCTTTAAATTTAGCTTCACCCAGAAGTTGTTGCCTCGTACACCTTGTTCTCCTTGGATTTCTATTCAATCATCAATGTTTCATTTTACTTTTTTTTCTCCATCTTCCGATCACCAACATCAACATGTGACATGCACAACATAATTGATCACTTACGAGTTATAAGGTGCATTTAAAATTTGAATAATAGCCTCCACGATAAAATGTTTAGGAGTAGAAGAAACTGGTTGAGCTCTGCAGACATTCCACATTAAAATGTCCCAGACAGATTAAATAGCAAAGTTTTCTTGCAGGATGCAAGGGACAGGGACGACTTTGACGAGAAAACAGATTTGTTGGAAGACAACTTACAGAATGCCCTTGATGCGTACAGTCCTCCCTGTCTGAAACCTGTGAATATTGAAGATGCGGAATCAAGCTCGTTAGAGCCGTTGATGAACTTGAGATAACACGCTTTGGTTTCTTCTTCGACATTGTGTAGATTTCCGTCTTAGATTGGTTTGTTGAACTCTACAGGAGATTCTGTTACTGTGGTTATGGATGTATAGCAAGTAGCAACCGCCCAAGCTGGTCTCCATTTTGGCTTGTATTTGTAGTTGCTATCAGCCTATGACTCTTTTATCAGTGATACTACAGTATTTACATTCTAACTTCTGTAAGATTTGTCAAATCAGTTGTATCCTACTGGGTAAGCTAAGACACCTCTGTTACTGTGGATGATTGTAATCAAACTACCGATAAATCAAGCCGTTAGGTGTACGTGCGATTTTCCCACGTGTACAAAATCTCCCGTGAGAGAAAAAATGTCAGCCTGTTTGGTATACCATTAAGAATTACTATTCATCCGTTAAAATGTTTTACGGTATTTGTTTTGTATATTCTAAAGTAACAAATTTAACTCAATTTTTCTCTACTAAACAATCATCATTCTCTTTCTACACTACTCTTACTTCCTCTTTACTTTTTCAATCAAACCAACAATCCCAAACCAATCAAACAACATTTAAATCAATCAAATAACCTTAAAAAATATCAAACACATTACTTCATTCTTACACACATCACTTTATTCTTACACACTTTATATAACAACCCTATAAGCCCTATACGTTTTTAACTCTATTCCAAACACCATTTTTTATAACTCAACTTTAATTCAGTTACTATTTATCAACTAATTTTTTTTAGCTCACTTTTTTAACTCTATACCAAACAGTCAGTGTAAGTAGACTAGTGGTTATTTGTTTTTTTTTTCTTTGCTATTTTAGGTATTTATAAAAGAGAAGAGAGGCATGCTTAACGGTACGTATCTAAAAACAAACTATCCAAAGGTATTTGTTACAACAAATTATTTGAATTTTGACTAATTCAATGATTTCGACCAATTAATAATAATCGAAATTGATGGCCGGTTTTTATCACGTCATATTTCTTATTTTTTAATTTGAATACTACTTTTAAATATAATAATTTGATAGAACACAATTATTGGATTTCTATAGAAAAAGACTTTTACATATTGGTTTGGTTTTTGCACGTATACCGTGCAAACAATATACTTAGTCTTCAATAAGTGCATAAATAGCTCAAGGAGATATCTACATCCCGATATCAACAAATTTGCACGTTCAATGATGCTCAATTCAGTAAAACACTAGTTCAATAAATTTAGTAAAACACTAGTTCAATTAACTGATACGCAAGTATTGGATAGATGGATAAATTATTCCTTCCATCTTTTTTAGCACCTAATCATTTGCAAGGATATATATGATCCCTTGTGGAAGGCTACTCTATTTGCAATATCATCTAAGTCTATTAGATCGGACTATGTGTTTACTTGAATTGAAGGATCCAATATAGATACAAACAAGGGAAACACATCTTCCAAGATCGTGTTCTATAAAAATGAAATGGAGAATGATAAGTTCTGCACGAACTAAACAAATTCAAAACAACTATGCACTGTGCAATTGATTATCAAATCAAGAAATAAATCATTGGTTTGTTTTATACATGTATGAAATCTTACAGATAACCAAAATAAGGAAGAAATTACCTCGCGTAGTGGTGGTGGTGAGAGGGAAAGAGGATCTCAATGAACGACGGCGAAGTGAGAGGAGAGCGATGTTGCGGCTTACTATAAGGGTTTATGTAAGTGGGTACTAGCCGATTTATTATGTTCTTTTTAAATTCATAATTAAAAGTTGAGTTGTACCTTGTTGAAAGAGGTACAAGCCGGTTCACTTGTTGTTGAGTCGGTGACCTTTATGATGTAATTACTTAATATATGTAAATAATTATATTATTATTATTATTGTTCATTATAATTCTATTAATTTTTTTTTGTTATCATCATCATCGCCATCATATTATTAATATTACCAAAGCTTGTGTTACACGTTCCCCGTGTTATTCCGTTGTATTTGAACATTATATTTGTTTATGTCATTTAATTTTCAATAGACATGCATCCGAATTCAATGCAATCAAACCGAATAGTGTAAGAGCTATTGTTGTGTATATTTTATTGAAAAAACTTATTTATGAATAGTAATGGTTTTCCGAACATGACAATTGTGAAGGATAATATTTTTATACATTTATCTCAAAGTATAAATGAAATTTAAGATAAAATAATTGGAATAAAATGAATGATTACAAAAATTATAAATAAAAAGGAGGAAATCACGTCAACAAGACTCGAACCCAAAACCTCCTACCTAGAAACTAATGGATGCGTTAGATTAAAATTGAAGAGTCCATGTCCAAAGAGACAACCTATCGGAAAGAACACAATTCTTGAACTTTTTTAGAAAAAACTTTTACATATTGGTTTGTTTTTTTGCACGTATAACCTGCAAACAATAAACTTAGTTTTCAATACGTGCATAAAGAGCCTAAGGATAACTACATCCCGATATCAACAAAGTTACACGTTCAATGAGATGTTCAATTTAGTAAAATAGTAGTTCAATAAATTATAAAATGTAAGGCAAAAATGCACTGCTCTAAATTAACACCAATCACCCGTCAACAATATTATCCAAAATGTTAAATAAGAAAAACAACATTAATGTAAGCAATCATAGTCCTAAGTATATTGTGATATTTCATTCTTCATCTTCATCAGCTGGTGGTGTCACATCAATATGAATGTCAAGCATTTTTCTCTAGGCCTGGCCTGCTCATTCACCGCCTTCATCCAACTATGTCTCGTTTAAGTCAACAATCAAGCCTCTTATGTTGGACACCTGAGCTTCTTCTCCAACTGCATCACATATGCGAGCTTGTTCCCCATCTTCATAGGACACAGGTGCATTGAGGTAAATGTGGAGTCCTATTCTGTACAACATGCTATTGTTAGTTATTACTATGATTGTCAACTTGAGTCTCTGATGGCGGAACCGTCTCTTTCAAGACAATCTCTAGACCTCTAGTCGTACATGTTGTCAATTTTGTCTACACTATTTGAACTGACGAAGATGCACCCTCCCGAGACAACTTTCTCTTCCTCCCCTTACCTTTACTAGAACTTACTTCTTTTTCGTTTCTTACTTTGGAGACTTCTAAAGGTCTTGATCAGGATCCACAACCCGTTGTTGATCTTCGAGTTTTAGCTTTGTCAACTTATTATTATCAAACTGTCGCTTAAAATCCATTGCATAAAAAAGAACACAAATATTGAATTTCTTTAGAAAAAACTTTACATATTGGTTTAGTTATTGCACGTATAACGTGCAAACAATATATTTAGTCTTCAATAAGTTCACAGAGAGCTCAAGGATAACTATATCCCGATATCAACAAATTTGCACGCTCAATGATGCTCAATTTAATAAAACACACTAGTTCAATAAATTATAAATCTAAAGAAAAATGCATTGCTCTAAATTAACATCAATCACCTGTCAACAATATTATCGAAAATTTTAAGTAAGAAAAACAACATTAATGTAAGCAATCATAGTCCTAAGTATATTGTGATATTTCATTGTTCATCTTCATCAGCTGGTGGTGTCACATCAATATGAATATCAAGCATTTTTCTCTGGGCTAGGCTTGCTGTTATGTCTGAAAATCCAACGTTCTATTACAAATTCGCGAGGCAGCAGTGGGACCCAGTGAACAACAACAACAGTACAATTCCGTTAGATCTGTTCATGCTATTTGTGGCCAGATTCAATGGAAGGACATTCATTTGTGCGATTTGTGAGGTAAGCTCCTCCCAAGTCTTGCTCAGCAAATTATACACTAAATATTATCATCATCAAATCTGATCTCAACTTATTATTTCCAGGTTGTTCATCTGGAGATTCCACCAGCCAAGTCTCAGAGTTTGATTACTGTAATTCAACTAGTTGGGTTGTAACTTGAATACATTGATCGAAGTTTAATACAATCCGCTAGTTTATCCATATTTTGTGTTAGTAATATAGCCTGGGTCAGAACACTTGCTCCTTCACCCCCTTCATTCAACAATGTCTCGTTTAAGAAAACATTCAAGCCTATTATGATGGGCGCCCAAGCTTCTTCTCCAACTTCATCAGATATGCGAGCTTGTTCCCCACCTTCATAGGACACTGGAGCATTGAGGTAAATGTTGAGTCCTCTTCTGTACACCATTTTGTCGTTACTATGATTGTCAACTTGAGTATGTGATGGCAGAATCGTCTCGTTCAAGACAATATCTAGACCTCTAGTTGTATTTGATGATGCACTACCTGTTGTCAATTTTGTCTCCTCTACTTGAACTGACGACAATGCACCCTCCCGAGACAACTTTCTCTTCCTCCCCTTGCCTTTACTAGAAGTTGCAAGATCATTGATGTGTAAAGAACGAATTGTAAAGAAGAAAGCAATACCAATAATCCTGATGTGTAAAATCAATGAATAACCAAGCTCCAAAGATGTCTCTGTCAATGTCTGAATCTAAGAGATTTTTTCAAAACTAGGTTAAACAGAGTCTCAGGAAAATTTCCCCTAATCCTAATTAAAAAGGAAAAAACGCGCAGGAGAAAAAACACGCTCCGCCGCAGTGAGAGAATAGGCGGGCCGTGGTGGACTCCATTTATCGAACATATATATATATATCGATTCGGCTTGCTCGCCGCGGCGGGACAAACACTGGGCCGCAGCGAGTTCTGATGTGCTGAAACTCTCAGCATTCGCAAATTTGCGCCGCGGCGAGGACCAATCTCGAAACAGGGGATGGCATTCACAATATCTCGCCGCGGCGAGCCATCCAATCTTCAGGTCGACTTTCTTCTCCAAAAGCACGCTCCCTCTTCAAGTACTAATCCGGACTATGATCTATTCACTTGATTGTAATCCATCGAAGTTACCTTTCCTCCAAATTGTACCTAAGGGTAAAATCCCTACAAAAACACAAACACAGTACCACGCATAAAAACACACAAAAATACTATCAAACTAAAGTCAAAGACTATCAAAACACGACTAAAAAGGACCAAATGAGACGTTAGAATAATGTTTCATCAATCATGAACTGACTTCTCTTTAATTTTTTACTTTGGAGAAATCTGAAGGTCCTGATCAAGATCCACAACCCATTGTTGATTTGCGAGATTTAGCTTTGTCAGCTTATTATTTTCAAAATGTCAGTTACAATCAATTGCATAAAAGAGAACACAATTATTGTTTTTTCTTTAGAAAAACGTTTACATGTTGGTTTGGTTTTTGCACGAATAACGTGCAAACAAGATACTTAGTCTTCAATAAGTGCACAAAGAGCTCAATGATAACTACATCCCGATATCAATAAATTTGCACGCTCAATGATGCTCAATTTAGTAAAACGCTAGTTTAATAAATTATAAAATGTATGGCAAAAAATGCATTTCTCTAAATCAATTCCAATCACTCATCAACAATATTATTTAAAATCTTAAATAAGAAAAACAGCATGGATGTAAGCAATCATAGTCTTAAGTATATTGTGATATTTCATTGTTCATGTTCATCAGCTGGTGGTGTCACATCAATATGAATGTCAAGCTTTTTTCTCTGGGCTTGGCTTGCTCCTTCACCGCCTTCATCCAATAATGTCTCGTTTAAGTCAACATTCAAGGGCACCCGAGCTTGTTCCCCACCTTCATCAGACACTGGCGCACTGAGGTAAATGTTGAGTCCTCTTCTGTACATCATGCTACTGTTACTATGATTGTCAACTTGAGTCTGTGATGGCGGAACCGTCTTGTTCCAGACAATATCTAGACCTCCACCAGTTGTACCTGATGATGCACTACCTGTTGTCAATTCCGTCTCCACTACTTGAACTGACGATGATGCACCCTCCCGATACAACTTTCTCTTCCTCCCCTTGCCTTTACTAGAAGTTGCAAGATCATTAACTGACTTCTCTTTAAGTTTTGACTTTGGAGACTTCTGAAGGTCCTGATCAGGATCAAAAACCCACTGTTGATCTGCGAGCCTTAGCTTTGCAACTTATTATTATCAAAATGTTGCTTACAATCAATTGCATATCTCCGACCATCAATATTTCCTATTAGTTCCGGCTTAGTATTAGCTGCAGAGTGATCACTTGAAATGTTTTTCACCTCTGCCATATGGTTCAATGATGAGGCAACCGATTGTAAGGCCGCTGGAGCTGCTTCTTGGCCACCAGGTTTTCCCATATCATTCCATTCATTAAATATCGAGTTTATCATGGAAGCCGCTAACATGGCATCACCACTAATAGGTTGTTGAGGAGCATTAGTGTGGAAACGCACGTGTGCGGAGAATGACTCCCTTGACAGAAATTCTAGATCACATACTTTACAAAAGTATTTCCCCTTGCTTGTTTCATTCTACTTTGAATAATCTTGTTGCTGATCATTGTTCATGTTTCTGAGGAGACAAGAAATTGAAACAAAAAAAAAAAAAATTTATGAGTACTGAAAGAATATTGCACATAAATTACAAAGAGAATACATATCTCACATGTGTCATTCTCTATGATTTTATCATAAAAACATGTTGAAAAAATGTTCCTTCTTTACTATTTAAATGTAAACTACACAAATACAGTCGGTACACCAATTTAATTGGATTTTGACTAATTCACTTAAGTTAGACAAATTATATAAGAAAAAGTAAAAAATCGATAAATTATCCCGCTCCATCTTTCATACATCATTTTTTTTTCCATATTTTCTAACTTTCACTACTACTTCAAATACATTAATTTGATAAAATAAAATTATTTGATTTCTTTTATATATAAGAAAACCTTTACATATATTGCATGGTTTATTTTTGCACTATAAGATGCACAAAAGTACTAGTATTACTAAAAGCAATATGTATATCATTTTGAAACTAAAACCGTAAGAAAAAAGGTAAATAAGTAAAATCATAACAAATCATAGAACATAAATTCTTAAAAAATGCGTTGACACATAACAAATGTAAAACTGGTTTTGTCTGGGTCATAAGCGACCTACTAGGTCATTCACACCCTAGGTCAGCGAAACTAGCTTTACAAATTGTTGAGTGTAAAATGAGTTATACAAGAGATTTACCTATCATCGCTATAATTATATCCAAATGGGATTGGTCTGAGTGCACCGAAAACATGATTGAATACGAATTTTTCCAAACCCATGGCAATGAATCCACTAATTAACCGATCCGCAAGTATTGGATTGGTAGATGGATGGATTATTCCTTCATCATTTTTAGCAACTAATCATTTTAAAGGATACATATGATCCCTTGTGGAAGACTACTCTATTTGCAATTATCTAAGACTTCTTAGATCGGGCTATGTGTTTACCTGAATTGAGGATTTGATAGATACAGACAAGGGAAACAAATCATCCAAAATCATGTTCTATAAAATCAAAATCGAGAATAATAAGTATCGCACAAACTAAACAAATTCAAAACCTATTAAACTATGCATCGCGCAATTGATTATCAAATCAAGAAACATATCATAGGTTTGTTTTAAACATGTGTTTGGAACATGGATGAAATCTTACAAATAATCAAAATAAGGAAGGAATTACCTCGCGTGCTGGTGGAGGTGAGAGGGTCAGAGGATCTTGATGCGAAGTGCGAGGACACCGGTGTTGCGGCTTATTATTAGGGTTTATGTAAGTGGGTACTAGCCGATTGATTATGTTCTTTTTAAATTTAAAATTAAAAGTTGAGTTGTACCTTGTTGAAAGAGGTACAACATGGTTCACTTGTTGTTGAGTCGGTGACCTTTATGATGTACGAAGTAATTACTTATTAATATACTATGCAAATAATTATATTATAATTGTTATCGTTAATCAACAAAATAGACGTTTACATCATCTAAATTGCTACTATTACAACTCAAATCATAATTAAAACGTATTTAATCAAATTCAAAATTTTTCAAAACCTCAGAGCTTGCTTTGTACTCTAATCCTTCGTTTAATGTGGTTGATATTGTTGAATATATAAGTTTCATATTTGTTTCGCGGAACCTGGCCAGTTTCTAACGCCTAATTACTATTCGCTTTCTACAGACCAGGACTGAGATATCTACATCCCGATATCAACAAATTTGCACGTTCAATGATGCTCAATTCAGTAAAACACTAGTTCAATAAATTTCGTAAAACACTAGTTCAATTAACCGATCCGCAAGTATTGGATAGACGGATAAATTATTCCTTCCATCTTTTTTAGCAACTAATCATTTGCAAGGATATATATGATCCCTTGTGGAAGGCTACTCTATTTGCAATATCATCTAAGTCTATTAGATCAGACTATGTGTTTACTTGAATTGAAGGATCGAATATAGATACAAAGAAGCGAAACAATCCTTCCAAGATCGTGTTCTATGAAAATGAAATGGAGAATAACAAGTTCTGCACGAACTAAACAAATTTAAAACAACTATGCACGGTGCAATTGATTATCAAATCAAGAAATAAATCATAGGTTTGTTTTATACATGTATGAAATCTTACAAATAACCAAAATAAGGAAGAAATTACCTCGCGTAGTGGTGGAAGTGAGAGGGAAAGAGGATCTCGATGAACGACGGCGAAGTGAGAGGAGAGCGATGTTGCGGCTTACTATAAGGGTTTATGTAAGTGGGTACTAGCCGATTTATTATGTTCTTTTTAAATTCATAATTAAAAGTTGAGTTGTACCTTGTTGAAAGAGGTACAAGCCGGTTCACTTGTTGTTGAGTCGGTGACCTTTATGATGTAATTACTTAATATATGTAAATAATTGTATTACTATTATTATTGTTCATTATAATTCTATTAATTTTTTTTTATCATCATCATCGCCATCATATTATTACTATTACCAAAGCTTGTGTTACACGTTCCCCGTATTATTCCGTTGTATTTGAACATTATATTTGTTTATGTCATTTAATTTTCAATCGACATGCATCCGAATTCAATGCAATCAAACAGAATAGTGTAAGAGCTATTGTTGTGTATATTATATTGGAAAAACTTATTTATGAATAATAATGGTTTTCCGAACATGACAATTGTGAAGGATAATATTTTTATACATTTACCTCAAAGTACAAATGATATTTAAGATAAATAATTGGAATAAAATGAATGATTAAAAAAATTATAAATAAAAAGGAGGAAATCACGTCAACAAGACTCGAACCCAAGACCTCCTACCTAGAAACTAATGGATGCATTAGATTAAAATTGAAGCGTCCATGTCCAAAGAGACAACCTATCGGAAAGAGCACAATTCTTGAACTTTTTTAGAAAAAACTTTTACATATTGCTTTGTTTTTTTTTTTGCACGTATAACCTGAAAACAATAAACTTAGTTTTCAATACGTGCATAAAGAGCCTAAGGATAACTACATCCCGATATCAACAAATTTACACGTTCAATGAGATGTTCAATTTAGTAAAACAGTAGTTCAATAAATTATAAAATGTAAGGCAAAAATGCACTGCTCTATATTAACACCAATCACCCGGCAACAATATTATCCAAAATGTTAAATAAGAAAACAACATTAATGTAAGCAATCATAGTCCTAAGTATATTGTGATATTTCATTCTTCATCTTCATCAGCTGGTGGTGTTTCATCAATATGATGAATGTCAAGCAATTTTCTCTAGGCCTGGCTTGCTCATTCACCGCCTTCATCCAACAATGTCTCGTTTAAGTCAACATTCAAGCCTCTTATGTTGGACACCCGAGCTTCTTCTCCAACTGCATCACATATGCGAGCTTGTTCCCCATCTTCATAGGACACAGGTGCATTGAGGTAAATGTGGAGTCCTATTCTGTACAACATGCTATTGTTGTTACTATGATTGTCAACTTGAGTCTCTGATGGCGGAACCGTCTCTTTCAAGACAATCTCTAGACCTCTAGTTGTACCTGTTGTCAATTTTGTCTACACTATTTGAACTGACAAAGATGCACCCTCCCGAGACAACTTTCTCTTCCTCCCCTTACCTTTACTAGAAGTTGCACCAATCATGAACTTACTTCTTTTTCGTTTCTTACTTTGGAGACTTCTAAAGGTCTTGATCAGGATCCACAACCCGTTGTTGATCTTCGAGTTTTAGCTTCAACAACTTATTATTATCAAACTGTCGCTTAAAATCAATTGCATAAAAAAGAACACAATTATTGAATTAATTTAGAAAAAACTTTACATATTGGTTTAATTATTGCACGTATGACGTGCAAACAATATATTTAGTCTTCAATAAGTGCACAGAGAGCTCGAGGATAACTACATCCCGATATCAACAAATTTGCACGCTCAATGATGCTCAATTTAGTAAAACACACTAGTTCAATAAATTATAAATCTAAAGAAAAAAATGCATTGCTCTTAATTAACATCAATCACTTGTCAACAATATTATTGAAAAATTTAAGTAAGAAAAACAACATTACTGTAAGCAATCATAGTCCTAAGTATATTGTGATATTTCATTGTTCATCTTCATCAGCTGGTGGTGTCACATCAATATGAATATCAAGCATTTTTCTCTGGGCTAGGCTTGCTGCTATGTTTGAAAATGCCACATTCTATTACTAATTCGCGAGGCAGCAGTGGGACCTAGTGAACAACATCAGCAGTACAATTTCGTTAGATCTGTTCATGCTATTTGTGGCCAGATTCAATGGAAGGACATTCATTTGTGAGGTAAGCTCCTCCCAAGTCTTGTTCAGCAAATTATACACTAAATATTATCATCATCAAATCTGATCTCAACTTATTATTTCCAGGTTGTTCATCTGGAGATTCCACCAGCCAAGTCTCAGAGTTTGATTACTGTAATTCGACTAGTTGGGTTGTAACTTGAATACATTGATCGAAATTTAATACAATCCGCTAGTTTATCCATATTTTGTGTTAGTAATATAGCCTGGGTCAGAACACTTGCTCCTTCACCCCCTTCATCCAACAATGTCTCGTTTAAGGAAACATTCAAGCCTCTTATGATGGGCGCCCAAGCTTCTTCTCCAACTTCATCAGATATGCGAGCTTGTTCCCCACCTTCATAGGACACTGGAGCATTGAGGTAAATGTTGAGTCCTCTTCTGTACACCATTTTGTCGTTACTATGATTGTCAACTTGAGTATGTGATGGCGGAATCGTCTCGTTCAAGACAATATCTAGACCTCGAGTTGTATCTGATGATGCACTACCTGTTGTCAATTTCGTCTCCTCTACTTGAACTGACGACAATGCACCCCTCCCGAGACAAATTTCTCTTCCTCCCCTTGCCTTTACTAGAAGTTGCTAGATCATGAACTGACTTCTCTTTAATTTTTTTACTTTGGAGAAATCTGAAGGTCCTGATCAAGATCCACAACCCATTGTTGATTTGCGAGAATTAGCTTTGTCAGCTTATTATTTTCAAAATGTCAGTTACAATCAATTACATAAAAGAGAACACAATTATTGATTTTTCTTTAGAAAACGTTTACACGTTGGTTAGGTTTTTGCACAAATAACGTGCAAACAAGATACTTAGTCTTCAATAAGTGCACAAAGAGCTCAATGATAACTACATCCCGATATCAACAAATTTGCACGCTCAATGATGCTCAATTTAGTAAAACGCTAGTTTAATAAATTATAAAATGTATGGCAAAAAATGCATTTCTCTAAATCAATTCCAATCACTCGTCAACAATATTATCCAAAATGTTAAATAAGAAAAACAACATGGATGTAAGCAATCATAGTCTTAAGTATAATGTGATATTTCATTGTTCAAGTTCATCAGCTGGTGGTGTCACATCAATATGAATGTCAAGCTTTTTTCTATGGGCTTAGCTTGCTCCTTCACCGCCTTCATCCAATAATGTCTCGTTTAAGTCAACATTCAAGGGCACCCGAGCTTGTTCCCCACCTTCATCAGACACTGGCGCACTAAGGTAAATGTTGAGTCCTCTTCTGTACATCATGCTACTGTTACTATGATTGTCAACTTGAGTCTGTGATGGCGGAACCGTCTTGTTCCAGACAATATCTAGACCTCCACCAGTTGTACCTGATGATGCACTACCTGTTGTCAATTCCGTCTCCACTACTTGAACTGACGATGATGCACCCTCCCGATACAACTTTCTCTTCCTCCCCTTGCCTTTACTAGAAGTTGCAAGATCATGAACTGACTTCTCTTTAAGTTTTGACTTTGGAGACTTCTGAAGGTCCTGATCAGGATCCAACACCCACTGTTGATCTGCGAGCCTTAGCTTTGGCAACTTATTATTATCAAAATGTTGCTTACAATCAATTGCATATCTCCGACCATCAATATTTCCTACTAATTCCGGCTTATTACTAGCTGCAGAGTGATCACTTGAAATATTTTTCACCTCTGCCATATGGTTCAATGATGAGGCAACCGATTGTAAGGCCGCCGGAGCTGCTTCTTGGCCAGCAGGTTTTCCCATCTCATTCCATTCATTAAACATCGAGTTTATCATGGAAGCCGCTAACATGGCATCACCACTAATAGGTTGTTGAGGAGCATTAGTGTGGAAACGCACGTGTGCGGAGAATGACTTCCTTGACAGAAATTCTAGATCACATACTTTACAAAAGTATTTTCCCATGCTTGTTTCATTCTTCTTTGAATAATCTTGTTGCTGATCATTATTCATGTTTCTGAGGAGACAAGAAATTGAAACAAAAAAAAAAAATCATGATTACTGAAAGAATATTGCACATAAATTACAAAGAGAATACATATCTCACATGTGTCATTCTCTATGACTTTATCATAAAACATGTTGAAAAAATGTTCCTTCTTTATAAAGTATATATATCACACACACACACACATACACACACATATATATATACACACACACGTACATACACACATACATACATACATACATACATACATACATACATACATACATACATATTAAAAAGAAAATAAAGTATGAAAATTATAAAATCTTGAAATAAAAAGTTGGCAAAATAAAGAATCTACTCAAGAATTCAAAAAAAAAAAAAAGTGAAAAGTTCAATATATAATGAATAAATTTAGATTTTCAATTATATTACAATCTTTACTATTTAAATGTAAACTACACAAATACAGTCGGTACACCAATTTAATTGGATTTTGACTAATTCACTTCAGTTAGACAAATTATATAAGAAAAAGTAAAAAATCAATAAATTATCCCGCTCCATTTTTCATACGTCGTTTTTTTCCATATTTTCTAACTTTCACTACTACTTCAAATACATTAATTTGATAAAATAAAATTATTTGATTTCTTTTATATATAAGAAAACCTTTACATATATTGCATGGTTTATTTTTGCACTATAAGATGCACAAAAGTACTAGTATTACTAAAAGCAATATGTATATCATTTTGAAACTAAAACCGTAAGAAAAAAGGTAAATAAGTAAAATCATAACAAATCATAGAACATAAATTCTTAAAAAAATGTGTTGACACTTAACAAATGTAAAACTGGTTTTGTCTGGGTCATAAGCGACCGACTAGGTCATTCACACCCTAGGTCAGCGAAACTAGCTTTACAAATTGTTGAGTGTAAAATGAGTTATACAAGAGATTTACCTATCAGCGCTATAATTATATCCAAATGGGATTGGTCTGAGTGCACCGAAAACATGATTGAATACGAATTTTTCCAAACCCATGGCAATGAATCCACTAATTAACCGATCCGCAAGTATTGGATTGGTAGATGGATGGATTATTCCTTCATCATTTTTAGCAACTAATCATTTTAAAGGATACAAATGATCCCTTGTGGAAGACTACACTATTTGCAATCATCTAAGACTTCTTAGATCGGGCTATGTGTTTACCTGAATTGAGGATCTGATAGATACAGACAAGGGAAACAAATCTTCCAAAATCGTGTTCTATAAAATCAAAATGGAGAATAATAAGTATCGCACAAACTAAATAAATTCAAAACCTATTAAACTATGCATCGTGCAATTGATTATCAAATCAAGAAACATATCATAGGTTTGTTTTAAACATGTGTTGGAACATGTATGAAATCTTACAAATAATCAAAATAAGGAAGGAATTACCTCGCGTGCTGGTGGAGGTGAGAGGGTCAGAGGATCTTGATGAACGACGGCGAAGTGCGAGGACACTAGTGTTGCGGCTTATTATTAGGGTTTATGTAAGTGGGTACTAGCCGATTGATTATGTTCTTTTTACATTTATAATTAAAAGTTGAGTTGTACCTTGTTGAAAGAGGTACAACATGGTTCACTTGTTGTTGAGTCGGTGACCTTTATGATGTACGAAGTAATTACTTATTAATATACTATGCAAATAATTATATTATAATTATTATCGTTAATCAACAAAATAGACGTTTACATAATCTAAATTGCTACTATTACAACTCAAATCATAATTAAAACGTATTTAATCAAATTCAAATTATTTCAAAACCTCAGAGCTTGCTTTGTGCTCTGATCCTTCGTTTAATGTGGTTGATATTGTTGAATATATAAGTTTCATATTTGTTTCACGGAACCTGGCCAGTTTCTAACGCCTAATTACTATTCGCTTTCTACAGACCAGGACTGAGATATCTACATCCCGATATCAACAAATTTGCACGTTCAATGATGCTCAATTCAGTAAAACACTAGTTCAATAAATTTAGTAAAACACTAGTTCAATTAACCGATCCGCAAGTATTGGATAGATGGATAAATTATTCCTTCCATCTTTTTTAGCAACTAATCATTTGCAAGGATATATATGATCCCTTGTGGAAGGCTACTCTATTTGCAATATCATCTAAGTCTATTAGATCGGACTATGTATTTACTTGAATTGAAGGATCGAATATAGATACAAACAAGGGAAACAAATCTTCCAAGATCGTGTTCTATAAAAATGAAATGGAGAATAATAAGTTCTGCACGAACTAAACAAATTCAAAACAACTATGCACGGTGCAATTGATTATCAAATCAAGAAATAAATCATAGGTTTGTTTTATACATGTATGAAATCTTACAAATAACCAAAATAAGGAAGAAATTACCTCGCGTAGTGGTGGAGGTGAGAGGGAAAGAGGATCTCGATGAACGACGGCGAAGTGAGAGGAGAGCGATGTTGCGGCTTACTATAAGGGTTTATGTAAGTGGGTACTTGCCGATTTATTATGTTCTTTTTAAATTTATAATTAAAAGTTGAGTTGTACCTTGTTGAAAGAGGTACAAGCCGGTTCACTTGTTGTTGAGTCGGTGACCTTTATGATGTAATTACTTAATATATGTAAATAATTGTATTATTATTATTATTATTATTGTTCATTATAATTCTATTAATTTTTTTTGTTATCATCATCATCGCCATCATATTATTACTATTACCAAAGCTTGTGTTACACGTTCCCCGTGTTATTCCGTTGTATTTGAACATTATATTTGTTTATGTCATTTAATTTTCAATCGACATGCATCCGAATTCAATGCAATCAAACCGAATAGTGTAAGAGCTATTGTTGTGTATATTTTATTGAAAAAACTTATTTATGAATAGTAATGGTTTTCCGAACATGACAATTGTGAAGGATAATATTTTTATACATTTACCTCAAAGTATAAATGAAATTTAAGATAAAATAATTGGAATAAAATGAATGATTACAAAAATTATAAATAAAAAGGAGGAAATCACGTCAACAAGACTCGAACCCAAGACCTCCTACCTAGAAACTAATGGATGCGTTAGATTAAAATTGAAGAGTCCATGTCCAAAGAGACAACCTATCGGAAAGAACACAATTCTTGAACTTTTTTAGAAAAAACTTTTACATATTGGTTTGTTTTTTTGCACGTATAACCTGCAAACAATAAACTTAGTTTTCAATACGTGCATAAAGAGCCTAAGGATAACTACATCCCGATATCAACAAATTTACACGCTCAATGAGATGTTCAATTTAGTAAAACAGTAGTTCAATAAATTATAAAATGTAAGGCAAAAATGCACTGCTCTATATTAACACCAATCACCCGTCAACAATATTATCCAAAATGTTAAATAAGAAAAACAACATTAATGTAAGCAATCATAGTCCTAAGTATATTGTGATATTTCATTCTTCATCTTCATCAGCTGGTGGTGTCACATAAATATGAATGTCAAGCATTTATCTCTAGGCCTGGCTTGCTCATTCACCGCCTTCATCCAACAATGTCTCGTTTAAGTCAACATTCAAGCCTCTTATGTTGGACACCCGAGCTTCTTCTCCAACTGCATCAGATATGCGAGCTTGTTCCCCATCTTCATAGGACACAGGTGCATTGAGGTAAATGTGGAGTCCTATTCTGTATAACATGCTATTGTTAGTTGTTACTATGATTGTCAACTTGAGTCTCTGATGGCGGAACCGTCTCTTTCAAGATCCAATATCTAGACCTCTATTTGTACCTGTTGTCAATTTTGTCTACACTATTTGAACTGACGAAGATGCACCCTCCCGAGACAACTTTCTCTTCCTCCCCTTACTTTTACTAGAAGTTGCACCTATCATGAACTTACTTCTTTTTCGTTTCTTACTTTGGAGACTTCTAAAGGTCTTGATCAGGATCCACAACCCGTTGTTGATCTTCGAGTTTTAGCTTTGTCAACTTATTATTATCAAACTGTCGCTTAAAATCAATTGCATAAAAAAGAACACAATTATTGAATTTCTTTAGAATAAACCTTACATATTGGTTTAGTTATTGCACGTATAACGTGCAAACAATATATTTAATCTTCAATAAGTGCACACAGAGCTCAAGGATAACTACATCCCGATATCAACAAATTTGCACACTCAATGATGCTCAATTTAGTACTCCCTCGATTTCAGAAAAAGTGTTACATTTTACTATTCTGCAGTCAACTGTCTCCGCGTTTGACCACAATTTACTCTTAAACGATATTAATAAATAAATTATTAAAATTATATAATGAAAATTTAGTAATTAAATTTTTATTATATGATTTTATTAAATTATTTACTATTATCGTTTATGAGTAATTTGTGGTCAAACTCGACAGTTGACCGGTCAAAGTCAAAATGTAACACTTTTTCTGAAATGGAGGGAGTAAAACACACTAGTTCAACAAATCATAAATCTAAAGAAAAAATGCATTGCTCTAAATTAACATCAATCACTTGTCAACAATATTATCGAAAATTTTAAGTAAGAAAAACAACATTAATGTAAGCAATCATAGTCCTAAGTATATTGTGATATTTCATTGTTCATCTTCATCAGCTGGTGGTGTCACATCAATATGAATATCAAGCATTTTTCTCTGGGCTAGGCTTGTTGTTATGTCTGAAAATGCCACGTTCTATTACTAATTCGCGAGGCAGCAGTGGGACCCAATGAACAACAGCATCAATACAATTCCGTTAGATCTGTTCATGCTATTTGTGGCCAGATTCAATGGAAGGACATTCATTTGTGAGATTTGTGAGGTAAGCTCCTCCCAAGTCTTGCTCAACAAATTATACAATAAATATTATCATCATCAAATCTGATCTCAACTTATTATTTCCAGGTTGTTCATCTGGAGATTCCACCAGCCAAATCTAAGAGTTTGATTACTGTAATTCGACTAGTTGGGTTGAACTTGAATACATTGATCGAAGTTTAATACAATCCGCTAGTTTATCCATATTTTGTGTTAGTAATATAGCCTGGGTCAAAACACTTGCTCCTTCACCCCCTTCATCCAACAATGTCTCGTTTAAGGAAACATTCAAGCCTCTTATGATGGGCACCCAAACTTCTTCTCCAACTTCATTAGATATGCGTGCTTGTTCCCCACCTTCATAGGACACTGGAGCATTGAGGTAAATGTTGAGTCCTCTTCTGTACACCATTTTGTCGTTACTATGATTGTCAACTTGAGTATGTGATGGCGGAATCGTCTCGTTCAAGACAATATCTAGACCTCGAGTTGTATATGATGATGCACTACCTGTTTGCAATTTAGTCTCCTCTACTTGAACTGACGACAATGCACCCTCCCGAGACAACTTTCTCTTCCTCCCCTTGCCTTTACTGGAAGTTGCAAGATCATGAAATGACTTCTCTTTAATTTTTTACTTTGGAGAAATCTGAAGGTCCTGATCAAGATCCACAACCCATTATTGATTTGTGAGATTTAGCTTTGTCAGCTTATTATTTTCAAAATGTCAGTTACAATCAATTGCATAAAAGAGAACACAATTATTGGTTTTTCTTTAGAAAAACGTTTACATGTTGGTTTGGTTTTTGCACGTATAATGTGAAAACAAGATACTTAGTCTTCAATAAGTGCACAAAGAGCTCAAGGATAACTACATCCCGATATCAACAAATTTGCACGCTCAATGATGCTCAATTTAGTAAAACGCTAGTTTAATAAATTATAAAATGTATGGCAAAAAATGCATTTCTCTAAATTAATTACAATCACTCATCAACGATATTATCCAAAATGTTAAATAATAAAAACAACATGAATGTAAGCAATCATAGTCTTAAGTATATTGTGATATTTCATTGTTCATGTTCATCAGCTGGTGGTGTCACATCAATTTGAATGTCAAGCTTTTTTCTTTGGGCTTGGATTGCTCCTTCACCGCCTTCATCCAATAATGTCTCGTTTAAGTCAACATTCAAGGGCACCCGAGCTTGTTCCCCACCTTCATCAGACACTGGCGCACTGAGGTAAATGTTGAGTCCTCTTCTGTACATCATGCTACTGTTACTATGATTGCCAACTTGAGTCTGTGATGGCGGAACCGTCTTGTCCAGACAATACCTAGACCTCCACCAGTTGTACCTGATGATGCACTACCTGTTGTCAATTCCGTCTCCACTACTTGAACTGACGATGATGCACCCTCCCGATACAACTTTCTCTTCCTCCCCTTGCCTTTACTAGAAGTTGCAAGATCATGAACTGACTTCTCTTTAAGTTTTGACTTTGGAGACTTCTGAAGGTCCTGATCAGGATCCAACACCCACTGTTGATCTGCGAGCCTTAGCTTTGGCAATTTATTATTATCAAAATGTTGCTTACAATCAATTGCATATCTCCGACCATCAATATTTTCTACTAATTCCGGCTTATTACTAGCTGCAGAGTGATCACTTGAAATATTTTTCACCTCTGGCATATGGTTCAATGATGAGGCAACCGATTGTAAGACCGCTGGAGCTGCTTCTTGGCCAACAAGTTTTCCCATCTCATTCCATTCATTAAACATCGAGTTTATCATGGAAGCCGCTAACCTGGCATCACCACTAATAGGTTGTTGAGGAGCATTGGTGTGGAAACGCACGTGTGCGGAGAATGACTCCCTTGACAGAAATTCTAGATCACATACTTTACAAAAGTATTTCCCCTTGCTTGTTTCATTCTTCTTTGAATAATCTTGTTGCTGATCATTGTTCATGTTTCTGAGGAGACAAAGAATTGAAACAAAAAAAATTCATGATTACTGAAAGAATATTGCACATAAATTACAAAGAGAATACATATCTCACATGTGTCATTCTCTATGACTTTATCATAAAAACATGTTGAAAAAATGTTCCTTCTTTATAAAGTATATATATCACACACACACACACACACACACACACACACACTCACACACACACACGTACATACATACATACATACATAAATCAATAACATATTAAAAAGAAAATAAAGTATGAAAATTATAAAATCTTGAAATAAAAAGTTGGAAAAATAAAGAATCTACTGAAGAATTCAAAAAAAAAAAAAAAGTGAAAAGTTCAATATATAATGAATAAATTTAGATTTTCAATTATATTACAATCTTTACTATTTAAATGTAAACTACACAAATACAGTCGGTACACCAATTTAATTGGATTTTGACTAATTCACTTCATTTAGACAAATTATATAAGAAAAAGTAAAAAATTGATAAATTATCCCGCTCCATCTTTCATACGTCGTTTTTTTCCCATATTTTCTAACTTTCACTACTACTTCAAATACATTAATTTGATAAAATAAATTATTTGATTTCTTTTATATATAAGAAAACCTTTACATATATTGCATGGTTTATTTTTGCACTATAAGATGCACAAAAGTACTAGTATTACTAAAAGCAATATGTATATCATTTTGAAACTAAAACCGTAAGAAAAAAGGTAAATAAGTAAAATCATAACAAATGATAGAACATAAATTCTAGGTCATAAGTGACCGACTAGGTCATTCACACCCTAGGTCAGCGAAACTAGCTTTACAAATTGTTGAGTGTAAAACCGGTTATACAAGAGATTTACCTATCATCGCTATAATTATATCCATATGGGATTGGTGTGAGTGCACCGAAAACATGATTGAATACGATTTTTTTCAAACCCGTGGCAATGAATCCACTAATTAACCGATCCGCAAGTATTGGATTGGTAGATGGATGGATTATTCCTCCATCATTTTTAGCAACTAATCATTTTAAAGGATACATATGATCCCTTGTGGAAGACTACTTTATTTGCAATCATTTAAGACTTGTTAGATCGGGCTATGTGTTTACCTGAATTGAGGATCTGATAGATACAGACAAGGGAAACAAATCTTCCAAAATTGTGTTCTATAAAATCAAAATGGAGAATAATATGTTTCGCACTCACTAAACAAATTCAAAACCTATTAAACTATGCATCATGCAATTGATTATCAAATCAAGAAACATATCATAGGTTTGTTTTAAACATGTGTTTGGAACATGTATGAAATCTCTTAGAAATAATCAAAATAAGGAAGGAATTACCTCGCGTGCTGGTGGAGGTGAGAGGGTAAGAGGATCTTGATGAACGACGGCGAAGTGCGAGGACACCGGTGTTGTGGCTTATTATTAGGGTTTATGTAAGTGGGTACTAGTCGATTGATTATGTTCTTTTTAAATTTATAATTAAAAGTTGAGTTGTACCTTGTTGAAAGAGGTACAACATGGTTCACTTGTCATTGAGTCGGTGATCTTTATGATGTAATTACTTATTAATATACTATGCAAATAATTATAGTATAATTAGTATCGTTAATCAACAAAATAGACGTTTACATCATCTAAATTGCTACTCTTACAACTCAAATCATAATTAAAACGTATTTAATCAAATTCAAATTTTTTCAAAACCTCAGAGCTTGAATCTTCGTCCATGGTTCCCATTGTCATGGAAGTTTGGTGAACATGATTTTATTGATGATTGGGATGAAGAAATTCTATGATAAGTGTCAAAGTCACAAAGGGGTGCAGGTAGTTTAATTACACCATTTGGTGTGTGTCATGAGTTACAACCCGTTTTTCAAACGGACTGACCGCCCCATAACCCATGATAGGTGAGAATAAATAATAATGGTCAAACAGCTTTTAATGAGTCTTTGTTTCCCTTCCAATAATTAGTACACTTCAAAACCTCCCTCATCCATTAGGGACTCTGCCCCAATTCACTTCAGACTTGAATATCCCAACAATTACATCATTGATAGAGCCTTCTCATGAATATAGATCGATCCGTGCAAAAGATGGTTATCCACTTCGTTACAAATGTGAGACATTATATTTATTATTGAAAACTTAGGGTGTTTTGTTAAGAACGTTGTATTTTTCTAAACAAAATATGCATTTTATTAAGTACATTGATATTTTTCGTAATAACATCGATATTATTCTTAACAACATTGACCGGTCTATTTTAATTTAAATGTAGATGGTATTCCAAAAATCTTTCTGATTCAAATGTATAATGTCTAACAAAAGAAAGTTTCGATTACGAACTGCCCACTTTGACAATTGCTTTCAAGTTCTTAATTCGTTCGAGGCTTGGTCCAATTAGAATTTTAAACATTGTTCCTGAAAGCCTGGCTTTCAAGGAAAAGTCTAGTCAAAGGCCACTTTTACCCACAAATATTCCTTTTATAGACGTTCCATTAATATAACTACTTTTCTTAAAGTAAAATAAGTGTAAACTCACCAATGGTTGTTGGCTCAAGTGGTACTTAAGTAAGGTCTCGGGTTCGAGCCTTGTGAATGTTAAAAACACCGCTGGGAGAGCCGCCCCCTTAAAAAGGGCTCGACAGTGCTCGGTTGGATTAGTCGCATGTAGCGGATACCAACGAGAAATTAAAAAAAAAATGTAAACCCCACTATCCTCCTTACTTGGGGCCTTCTATCGTCAGTCGAGGTGTCGCCTTGACTAACTTCAGTCACCTATTTTGATCCATTAGATTAAAAATTTAACGGTGGAGATCGAATAATCTGCTACCTTTCACACCAAGTGTTGTCATGGGGTGTCGCCCGTGTCGCACGAGGTGTTGCATTATGTGTTGCTGTAACCGTCTAAATTGCCTTTAACTATTTACATACATTTAAAAAAATCACTTTTCATATATTAAAAACACCTCTATTTAAAAATTAAAATCTTCCAATTAAAATCAAAATCAAATTAAAACCAATATTCAAAATTAAATCAAAAAAATAACTCAACATCTCCATACACAATCAAAAAAGTTATCCACAAATTAAACCAATTTCTGAGAATCACATTGGTGATCATAAGTAATTGTCCATTGGAAAAGAATTAAGCTTCATTTGATTTGAGGGAAAATGGGGGAAAAGAAAAAAAATAGGGGAAAATATTTTCCTGAAAAAATGTGAGTTATTTTGTGGAGATAGGTATATTTTGTATAGATTTTGATGAATTTTTCAGGATTTACTGAGAACTATCAAATGGTGAAAAATAATATTTTTTTCTATTTTTTTTATTTTCCCCCATTTTTCCTCAAACCAAATGATAGAAGAAGGATTTCTTTATACTTCTTCTTCTTCTTGTTATTCACTGTACGACTTGATTTGCCCTTTCTAAGCCAAGGGCAGTTGGAGTTAATTTGGGAATCCTGGAGGGATTAAGAAGAGATTAATCAAAACTTTTCTTCCGTCTGTAAATTGTTTCTTTGTAAGAGCAGATGCTGATCAAGTCCTTTCAAATATTTTGGGTTACCGAGATGGGGAGAGCAGCTCAGTCCCGGATCAGCTTGCCGGCGAGAAGGCCATCAAGAGAGAGCAGAGATACGTATGAATGGATTTCAAATTTAAATTAGGGTTCTTCAAATTGCAATGTTTGTACAAATTATGAATAGTTGTTATTGATATTTGTTTGTAATAATAATTTGAATGTATATAATTATAAATTATAAATGTATATGTAAACATGTTTTTAATTATTTTTTATTATAAATTTTTGGAGAAGTTTATATTTATAAATATAGTAACAAGTAGTGGTTGAAAGCGATGGAGAACAGTGATTAATGGTGAAACATAAAGAATTGATACGTATCACGTGTTTACACTAATTGATAACAAGAACAACTCGATTAACTAGTGAAAATTTGTCCTTACTTTATTATTTATATCTCATACTTTTTCCATTTTTTATTGTTTTTCTATCCCATCTCTCATGTTTTATTATATTCGTTATAATTCCTCCCTCTCACAACAAAAATTAAACTATTAGCTTTCTTAAAAATAATGTAAAAAAGAAAGTGAGCTAAAGAATCGTGACAATGGAGTATATCATTGATGGGTTATATATTTAAGTACTTAAGTTCAACAGAGTAGAATTGGATGTCTAGTTACTGCTCGTTACTCTTTCATAGATTCCGCCACTGGTGGATCCAAAAGTTAAGAAACAATCACTTGTTTCCATCCCATCTCATCATGACAAACCAAGCCCAATCCAACTGACCTTTCAGAATTCACAGCAGCAGCACAGCTGAGCTTTAGCAACCGTGTAGGCGGCTGCTCCCATACCGCCGGTGAAGAGCTCCGGCGATTTGGATTGACAGTCAGTAATCATTATTTCATCTTGGCTGATACACATTCCAAACTGAACCCAACAAAAATCCCAAATTTCATCAAGCTCCATGGAATTCGTAAGTGTCTTGCTCGCACTTTCATACAATTCATACATTTTCTGCAATAAAGTTGTTGACTTTCTCTCTATTGCATATGCAGAAATGCTTGAGTGAAGGCAAGGGTTCCTATTTCCCGCCATGCCACATTTTGGATGTTTCGGGTTTCCGGATTCTCTTCGATTGCCCCATGGACCTTTCATCTCTCCTGATTTTCTCACCCGTACCACCAGAGCCCCAGGTTTCAATCAACCACGACAATTGTGAGGATTCGGTGCTGATTGAATGCAAAAGGCGGAAATTTGATAAACTCCTTGATGCTAGCAGTTTGATTCGAGCTGAGCCTCGTTACAGGACTGTAAAGAACTTGCTGCATTTGAATGCTGCTTCTGTTGATTTAGTGCTTATATCTAGTTCTATGGGTATGCTAGGGTTGCCTTTTCTTACTCGGAACAAGGATTTTGCGGCGAAGGTGAATTTATTGAGATTGTGTGTTTTCTAGTGTAGATTCTTCGTGTTTATGGATTGATAAGGTTTGGTGTGATTGTGTAGGTGTATGCAACTGAGGTGGCAGCTAGAATTGGCCAGCTTATGATGGAGGATCTTGTTGCGATGAACAAGGAGTTTCAGCGATTTTATGGACCTGAGGATGAGGTGCCTCAGTGGATGAAATGGGAGGAAGTTGAGTTACTTCCTGTAGAACTGAAGAAGATTGCATTAGGCACGGATGGGACGGAGTTTGTGGGTTGGATGCCGTTGTATAGGTATTAAGGCATGCGATATGCTCTGTTTTGATGTGTGTTTTATCTGGTCTGTGGATTGTGTATTTAATTTTCAGTTCGAAATGTGTTCTTTGATGTTTGGCTGGTTCATTTTTATTTCGCATATGTCATCTCTAGGCATTGCAATCTTATGAAAAGGTAAAACTGAACCCTGATCACGGACACAGTATGTCTTTCTGGTTATGATTTACTTTTGTGTATCCTACGCTTAGTTACTGAAAGAAAACTTCACAGTAGTAATATATATGGTTCGCATTGAATAGAAAAGAAACAGTTATAAATGACATAGTAAATCAGCTGCATTGTGTCTTTTGTTTTCCAAGCATCAAATCTTAAAATTTAGTAATTATATTGTACACTGTAAGTGAGGGATGGTTATCAGTGCAGCTGACGTGAAAGATTGTATGACGAAGATCAAGTCTCTCAAGTATGCTGAAGAAGCTTGCTACAATGGCATGTTGACCATGAAAGCGTTTAGCTCCGGTTTAGATATAGGCTCATGTAATTGGAGTATCACGAGTCCCCGAGGAAGCATATCTTATCTTTCAAGCTCTGTTTCAGTGTCAGCTACAGCAATGAACCTCGACTATAAGGCTCTACAAAGAAGTGATGTAATCGTGTATTCAGATTTTTCTTCCTACAGTGCCACAGAAAACTTTGAGAATGACAACCCTGGCCTGGCTGATCAAATATGTTCTGATATAAGGTACTTCTAATTTCAAGTCTGTACAACATATACATTCTTTTATTTATGTTTGTAATCCAACATCCCAAAGGGCATTTCTGATACTTAAAAGTTATTGAATTTTAATCTTAGAGATGGTGTTGATGTGGAAGAAAGTTTCAGAAAGCTTATTGATGATGAATATATGGAGGAGACTGAAAAATTCGATTTTATATGTTCGTGCTCCATGGACTCTATAAAGGCAGGAGGTTCAGTGTTGATTCCTATTGGAGGACTTAGCACCATTCTGCAGTTGATGGAGCAGTTTGCAGTAGGCCTGGAATCTGAAAATTTGAAGGTATGTTGTTCTTACAAAATGCTATAGACATATCAGCGGAAGTATGAGGTAAAGGTGCTCTCAGCTTTTGAGGCTGAGATCAGATCAGAGAGAGTTGAGGCTGTAGTTTCGGAGGCTGCTATTTTATTCTGCAAACAAGAAAACCATTTCTAGTTGGACCCATAGTTAACAATAGTGCTTTTGTAGGCGACCTATAGCTCATGGCCCGCAGAATCTTCTATGTGATGGCTTCCCTTTAATTTTACTATAGTAATACTGAATGCTATCACTGATTATGATCTACTATATTCCCATTTGGAAATTCTTATGTTATACTTCAACTACTATTCTGTTATCTAGGTTCCTATATTTATCGTTTCTTCAGTGGCAGAAGAGATGATGGCACTTACTAATGTCATTCCAGAATGGTTGTCCAGGAAACAGCAAGACAGGGTATGATAAACTTACATTATCATGACTGTGAAGCTTAATGTTCTTTACTATTAGGATAGTCGTAGACATTGATCTTCTCTTGTTTCCGTCTAATTGATACTGCAGCTCTACACTGGCCAACCATTATTTGCTCATACTGAGATGTTAAAAGATAGAAGGCTCTATGTCTTTCCAGCTGTTCATTCAATCGAGTTATTGTAAGATATCCTGTTCTTTGCTTGAAAAGAAATATATAATAATATCTAGTTGTACAACTACCGGATCTCCCCAAGTCCAGCATTTATTGCTCTACTTCTCTCATATTCTTTTTGGTTTCAACTATTAGACACCCTTATTGCCAGGTTACATTTTCTATGCAGGAAAAATTGGCAGGAACCATGCATCGTATTTTGTCCTCACTGGAGTCTGCGACTTGGGCCTGTAACTCATTTGCTCCGGCGGTGGTGCAGGGATCAAAATTCACTACTTATTATGGAGGTGTTTACTTCATAATAATCCTCCCATCAGCTTGCAACTGCAGCTTTACTTTTTATCATCCATGGATTGAGTAATTGTATCTTACTGAGATTATCTTCTCGTCTTATGTATAATGTACAGGAAGGAGTTGATGCCAACCTGGCTCTGTTGCCTTTTAAGCCAATTACAATGAAAGTGCTCCAGTGTTCATTCCCTTCAGGAATTAAGTAAGCCATCTTCTAAATGTCTACATTTGCTTCAAGTTGTGTCAAATTTTTTATTTGAATGGGATATAATATAATTTTAATGATGGATAAGAAATGTTGCGTCTTGGAAGAGTATAAAGCAAAGTTGTATGTAGATTATGTATCAAGTCTGTCTTTAATGTGTCCAGAGAAGTAGAGGATTTAGATAACAAAGGAAAAGTATGCAGTTGCCAAATAATGTTTGTTGTGGGAATTGTAGATCACAGCACTAACTATTTTGTTTGCCCCATTATGAACTAGTTGGTCAATTCTTTATGTCTGCAGTGCTTTCTCATTTGACCTACGCACCTATTCTGCCAATTGCAACCTCGAATTTCTAAATCTTTCATGTTTTCCAGGCCACAACAATCTCTGCATTTACTGAAAATCTTACGTCCTCGACATGTCCTGGTAATGTACCCTGTTTACCTTAGTATATTCTTAATTTTTTGTTTATGAGATGGTGGATTTTCTTTAATTTAGATTTGTGATATATATCATTTCTTCCTAGGACAGTTTCCTGAGTTGTTGAAGCAACATGTTCCTTTGAAATCTTCATTTCAATTTAGTTATTACTCCACCAACGAGAAGTTGTGTATTCCAATTCTGGGGGAGACAGAATTAGACATAGCAATGGAAGTTGTTGCACAGCTCCATTATACTACACTGAAAGAATCTAGCCTGTCAAGATTGGACGGTGAGCTTGTGATAGAGCAAGGGAGATACCGTTTATTACAAGGAAATAAGCAATTTTGCTCCAAGACGGAGACCAAGCAAGTGCTACACTTTGGCAGAATTAATTCAGATGTTCTTGTTAACACACTGCAGAAGATGGAAATGAATGCAACTCTAGAGGAAGTAAAGACCGACTCTGGCAAGGCTTCTCTTGTTCATGTTGCAACGCCACATAAAGCACTGATAGAATTAACTGAATCAGAAACAATAATTAGCACTGCTGAGGAAAACGTCGCATCCCTCATCTCTCAAGCTGTTTGTAGCATATTAGACTGCCTCTGATGAAGCAGTAGTAAAAAAAACTATGTATGCATGTCTGTAAATGAAGAGAATGAGCTTGTTGTAAACCATATGGAGTGTTCTCCCATTTATTATCAGTAAAATCAGTCTCTGTTCTGAGAATCTGAAGATCAGAGTTTTTTTACATCTCTCTTTGAAAATATAACAATTCACAAGTCACAACAAACTGGTAAAAATATTCACAACTTTTATCTACATTTATTCATATGTTGCAGGTCATAATTTCCAATCACCCAAACCAAAGTACTACATATTGAAGAATAGCAACAAGCTCAAAGATGTCAATGTGTTTCAGTTACTTTCAAATATACTTCAAACAATTGACTTACTATTACGAAAATCTACACAAGTAAACCATCAAACATTGGCACCAAGCAAAGTCATGAGGAAATCCTGGTAATCTCCAGATGTGTCGCCAATCACAGCATTGTCCAAGCTGGTTTTGTTTGCAATGAAATATTCTCCTCTCACTTTCATCATATCGATCTCAGCTCGACAAACGATAGCTCGTGTCAGTGAATCTTCATCAGTCCCCAATCCTACAATTGCAGCTCTTATTACCTGAAATGCCAGATCAAGAATGTTAGCATATCACAAACACACAAGTTAACTGTGTACTCTGCACAAACTCGAATACATGATTTTCTTATGTAACTTTTGCAGGTTCATAGTTTTGCAAACTATCTGACCAGATGTATGGAAGTGCAGAAATTTCCAATTACCTCGGCAAAGTGTTTTTCAGGGGAGTCTATGGACAAAATTACCACCTTCATAACCGACTCCATGAGGCCTTTTCCAGAAGCCGTTATAGCCTGCAGAATGAATTTTACGCATGAAAATTGAAACAGAACTCAGGAAATGAATACATATGAATCACATCGACTGGAAAAAAGGTAAACCTGGTCAATGGATTTTCCATAACTATCCTTGTAATGCTGGAAAGTTTCTTTCAGCTGGAAAATGTTCCTTGTACTGAGTATCCACACAAGTTTGTTATCATCCAATTTCTTCGCCTCAATTGCATTGTGCAGTTTAGCCGCTTCCATTTGGGCTATTGTCGCATCAACTACTTCTTTATCGTATCTGTAGGAACTTACTAGACTAACCAATATCTGTTGAATATTCACATGTCAGTAGATGAGCAATACACATCAACTGCTGTTCATATCTTTCGTCTGTGATACATTCAACACATGTACCTTTTGGACAGGCTGAGATACATTTGCTATGATATCTTCTTCAAGAGAAGAGTCAAAGAGAGAACAATACGCTCGTCTTACTTCAGCCAGGTGGTGAGGTGATGTTGCACATGCTATCTCTACAATGACTTGTAACTGAGTGATGCTCTTCCTCTTCGACTTCAATGCCTCATTTGCAAGCCTTGCATCTCTCTCAGCAGGATCGTATGTCCATAGGATCACTGCTTTCTATGGTACATAGGAAAGAAAAAACACTCAAAACTTGAAACCCTTACAAATATAAGATGTGAGATAATTAGACGCCTTCTCCGAGTGGATCTGTTATCATCAACTGAAACAAAGAGCAGATTATGCAAGAAAATAGCAGAACATGCCTTCTGTGATTTGTGTCTTCTCTTATATCACAAAATGATATTCATTTATCTTCTTTAGGTTGTTTTAGCTCACCATTCACACAAGTTCTTCCAAAATAACATAAATCAAATTTTCAGCCATATAACAAGTGTACAGCTGCATTATGGCATATCAGGGCACAATCCTGCCGTAAATACATAAATGAACTTTTCGTACAACACAAAATCAGATACTTCGTAGAACAGATCAACAGACGAACCAGACGGTCGATTAGAGACCTGTAACTTTTGAAACCAAGAACAGACTATTGCCATTTTTCCTCCTCCCACACAGTACACAAAAAACAGACTTGTC
This sequence comes from Plantago major, assembly GCA_026545765.1. Classification (NCBI taxonomy): domain Eukaryota; kingdom Viridiplantae; phylum Streptophyta; class Magnoliopsida; order Lamiales; family Plantaginaceae; genus Plantago; species Plantago major. The sequence goes on along the minus strand of CM048844.1, from coordinate 15,731,395 downwards.
CTATAGTCCCTGCCTAGTTTGTAAACATTAAGCAAAAATGTGAGGATCAGTAGTTACCCTGAAATCACCAGATAACTCGGAGAAAAGACAGTCGATAAGAGACTTATTGTAAAGCCGGCGGAACGTATCCCTGATGTTGTTCCTCTGGGTAGCGTTTCTCCGGCCCAAAATGGTGATGACGGCCTTCTCATCAGTTCCGAAGCCTATAATCCAACAACATTCACCTATATAATTAGCAGGGAGGGATACATAATTGACTCTAATATCTTCTTCATCTGGAAACTCATAACATAATGCAACTCAACTCCATACAATTTTGCAAGTTGTTATTTACCTTGCATAGCTTTTTTGAGTACATCACAGTCTTGAGCTGGAGATGGAACAACATCTGGGACTCTCAATGTTGCCATTTTTCTCTTCTTCTTCTTCTCCTCCTCCTTCTTCTTCTTCTTCTTCTTCTTCTTCTTCTTCTTTCTTTAAAGGTTGGTTTTATCTTTCTGATTATCTTCTTCTTGAAAGAAAAGAGTAACTGTGTTTTTTTTCAATTTATGTTTCAGTTGAGGAATGAACTACTGATCTCCCTCCTTCAAAGGTAGTGGGGGTATACTGGGAAACAAAAGAGGAATTTGCTGTTTTTGCTAATTAAATAATGTGTTTGGACGATAATACCCTTCTCTTTCTTCTAATGTCCTTGCAACTCCCATGAATCTTCTCTCTCCTCTAATTAATCGCAAAGGGCTGGTTACATTTTTGTTCGCGTTGAATTTTACGTTACATAAATTAATTACTTGTCCGTTTTTCGATCGACTTTTTACTTTTACGATCAATTTTTTTTCATTCTGATTAATCTTAAGCCAAATGTAAAATGTTGATTTTTTATATAAAGAAAATTTAGCCCCTAAAGTTTCATTATATAAAAAATATGAACATTTTACATTCATGCTTAATAATTCAGAATAATTGATAATTGAAAAGCTTAAAGTTTAAACTTAATCCCATCGGAAGTATAACTTGCAATTTTCTAACGCCCATTAGGAACATACGTTCATTTACAATGTCAAAAGAGATTGACTCATTCACGATATATGTTATTGAGTTATAAGCTGGTCATCGTCTCATCGATCCATCATAATAAAGTAGGATGTGTAAGAATTATACGGATCGAATTTGATTGTACTTGTAAACATGCTATACAATATTGAATTTTTCAAAAGGAGAATGACAAAGGTATGCTATTGAAAGTAAATATTGCACAATTTTCTCTGAAATCGTATCGTTACTTTTGGACTTATTATAGAGTCGATGTCCTATGAATAGAAGTAACCATGTTTTAGCAATCGAACTCGAAAGTTTCCCTCACCTCTCTAGACCGAGATCAATCGGAGCTAAATTGGTTGATTAAATTCACTGAACATGACATAATCCAATATCTATTTATCGAATTTTCTCCCCACTTTTCTTGTTTGATAATAATTCAAAAATAACACAGTGAAGTCTAAACAATTCGTATTATTTGAGTCGCCGCTACAAAGTAGTAGGAGGCATATGTAGTTCTAACTTCCGAAACTCCTTTTGCAGCTTAAAATTTTGAGATGATTGATTAAACAATGTGAAAACAGATGTCATTTCATTTTTATGTAACACATGCATCATGTCGCAATAATAATTGAATTGACATATCACCTATCAATAATAGTACATCATTTGACTGTGCCAGTTGTAGGATCACAATCAAGATATGACATTGAATGATTAGTGTTAAATTAAGCCAAGTACTCTAAAGAAAATGTAAGACGTGATTAGCACGTTGAAAAAAAAAAATAGCACGTTGATTACTTTTAATCACAGAACAATCTGGTTCTTACACGTAAACTAGAAATGTTACTGTAATAGAAGTATTAAGAAATTGAAGTCTTTCTCATGACTTGTGCGGGCTGTCTTTGTGAGTTGTGATTGATTAATTTATCTAGTGTATATCAATATATTAGGCTAAGGTAATTAACTAATTGTATCGTGTAACAAATTATACTATCACAAATTATTCTTACTTTGGGGAATTAAATGAGCCATAGTTTTAGATATGACCACATTTTTCATGCTATGTTCCGATTGTTCACATCTATCCCTACACTTCCAACTTTACAGATCACACTGTCCAGACTCCAGATCACTCTAGCTAACCACCCGGTTCCAATTCCATGGTCCAATTTCTTTTTTCCATACCACCATTTCTGTTTTCCATTTTACGCAAAATTGGAGTGTCATTCTGCAAATGTCTACAATGAGTAGCCGGGGTTACTTTACATGATCATGTACCCTTACGGCCTCACTAAACACAAATACATGTGATTTATCTGTCGGCTCTACATAGATTCCACTTGATTCTGTGTCTGATGAATACATTAATTTGACCTTTAGCATAGAATTCAATTTCAGTTAGAGTGTTGGTTCCACCCTTAAACCTTGAATCAAAATATAAGTTTTCGTACTTCTACCAATTATCTAACGGTGTATAGTATCAAGTACTCTAACTGGCTTGGTTAAAACTATTGTAATAAGAGTTAGAATTTGATAAATTGATCCTGTGTGTTAAGAGTTTACCTAATAATTATCTAACTTTTTGTGTTAGCTTGGACGCATATATATGGCTCAACTGTTCTATACATCTTGGATCCACTCAAAGATGACATGTCAATGTTATCCTTGCTTGACCTAAAATTAAACAAGAAACATGTGCATTAATTTAATTAACCATCTCCAATATATCATTTTCATGCAGTTAATTGGAACTTATTATTCATTTTACTCATACCAACCATTCAGCTAGGACCAGAATGAATTGGATTACGTATTTATTTCTGTACTTTAATTTACCCACGTTTCCATCACTAGTTCATATTTTTCTCAACAGATCACACGACCAATGATAGTGTTCACATAATATTAACATTAGGAGCAATCTAGAAGGGAATGCAAGTTTTTGTTGGGAGATCAATTATTAAAAGATCGATCTGAGTTAAGAAAATAGTAGTAAAATGAATATTAATTGAGAAGTGTTCGGACAAACTCAATTTATAAACATAGTGACATAATGAAACATTCTATTCGATAGAGCCATTCAACACAATCCGATGTCCTGAAACCCGATCGGATCGGGTTGGATACGATAAATCTAGACCCCAACACCCGCTCAAGTTTATGTACCTTTGAATGAAAAATTAATGCCGTCTTTATTCGTGGTTTCCCATTTCATTCGATCACTAAATTAAATGCAAAATTGATAGTTTCCCGTAACCAAACTTGTATGACATTAATTGAAACTGTAATTAATGAAAACTAATTCATGATTTTTTTTCTATCCTATAGTATGCTGCACTAACATGGCGTTAATTGCAATGTTAAAAAACGTCACAATTAATAACTGAACATGACAGACAGACTAAGGGACTTGAATGTCATAATTCAATTTCCTTTGCGTTATTTTGTCTTTACAATCCCAGCAAAAACTCAATTTACAAAAATAACCTCATCATCACTTCATATAAATTTCAATCCATCACTAAAAATTCTCCATTACAACTCTAAATTCAAACATCCCATTACAACAATGGCAGCTTCCGGCGAACTCGAGACTCTCAGCAGAGCTTTCACAGGTACATTTCCGATAGATTATTCGACCAGTTTCACACGAATCCATCAACACTTTCGTAATTACTAGTACTATGTTCCAAGTATCTCGTAGTAAAACATAATTAGGCAAGTTTGTTACATATCGTTGCTATTTGTCAGGGCTTGGTGTTGATGAGAAAGCATTGATAACCATATTGGGGAAATGGCATCCGGAAGAGAGGCACAGCTTCAGGAAAGGCAACCGAGATCTTTTCATTGAGGATGAGCGCAAGTTCGAGAGGTGGGATGATCGCCATGTCTTGCAGCTTCGCCACGAGTTCTTACGTCTCAAGGTACTACAGTCTACATATATCATCTCGTTCTAAAGAATTATATCTATCACGTGTGAGTTCAAATATTTAATATGCAAGAGAATAGTTCTTGATTGGATCATATTTACATAAACGAATCAATAAGATAAGTTTCATATGTTGTCTTAGGATGCAATTGTGCTATGGACAATGCATCCATGGGAGAGAGACGCGCGATTGTTGAAAGAAGGTTTGTATCGGGGACCCCAATACAACGTGCTTGTTGAAGTCGCGTGTACGAGGTCAGCAGATGAGTTATTGGGTGCAAGAAGAGCCTACCATTCTCTGTTTGATCACTCAATTGAGGAAGATGTGGCGTTCCACGTTCATACAAATGAGAAAAAGGTTAGAACTATACAAATTATTTCATTGCAAAGCCTCATATAAGACCTTATAGCAAAACTGTAACTGGAATTGGGCCGTTGGCCAACTGAAATTTTCTATCTTGGGCAGCTTTTGGTTGCTCTGTTGAGCTCTTACCGCTATGAAGGCCCAAAGGTGAATGAAGAAATTGCAAAAATGGAAGCCCAGTCCATTTTCAACGCGGTAAAGACCCACAAAGATGATATTGTCGAAAACGATGATCTTGTGCGTATACTTTCCACTAGGAGCAAGCTTCACCTCAAGGCAGTTTACAAGCATTACAAGGAAATCAGTGGCAACTACCTAGATGAGGTACTCCATAATACTCCCTCAATCACGTTGAATTTTATACGTTTGGTCTTGAATCGGTTCTTTTCTCAGGTTTATAGTGTTTATGTGTTGTATGTCGTTTTACTAACCATATTTCTATTACAGGACCTTGGTGATAACCTGCGAGTAAAAGAGACGGTCCAGTGCCTATGCAACCCTCAAACTTACTTCAGCGAGGTAAGATTGGCACAATTTTTTACATACAGAACAGCAAATCATGTACCGACTCTAAAGCATAGTACTAAAGAGATTGTCTCTCTTGTGGAATACGACATATGGATAGAATGATGAGACGAGAATATCATGTAAATGTTTGGATTGCAGGTTCTTGATGCATCACTGAGGTATAATGTGGATGAGATAACTAAAGAAGCTGTGAGTAGAGTGATTGTCACTAGAGCTGATGTGGATATGAAGCAGATCAAAGAAGAGTACAATGAGAAATATGGTGTCAATCTCTCCAAGAAGATTGAAGATGTTGCCAATGGAAACTACAGGGATTTCTTGCTTACTCTACTTGCCAGAGGAGACTAATTCAACATTTCTTTTTTCTATCCGGGAGCATTTAATTTATGAGAAACTCGAATTCGTCACTCTAATAAGTTTCGTATAACGATGTCTTTTTTTGCCTTTTTTACTTGAGTTATGTTTCCTTCAAATGTTATGGTCTTGTGTGGCTTTAAGATGGTTGTGAGTTCCAGTATGTTCTTCTCTGTGTCAATCATCATTTTATCAGAACATTCTATTCATGGAGAATGGTGTTTTATCAGACCATAACAGACTTAACATTGTTCCACTAGCATGAATACTGACAACATAAGCATAACATCATACGGCAGAAACCAAGTTTTGTTGCCGAAAAGTAGAAGAAATTTGTGCATCTAGCCAACTGCAATTAAACCTACTCTTTCAGACCTAGAAGTAGAGCAAGATCATACCACACAACGATAAGCCACCAATGTACCTGTTATGTCTTCGGCATAACTAACCTTTACCACCTGACCTTTCTCAAGACCGTAGTACCTTGCAATCGCATCATCCTCGAGCATCTTAGGAAGCTGCAAAAGAGAGACAAAAAGAAAACGTGTCATAAGGAAAGCACCAAAATCTAAAACTGGAGTTTCTAGCAGAAGAACTTTCATTAAATGACCGGAGACTAAAGAAGATTAAGCCTGTAAAGAAAGAAAGCATGCACCGCCAAAAAAGGATGCAAACAATCATTTTACTACGAATTAGTTCATATTATGTAATTGTGATACCTGCTTGTCCTGAATGCTGAACTTCTTCAAGAGCATATGCTTCTCCTCAGGAGTAAGAAACTCATACTTTGGCATTAGAATGTGCTTTGTGATGTTCACAAGCAAATCAGTGATCTGAATATGTCAACATATCATATCAGACTACCCCCCATAACTATCAGACAAAGTTCTAAAGGTCTAGGAAAAAAAATTATCTACCAAAATCCTTGAAAGCTAGTATGCAAACCTTGAAAGTCTCAACTTTAACTTGATACTGATCCACGAGTTTCTGAGCATGAGAGTTGATCCTGCCTTGTAGTATCAAGATCACCCTGTCCAAAGACTCTTTCTCCACTATCTGACTCAGTATTCCCACCATGTTGGCTTTCCTGATCTCGAAATTTCCACAAAATATCACCAGGATCTGCAGAAAACAGGATCTTATATTAATATACCTTAATACATATCACTATGAGCCGGCAAGGACCGAAATTATACCAAGAATTCCAAGTGAAGCTACTTAAGGAGTTCATCAACTAGCTTGTGTTGCATTGTGTATATATATAATATAAAAATATCCCAAATGGAGTACATTATCTATATATCTCAATCACAGTCCACCTTAGACTCAGAGGATAGATCTTATAGCTTCTCTAACCAAAAGGTATGACACTTTCCCTTCTTTCTTGGACGTCTTACTTCACCAATTTTAACCAAAGCTATACCATATGAACCCTGTGCAAAAGAAAAACAGAAAAAACTAAAGGCACTATGTGTAACTTGCTCAAAGAAGTCCCTAGAGAGACGGAAAAATCAGAGCACTTCCATTGGGAGGCTTTAAATGGATTTGTATGACCATGAAAATCTAAAAAATTCTTCAAATTGGGAGCTTTTAATGAGCTACTAGCTAGTCGTCATCTCATGGCTACTAATTAGTAGCCCATGAATAAACTTGGCTACCAACATTTGGGGCTTTTACCATTGAAATTGTAAAATCATCAAGGTTTATGTTGATTATTTACAACTAAAAAAATACAAGTCTATTTTAAAAGTTCAACCATTGCTATTGGCCTAAGTGACAAGTGAACTATTTATCATACCTAATAAGGAGTGCAAAAGGTCATGCCCTAGATAAATTGTAAAGTATATACCACATCCAAGTAATAATAAACACTTAATACACGAATTACACATTTTTACAAGTAAAATTACAGTTTTTACCATATTTTTATTATTTTATAATTTATTTTAAATTTTCACTTAGCCCTAATAACTTCTTCAAACGGAGTGAGCACCCATAACATAATCAACCAAAAACAAACACAACTCGTCTTATATACTCCTCGTTCACTATAATCTTAGAAAACCTATAAGAAAGCAGAAAAAAGAGAAGTGAAAGGGAAAAAAAAAAGTGTTGTTGAAACCTTTCTGGAAGGGTTAGAGAGGCGATGAGCAAGGAAACGGAGCTGATCAGGCTGAGGTATGTCACCAAAGAGAGCTCGAAAGGCCGGTAGAGTGGTTGGGATCTCTGAGGCGGGTGTGTACCCTCTGTCTCTCACCATTTCCGCCACCGTACGCAGGGCAAGATAGAACCGCTGGCTCTCCACCGTGCCGTCACTGTCCGACTGGCTTAGTATGCACGCGCCGCCGTTAGTAGCGGTGTTGTTCGACATGTCTTTTGTGTGCGTGTTTTTACCGGAATTGTCTCTCTCTCTCTCTGCACTGCTGCTTGGAGTACGGTTGCTGTGGAATATATTGTCTGTTGTGAGATAAAGCGTCCAAATTAACAGATTTAGTACGGAGAATTCAAACCGTTTTCTTGATTTCCTAGTACACCAACTCTACTGACTGCCTTTTCACTTGTTTTAACCTCTTAATTTGTTGGGAGATACTAATACTATTTCATTTCCATGCTAAGTTTTTAGATCTTCAAATTTTTAGATGTTGAGTTTAAAAGTGAGACAGTATATATAGTCTGTGTGTGAGATATGTGTATATTGTATAGTACAGGGTGATAAAGTTAAGCTATAGCATCTAATAGACTTGTACTGCCTCCGTTTTTACAAGCTTTTCACTTTACTATTCTGTTGTTAATCATAAATAAATTTGACTATAAATTACTCTTAAAATATAATGATATAATAGTTAATAGAATTATATTATTAATATTACCAGTTTAAATTTTCATTATATAATTTTATTAAATTTTTTATTATAATATTTTAAAAGTAATTTATGGTCAAAATTAATTATTGTTGACCAATCAAAGTCAAAGTGGAAATCTTGTAAAATTAATTTGAACATTTGGTTTGTCGATTTCGTTATAGTCCATACACAAACTCAGTTAATTTTAAACATACATTTGAGTTTTATCATTGCTAAGTCAAATAAATGAGTAATTCTATCTTTTTTGAACCTGGTGTGGGTCACTTACCAAACACGATTTGTCGAATCAACTCAGAATTAACCTAAATGGCGTTCAAATTAACTCAATTGATTTCAGAAGTGCAAGTCAGCTCATGTTGGACCCTTGGTCACATATGGCGGAAATTGAGAGCAGGAGCTAAATTCGACAATTGGAAAAAACACATGATGGAGAGCGCTATAATTCCAATGCTGAAAATACATAAATAAATAACTTTGTGTGTGTGTAATAATATTTATATTAGTCAAATTTTTTAAAAAAAAAATCCACTTTTGCGAAATACAAATGTTTTTGTTGTTTAGATCACCATAAAATATCATTTGTTTAAGGTAGAAAACTTGGACAATTATTACTCCATACATTTTTTAAAAAGTCTCATAAAAGTCCTAGTTATTAGTGAGAGTCCAAAAAGTCCATCATATTAAGCATAAAATTGTCTATGTTTGTCATTTTCGCGGATTCTAGTTTCACGGGAGGTTTTTTTAATGGATCCGATCTGCTTTTAACCGGTTTGATCAGATAAATAGTAATTTTCAGTTTCTTTTTCCTTTTTTATATCATTCATCGCCTTTCTCCTTTCTCTTTGGCAGTTTTCATCAATTTTGGCAATTCAACCTAGGTTTACAAATTCCTGATTGTTCAACTCACGATTCTTCAGGTTTTGTTGTTTTTCCATGTTCGATCTTATTTTTTGAAGTTGTTTCAGTTAGTTTTATACTTTTTTTGAATTTTCGGTTGTTGTTGTGCTCTATTAGAGTTTTCAATTCGATCGGACTGTAGCCGTAGATTGGAGATTGACGGAGATCGGAGATCGGACAGAGGAGTTGAGATTAGAGATCGAATGGAGGAGTTGAGATCGGAGATGTCCATGTTTATAGGAGTATATATTTTGCTGCTCCATTAGGATCAATCCGAGAGAAGCAACTACTGTTATGTGTTTGAGAATTGAGAAGTAGAGAGAGGAAAGGACGAGAGAAAATGGAGAGCCTATTGAAGGAACATAGAGGTGGTGAAATGGTGCTGGATCTGAGGACTTGCGGCGGTGAAGTTGAGAACATCGATCTACGGCGAGGATCGCGCCACCGAGGATCAGATCGTCACTCCTTCGACTATCTTCGTCTCCAGGTATATAAATTACAACTTCGCCAACTTCCGTTCACTTCCACTTCTACTCCTATTTCGATTAATCGAATTCTACTCGATTTACGTGTTCATGTTCAAGGATCGATTAAGATAACCGAGAGTATGATTATGAATTTGCGATTCATACTTAGTTTCTTACTCTAATTTTTGCTGTTTAATTCTAGCTTAGTTCTGTTTTTCGATTAAATTGTCATTTTTAGCTTTATGCGAGTACGTCTAGTTAGTCACGAATTTGAGCTAATCTATGCATGTTTTAACAAAATTGTCTATGTGGTTCGTTGTTGTTGGTTTAGTTTTTGTATAAATTGTCTATGTTTTACATAAATTGTTTAGTCTTTTTGTATAAATGGTATATGTTTTAGTAGAAATTGTCTATGTTTTTCGTTGTTGTTGGTTTAGTTTTTTGGTATAAATTGTCTATGTTTTACTATAAATTGTCTAGTTTTCTGTATAAATGGTCTATTGTATAGTAGAAATTGTCTATGTTGTTCGTTGTTGCTGGTTTAGTATTTTGTATAAATTGTCTATGTTTTACTATAAATTGTCTAGTTTTTTTGTATAAATGGTCTATGTTTTAGGAGAAATTGTCTATGTTTGTTCGTTGTTACTGGTGTAGTTTTTTTGTTGTGCAGTTGTCTAGGTTTTAGTATGTATTGTCTAGTTTTTGACATGTATCATCTACTTTTTATGATTTTTAGATTTGCTATGTGGTTGTGTACACTGTATATGTTTTTTGTTTGAATTTTCTGAATGTTTTGTGTGAAATTGTCTAGTTTTTATGTAAATACCTTATGTTTAGCTTTTAACACATATGGTCTAGTTTTTAACAATTTTTGTCTAGTTTTTCATGTTATATCTTTCTGTTGTGCAGTTGTGTTGATCTGTCTAGTTTTTAGTATGTATTGTCTAGTTTTTCATATAAACTGTATAGTTTTTAATATGTGTTAATTGGACTGGTAATCTCAGTACTTCTGACTGTGGTATTTTTCTGATGAAACATATGGAGTTGTTCCAAGGAACTCCTTTTCCTTGCAAGGATCTATACTAGTTTATTATGTTTTTAGATAATTTTTTCCCTAAGTTTGTAGATAAATTGTGAACTTCTTTGCATAATTTTTTCTGAAATTTCTTCGTGTTGAAATTTGCTCAGCTCTTATTCTTGCTGACGCAAATGATTTCAGATCTGATATTTTGACGAAGGTTGCATCATTTAACAAAGAAGATGCGATAAAGCAAATGAAGGAGAATGAAAAGTTGAAAAAGCTAGAAGCAAAGAAAGCTGCTGATGAAAAAGCTTCTCAAGTTTGAAAAATGACCTGCATAATTGTCTAGTTTTTACAACATATTGTCCTGTTTTGTAACTGAATTGTCTAGTTTTGTAAATGAATTGTCTAGTTTTATTACTTGTCCAGAAATTTACTCACTCAGTGTAACATAATTGTCTATATTGTCTAGTTTTTACATTATATTGTCTAGTTTATGAAAGGAATTATCTAGTTTTTACATGATATTAAATTTATATTTTATCGTCTGGTTTTTACATTATATTGTCTAGTTTTTACTTGACCCGTTTTTAATGAATCCGGGTCAAAAGATCCGCGAAAAACCATCAGAAGCCAAGTCGAGAAAAAAGGTATAATTGTCTAGTTTTAACGTTTGAAGGGGACTTTCAGAACTATTCTATATAATATAGGGGTCTCTCGCAAAACGGACTTTTTTTATATATTATGTAGTTTTTATAAACTTAGAATGTCCTCCTAAAGCGTGAGAGGAAGTTAACTTTGGACCGGACGGAGGATTATGTATTTATGTTACATTGGTTGGACCACTGACTGGACTACATTCAGCTTGCGATGACTTGAAAACTGAAATAAGCCGACTTTAAATTCAGCTACCCGCTATCCAAGCCCAAATCAAATGCAAGAAAATAAAAATTCCATAAATTTACAGCAGAAGGTCAAAAGAAGCTAAATTCCCAATCTTTGGTGTATGGAGCACAATTCTCACACTAATTGGTAACCATGGAGACAGAGGAGCACAATTCGAAGATCCCAATATCGTATTCCAAAAGATTCAACAGACCTCACATCAACAATCTGGATGATGGATGTCTCATGCACATTTTCAGCTTCTTGTCCCCAATTCCAGGTATACATTCTATCCCCAATTTGTTTACCTTGGTAATATTTGGAAGCTGTAGTGTTGAATCACATGAAAAATTTGTCATTTTTTCAATTCAATTTCTCTGAAATTAGCTTCTTCGGGTTTGTTGCAGCTGAATTTTGTGCCGAGTAGGTTTATCTTCTTATGCTTCAGTTTTCTTAGAATTGTAAAGATAATTGGACTAAATCATGGAATTAAAACTCATAAAAGAGCTATCTTGCTTGTTCATGTATATCAGTCTTATGTCGGCAAGTTGTTAATTGGGTCAAATAGAGATTTCTTTCTGTATTTGCCATTCGGTGTCGTATATTCAGTTGTTCTTTCATGACTATGATATTGTTGAGTACTTGTTAGTTAATTCATTATTAGGGAAATAAAAAGGCAGAATTTATTGAACTACTGAGGCAGCTTAACCTTGCAATACTATTGAGCTGTAAGCGTTTGTGCTGAATCCACTTGCTTTATTAGGGGTAATGTCATGATTTTGTTATATGCCTTCATGTTCGATGAAATTCATTATTTGTATAATATATATTTTTTAAAGATAATACTTCCCTAGCTTGATTTTTCTCCTTTCAAACAATAAAAGTTTGCATTGCATTTTGTTAAATCTAAAACATTTCCTGTGCCATTTTGCACGAGATAGGTTTCCCACTTAGGTGACTTAACTAGTGTTTTCCTCTCTGTCTGATACTAATCTCATTTTTCAAGAATACTAAAGTTGTGGTTTGAGTTTTTTTGTTGAAACCAGAAAATTATGTGCTCCAGCTCACCTGTCATCGTAAGGCTTATATTTGGGCAAAAGTTTTTTGATAAAATACAGTTTGCTGACGTGATTACGTGAGGATGCACCAGAGCAAACTCGAGCCCTTTTGCTGATTTCAAATATTTGAGATTATAAAATATACAAGTTATTATATTAAACTTCATAAAATAAGAAAAATTCTACATCATCAAATCATTTTAATGTATACGAACTTGAGTATCTGCAATGTCTACCATATTTGACTATTTTGCTTATATAAAGAAAATATTCAGAGAACTCATTGATACCTCCTTATTCACATCTGATATTTCATCCTATGTAGCTAATACTGCATACTGATAAATCTACTTCTATATATCCAAGATGCATTAATCATGCTTTCCTAGTGTTCTGTCACGTAGTGCTGTTGAGTTGCAGATCGGTATAACACCGCCCTCGTTTGCCACAGATGGCGTTTCCTGGCATGTCATCCCCAGCTTTGGCTAAGAGTAGACCGTTCTGTGAAGAATTTATCGGAGCCCGGAGTCTTCCCTAGCATTGAAATGGCTGTATCTGCAGCCAGGTGAGTGAAGTTGTATGTGTGCCTGTGGCTTGCCCAGTGTCTGGTTTGATGCTAGGCATTTGAAGTTTTCACCTCTTATGCTGACATGCAGGCCAGGAGACACTATACTTATTGCTGCTGGAGGCATTCATCGAACATCCAATATCCAGATCAAAAAGCCTCTTTGCCTGGTAATATCCGGGGTCTTTTGGTTAGAAATCATTCATCAACTTGGTATTTGTGCGATAAATTACTGAACAATTGAAGCAACATAGCGTTATTCCATGGGATTTCTCATTCTCTTGTTTGTAAACTTTCTATCCTATGACTGAGAATATGAGCACAACTTGCTAAAAGTAAATAGTTTTGCTCTTACAAGCTCAATGGATGAGCCTAAAACTGCTGCCTACCTTTTATTGGTCCCGCCCTTGTTTGTTTGATTTTTTCTCATGCCTTTCAAGATGGTGATCAATTTAATATTGGATCAATTTTAGTATCCAGAATTATCCCTGGTGGAGAGTGCCCCTTATTTTGCATGTGTTGCAAATCGAGTCATGGGCACTTGTCAGTTTGTCCTCACCTTTTTAATCGGATAAATGCCATTTTCTCAGGTTGGTGCTGGTGACCTGCCTGACGACACTACACTCATATGCTCCCGTGGTTCTGACAGGTTCACTACATTTGCCTCCGTATTGCTTTTTCCCTCATAAAATTTTGAAGGATTTCTTCTGTTATTACTCCCATATGAGCTGCTGCATGCAGTATATATTAATGCTCAATTTTGCAGTTTCCTTGAGTTTTGGAAATAACTAGTCGGGTCCAAACTAGTTTTTGAAAAAAATAAGTTACCCACTGTATCTGTGTCCACTTACAATAGACCTCTTGTACTGTTCAACAGTTCCCCAACCCACCCATGCAAAAGAATAATAATAATATGAATCAGCTGAAGAAAAATACTGTAATGTTATCGGCCAAGTGAGGGGATTGTGTAGTTCAACCTTCACTAATTTGCATTCTCTTGTGTCTGGGTAGTGCATTGGAGTTTTTGTCAACCTGCAAACTAGCTAACTTGACTGTGAGGGCCGAACTGGGTTGCTGTCTGCTCCATAGGAGTGGGAGGCTTACAATCGATGGTTGTATTCTTCAGTGTGAGTCACATCCTCTCGACCATCTTTCTCATGCAATAGTAACCACTGCAAACAATACTCCTCACCTGGAGGTATCACCTGTGGTTAAGAATTCTAGGGATTCCGTGTCTGTGACTCGGACTAGGATTGAAGGTGGTGCCAAGGCTGTGTTGACCAACGGAACTCTCTCTCTGCAGCAAGTTCGCGTGATATATACACGTACTTCATTGTTTTTCTGGTTTAACGTGTCGCACAAGCCTGTCCCTGCACAAGGATGACATACTGTGGAGAAATGGTCCAAAATAAACTGCTGCACTGTCGACAGCCGCCTGAGGAACCATGGTGGATCTGTTGGTGGTCAATGGTTATATCTACATCTGCAATTCACTCGTTCTATGTTGTTTTACAGTTGCATGTTTGTGTTGATCAATTAGTTCTGTATGTCAACTTTCAGACTGTCTAATTTGCATTTCAATGCGACTATGTACAATGCTAGCTTACTCTTGTTGTATCAAATAGGTCATAAATCTCTTGTACATATGATGTTATTTAAATTCAGAGTGCACTGTTTTTTATTGATGCCATTGAGTTTAGTACGATAGATGAACTTTCTATATGTACGTCTTCAAATTACATGCTTGAATTTGGTCGGTTAGTGGGGGGAATTGAGTCATAAATCTCTTGTGGATGTTTCCTCCGCCTCGATGGATATTTTATAAACCACGAGTATCGGATGCAATATAGTCGGTGAATCAAGGCAATGTTTGGGCTCCCCTAAATAGTCCTACTCAGCTTTTGCTTGTTCACTCGGTGTGTCTATTTTGGAAAGCCGGCAATGACTATATTTTCCGGCACAAGGCAATTTCCACATTATGGTTGATTAAGCAACTTTCTCTTTTACGCAAGGACTTGAGAGTATCAAATTTCCTTCGCACCAAAACATATTGTTCTTGTCAATTGCTCTTGGCTGCCCCCACCCCGCAATAAATATTGATGGGTCTGTCTCAAGTGAGACAGGTCTCGCTCGATTTGTGGCAACATAGGTAAGTACAAAAATGAAAATGTATGGACCGGGATTTGGTACTACATAAACAAGTGTATTCAGTACACCAAAGAACACTATTGAAAAGTGTCTACAAACAATGTATTAACTACAATAGTTAATCCACTAACACTAAAGCTAATCTGAAGAGTAACTCAAAAACACAGCGGGAAATGAGGACTTGCATTCAAGGACAAAACACGTTGATGTGAGGGTGTATTTGAGTTTTGTTTATTTTCTGCAAAATTGTTTAGTCTTTGATTTCTTCTGTTATCTGGGTGAGATTGAAAGTTGATAAGAATGAAAAATTTTAATTTTACAAGGCGTCAAATTTGATATAATGGATTTCAGTTGAAAAAATTGATACTATGATTTTGATTCAGTTTAGCCAATCGATCTAGACATAATTAATCCATCAAAGAAAGTTGGTCTTTTCTACGGTTAGGCTGACAACAGGCGTCAAATTAGAAATTGACCTATTTATTTTGATTAAATATAAAAATATTGGTCATTATAAAAAAATATAATTATTTTTTGGAAAATTTTAGAAGATAAATTTGGTATTTTGATTAATATTTGTATTTTTTAATTTAAATATTCATAAGGCGAAAGGGCGATCACAGTCGATAGATCGCTTAGTCACCTTTGATGATTTCATATGGACCGTTAGATAAAAAATATAATGGTGCATAATGAATTGCCCAGTTGTCCATAGAAGGCCCAATAAAGTTTATTTTGTTTAATATTACAATAGTATAAGTTTTGTTTCTAAATTGAGTTTATTTACTGATACTATGTTTAATTTGTTGAAAATAGAGGAATCTACTACTATGTTTAATCTGTTGAGTCACCCTCCTACGATGGGAGATCAATTGTATCCGTGGCTGCTCATCTATATATCATGGTGAACATGAACAACATATATTTTACAGTATAGACAGAGCTGCTTGTGAGTATCGGCATATCCCAATATTTGGTGGATTATGCATCGATCACGTGTTGTTACGATGGATGTGTGCTTTTAGAGATCTATGGTGGAATTTGCTTGCTTCGAAATCTGTTCAAGTTGGAGTCCTGCCTACTTCCTCTAGTATACTTCCCGTACGACCACTTTACAATTGTCTCATCTTCGAGGATGGACAACGAATGTCGCATTCTCATAATTGAAGCTGATCATCCATGTTTGCAATCATGTTACATTGGTGATACCAATGTGGTGAGAGTGACCCTATTTGCTAATGATGAGGAATATGCACGGTTTTGCATTTTAGCTGCAACAAATTTTGAGGGGAGACTCTATCTCATGTCCAAGGAGTTCAACTTATATTCAGCTAGCTTTACAGACCCGGATCTTCAACTTACCATGGTCATCCGAGCCGGCATGCTCCCAGATTTATTAATGGCGGATGATGAAACAAAAAGAATTCTTGTGGAATTCTGTGGTGAGCTCCTTTTTGTTTATATGTGCTCATTTGCTTGAGTATTTCATGATTTTTAGAGTCAATGGAGCAGAATGGGAGAGAGTATTCAGTTTAGGCACTTTTTTTGGATTTGTCGATCGTCTCCGTATCAGATTTGGGTCTCAGCTCATGCCAAACTACTCAATCTACTACGTCAACAGAGCTGATTGCCGCCTCTATAGTTACAACTTGGAAGATGGAATGCTGTACCGTCAAATATCCTACTACATCTTTATTTTGGGTGTCATTTCTTAGGATATTTATTACTGGATGACTTACTCACCAAAGCCTTAATTGATAACAGAAACTTGGTTTTTTTGCTCTTTCTATATTCACTAAGATCTGCTTATGTTTGATTCTCCGTAAGTTGTTATTTTAATTTGTAGTTGCCTGGCACTTATGAATCTGGTGGATTAGCCCAGTGTTACGTCAGTTTTTCAAACTGTTATGTTTCTTTTTCTCTAATTCATACGGATGATCCGTACGTGCAAATTAGTACTACAATATTTTAGCTGCTAGGATATGGATCCGATCTCTCACCCAAATTGATACACCAACCCATCTTCTCCTCCATCATTTAGATTGATGACATGCATGTGTCATTTTAATATATGGTTAAATTTAGTTTCTTATCCATGCTAGGTAGGAAATTGAAAACCACCACATCCCCGAAACTGATACAGCATGCTGTTCATTTATACTAATATTTTGTCGAAAGGAAAAAACTAACTAAATTCTGGTCTAAGTGGCAATAGCGAAAATAGTTTAAATTGCAAAATTTGAAAAAATTATTTTTATAAATGTATCTTCACTTATTCCTCAAGTATTAGGGATAATCACAAATACTCGACAAATAAACTGATGATGTATAGAGTATAGTATTATTTATAACTTTTTTGTTTTAAAATTTGAGATCCAATAATGTTGCCTTTAATTTTTGTACTACGGCATAATTTCTTTTCATTTGTCTTCATAGTTTTTTTTTTTTTTTTATAGAATATTTGTCTTCATAGTTAAGATTGTTTTCAATTTCCAACATTTATTTTTTGTTTAAGTAACAAACTTTTGACTACTAAATTGCATGTTCAAAGATTAATTAGATTGACCTGCGAAAGAATGAGAAAATATTTTGACCAATTACATGTATCAACTTGATTTGTTCCATTTTTAACAATAGGATCTTATCTCCTTTTCATTAGATGAAGATCTTAGGAGTTAATTTATTAGAATTTTTTTTATACTATTTCGTTAATTTGGAGTTACACGTAAAACTTTTTTCTGTGATTCAACACTAAATTTTTTTTCAAACGTTTCACATAACACAAAGGTTTTGACGGTGTTAAGCGTCCGTTAGTCTTTTTTTCAAATTACACCAAAACCTTTTGTAGAACCTTGCACCCACCACCGAAACCTTTTCTGTGTTGTCAGTTCACACCAATTTGCAACATAACCAATTAGCAAAGTGTAAATCCTTGAGTAATGCAATTTTGAAGTGCCTCCATTATAATTTTTTTACCAAGAAAGGAGAGGGAGAAAAAAACAATAGAAAGAGGGTTTGAATGTAATTCATCAAGATTTTATTTTGGTCAAAATGTGCAAAATATGTGAATCGATTATAATTTCAAATCATTTTGCTTCACTAGATTATCATTCATAATTTACATTTCATCTTCAACAATTTCATCATATTTATTGCATATATCATTCATGCGCATCATTTCATACTTTGATCACCAAATAACAAATACCAAGTAAAAAAAAAAAAAAATGATCGGCACGAGTCTTGGCGCAAGATCTACGTATTGAATAAGTAATATTTGAAGTTTGAAAAGAATTTTGCCATACAATATTTGTTTTCTTAAGGAGTATTTATTTGGATTTAGGGACCAAAGGTACACATTTTGAGATAAAAGATGAGGAGGATAATATTTTCTTAGTTAAATTTGTTTGTTTTTTTAGTAATTAGTAATTTCATGTGACTTAGATTTTTTTTATGACCATGATTGATGTGACCGTGAAATGTGCGTTTTTGCACACTTTTAGACTCTCGTTTTTTGCCCAAGATTCACTATTTACATCATATTATGTCAAATTACCAACTTCTTGTGTATTTTGTAGGTCATGATCGTGTTTTCGAGGAATTACATGTTTTCCGGTGCCAAAACGTTATATTTATGCCAAATAGAGGAAAATAAGGAAATACGATGATTTAATCTTACATGGAGCTAGAGAAGTCCGATGAAGTCGAACTACTGACCGTTGCGAAGCTCTCGGGAAAACATGAAATACTGAATAAGGACACTTTTCAAGATAACAAGTTTACGAAGCTCTAAATCAAGCCGCAAGACAAAACATCGCGCGAAGGCAGACGATCATTGCGGCCACCTTGTAACATGAAGAGTCGATCTTGATCACGTTAGACCGCGATGACCAAGAATGTTCCAGAAGTCCGTTTTCTGAGGTCCAATAGGCCAGAGCCCGCCATTTAACCTTTCCTTATACATTCTAGGCGGTTGGAGCACGAAAAATTACACTATAAATAAGTGTATTGCTATTGGGGTCTCATAATCACACACCGCAATCAAAATCAGCTCTCTTGAATATAACCAGTCCTCGGGGAAGTGAAACCCCAAAACAGCAAAACCCTGGCCGTCATATAGAAGCTTCCATGTATCAACGTCACATCCTCTTGCCGCCTAGATCACGCCTGATTACTCTTGTTAGGATCCCAGTCCGAGGAAGGCAATGTAATAGCTTGTCAAATTTGCTAGGAAAATTTCAGTTCATGCTGACCAAAAGTTTCTTTCACTTTTTGCCCGGAAGAGTTGATGCAATCTATGATCTCTTCTGAAATTCTTTTTTTCTTTTAATAAGTCGAAATTACATTAAATGAGTTCATAAGGATTAAATGCATTTTTAATCCTCTATCTCGTAGTCCAGGTCACATGTGGTCCTATAAATGTCAAAATTTGAGTACTTGGCTGATTTGCATGCTGAGTCACTGCCACATTCTTCTTCATTTGATTCTATTCTTACACTGTTCCTTCTTTCTTCTTCACTTGATTCCATTCTTTCTTTTCTTTCTTGACTAATTAGAGACATAAATTCTTTAAAAAAACCTGATTTTCCTAAGTATTAGGAAATATCATATTCCTTTATTACAAATAATTGGCATAGGTAAAATAAATAAAATCGGTGGCGATCCCACGTAAGAGTAAAATAATCTATGTAATATCAATCCATAATCCGATATAAAGATTTAGGATCGAAGTGGGCCAGATTGGATTATTGAATTTTATGCTCATATAGATTACACTAGTTTAATGTGATCTTTCACAATGAATAGGAAAATCAGGTATTTTAGTAGAATTTCTCAAAAACCATATGCCTATGTTCCTAAATCAAGAAGCCATTAGCAGCAGAATTTCTACATCGGTTGCTATACAACATAAAGAAACCATGTGCCTCTGTCTCTAACTCAAAAGAAAGAATTCTCAAAAATATCAGAGTCAGTCAAAAAGAGACATATATGACTTTCTTTCTTTTTATAAGATATACTCCCTCCTTCCCATACCAGTTGTCCAATTTAGACTAATTCGCCCTTAATAAAATTGAACTTTAACTACGAATTAATCTCAAACCGTAAGGGTAAAATCTTCAATTGAACTATATAAATAAACATAACAGGTGCGATCAGCTCGCTCGACTATTCCACCAGCTTCATAAGTGCCAAGCAACTACAAAAATGTCAACTTACAAAGAATCAAACCTAAGCAGATCCTCAGTGAAGAGAGAAAGAGCAAACAACCCAGTTTCCGTTAAATCAATTAAGCCTCGACCAAAACTAGATAACAGATCTTGAAAACTTTGCTGTATGAGCAAGATGCTATCTTGATTTCATGTTTTATGCAAACACAACATTGAACAACAGCCACGGAAGCATCCTAACATCTATGGATAGGGTTTAGCCGCAAGCAACTCAACTTAAGCTCCGAACCTATTTCACCGAATACATCTATCTGTTCAGCAACACAAACATGACTGGATGATCATCCACCAAGTTCGAATTTCCATGGCATGTGCTCCTCTCCGTATCACTTCATACCTGCAAGAAATTATGCTCCCGTTAAATCCAATTTCAGTTCTCTGCGTGAGTTCACCCATGGTACTTTATGAGACCAGTTACATCTCCTCTGTGTCACTGGATTTGTTTTCATATCTCAGTAACATGCATGTGAGTCTTGTGAGAATATAATATGGCTTCAGGATCGTCATCTCTAAAAGTAGATCTTAAGTACAAGAGAACTTACCAACATGGTTCCAAATCAAAAAACCCCTATAAACTATCTGAAGAATCTTATTTTGGCCGGACCACAAAATCATCAGCAGAGTAATAATCAGCAATGAGCCGGTACATATACGAAGGATTATGACCACCTCTGTACAAACACACTAGCATAATCAAAACCAACAGAAATGGACAACGCACCAAGTTCTCTGTATTTACACGGTAGGATGAGATGCACTTACATGTCAGTGATGAACAAGCTAACAAGATTTGGCGGGACAAAGTCAAATGCAGGATTGACAACATGAAGAAGAGGTGAACCAGTGCCACTGCCAAAATCTAAACAATCTGAGAATTGTCCGAAATCCAGCAGCTCAGACGGGGACTTGAGCTCATTCAGTAACTCCTCTGGGTTGTGAGGGTACAGAGGACACAACTGCATATTGTAAAAGAACCACAAAGTTGAAAAGCAATGAACAAGATACAGCTGAAAATTATAATAACCAATGAGAGAATGCAATGATAGGGAAGTCATTGTGCATATCAACAAAGTACAGTATCAGGTAAATGAGCGCTCTAGAAACTAGATCTTTGGTAAAATTAACGTTCGCATATTTATGTGACACAGCTCAGAAATAAACAGATTAGCGAGGTAAAGATTCTTCTACCTTAATGACTTATTATGCAGCTTTTTACTAAATCTAGGATTCCCAGCTCCTTTACATTGTCACCAGTAAAAATTGAGTAGATTTTTTTTTTAAAATATGGTGTATCGATAATAGACCCAAGATTGACAAATAGCGTTGTGATATAGAAACAGAAAAGCTATACATACAATGAAAAGGAAAAACACACTGGAAAATACCAATAAACATCTTTTTTCTTGTCATGAAAAATAAACTCAAAAAGCTTGAACTTTAAATGTCTTGGAAAGAGAGCCAGCAAGCAACACAAAACATGCATAGAGCTTTGCAACACAATACCTTGTGAATCCCAGCAAGTACAACAAAAGGGACAGCATGCCTCTGAGCTGCTAGAGCCACCATATTCAATCCAACAGGCGCTATAATTCCACCATTGGCCATGACCGCATGCGCCCCAACTATAACCTTTAATGAACAGCTTTCAGATCAACAGAGGGGAAATAACATAACAAAAGCTGCATTGGTGTCTTACCATGTTGACACGAGAGATCATAGCAAAAACTGCAGAATCGGTAATAACTGTTGTCTGTAGCCCCCTAGCAGCCAGTTCTTTGGCTAAAGTATGGCCCTGGTATCTGATATGGAATGAAACAAACAACTTTAGAAAACCAACATTGCCATAGGCAGAAATATCAGTTATTTGAATACTTGAAACCAACTCCTGGCAGCAAATTTTACGCACACAACCTGGGAGCACCCTCGGCGACAAATACACGAAATGACCTCTTTTTTTCCTTCGCAGCACACAAAAACTCCAACACGGTCCTTGAACTCCCTAATGTTAAGATCACCTCACTGAACATGATGGAATTACAGATATTGTTATGCTCACTACAACTAATATCATAAAATGCACTGATAGAAAATCTGTGAGGTTCACAGCCACAGGAAACCATTAGGTACTTATTAAATTGCATGTGCATTTACAAATATATGCTTTGCTTGTATGTGGATAATACAATCAATTTCAACCACTGCAAATTTTGCTCCGACAGAAGGAGATGAAGATTCAGAGATGCCAATTAATACCAGAACCCTAGATCATGTAATTAGCAAATATATTTCAAGTCCATATGAAAATCCTAAACATGGTTTTTCATAATTTAAATATTTTGATGCATTCATATGATAACACAATACGACATGAAGATGAATGGGTTTTAGTACTATTGGTTTCTCTAAAAAAAAACAAGATTACCACTTGTGTAAACTATGATCTCAAGGTACTGGAAGTACAATATATTAATGCCTTCCACATGCATCCATCAACTTTCTGGGATACCATTCCATTTATTAGATACATTATACTTCATTACAATTTGACGGAAGGGCTATGTTATGATTTAGCAGATAATTGAGCAAGTACTGGAATTCAGGGGTTTGCAGGAGAATTCATTACAAGAGGGTCTAAGTGTAAGTCTTTCTCATATTAGATAGTTCCAAAGTCGTAACTGCAAATTATCGTACGTAGAGAAACTAACATGCAATTCTTTACTAAAAGACTTATTTTAGAGAAGAGGTCGAAAAAATTTCAAGTAAAATAGTACAGTGGTCTGCTGTTAAAAAGGTCTTTCTGCCTTGTTCTATGTAATTTCTGTAATTCATCAAGAGCATACTTGTGATGTATATGTTCAACAGCTTGTTCTGATATTTGTTCATGGCAAGTAGAGATCTCTTGAATGAATTCATTAACAGCCTCAATGACATCATGCTTCAGTTTTCGTGTCACGGAATTTTTATCAGCAGCTGAAACAAAGAGATTATCAACGTTATAACAAATTTAGAAAGACAAGGACAAGGACAGATTTCAAAAGGAGAAGAACTAGTGTTAAACAGTTTAACGGTTGGACAGGTGAAAATTAGGCAATTAGGGAAATGCACCTAATATGTGGGGTGGGTGGGGTGGCCATTCCTCATACTTGAGGTGTGTGTGCAAATTAGGGGAGGTGGGTGGTGATTTGGTTCTTCATAATGTCTAATGTGTGTTAGACAACAATCTCAGGCAAGTTTTTGTCTTTAAAAATTGCTTAGTAATCACTAGTACTAGTTTTACATCAAAACCTCGGTCAGGTCGTATTATATGATAACTAAAATTCTCATCATTGTTTAGTTGGAGTTCTGGGAAACATACATTTACTTTTTCCTTCAGAATCTCCTCCAGAAGAAGATGCATGTGCAGCAGCTCTCAAATGAGGCATGTCCTCAAGGAGAGACTGCAATGAAGGTGGCCTTAAAGCATTTCTAGCAGCAGCAGTCACAGCTGAAGCAGAAGGAACTGGATAGTCACTTTGCATCAAAAAATCTTCATCATCACTCTCAGCTGATAGGTTTAGCCCACCAACAGCAGCACTGGCCAAGGAAATATCTTCTTCACGTATGATGTGTAAAACACGACGTACAACATTGCCAACAGCTATCTCTGAAATAAAGGTGTCAAAATGACAAAATGTTAATAGGACAACTCACAGGAAATTGAAAAATAAAGAAAAAAATATCAAAAAAAAAAAAATGTTTTTCTTTCAGGCAGTAAAACAATCGTCTAAATGGGTCTTATTGCTAGGTTGAATTAGTATGGATCCATTCTTCCATCTGTGAACCAATCAATTCAAGTTGTAATCTGGATTCTGGAATAACCCTTTTTC
Organism: Plantago major; assembly: GCA_026545765.1. Taxonomy (NCBI): domain Eukaryota; kingdom Viridiplantae; phylum Streptophyta; class Magnoliopsida; order Lamiales; family Plantaginaceae; genus Plantago; species Plantago major. The sequence continues at coordinate 15,707,183 of CM048844.1, read as the reverse complement.
AGATTCATGCAAGAGACTTTAAACTCAAATTACTTTAATAAGACCACCCTGTAAGTATAAAAGGAATTTAATAAAAATAATAATTATAGTAATAAAGAAAAAAAAAGGAAATTGGCAAGTCATGATGTAAGAAGGTGCTGAACTATATGAATAAAGAAAATGACCGAGAAATTACAACAAGAAACTGCATGTAATGAAATATTTTCCTGCAAACCTAAATCACTGATATACAGTTAAGCTAAAACAAAAAATAGTTATACTGCAATAATTATAAAAACAAGTGAATAAATAATCAATGACTACTCCACCAGTCTCCAAGGTAGATTGCTTCCAACATAGAATGATATGGATGAAACACTTTCGAATTGAATCTAAATGAATATTACACGAACTGATTAAAGTACCAAATGTAATAAGACATGCCAAGGCATCCAACTATAAGCACAAACAACAGAAAGCAGCCCGTTAAGGGAGCTATTAAGTTAGTATTTAAAGATCTTGTGAGGTGTGACACCGTGGTACTCTTAATTATTTGTAAGTTAACATATTCCAACCATTTGCAAAAGGCTAACGACGTTACAAACCAACCGTATACGAAATGCACACATAAATTCATACTAATTTCAATCCCAAACTATGCCTAATCTTCCTTAAACTCCTATTCCCCTAAAAATTCATTCAGCAATACAATCACAGTCAGAGATGATCAAGTTTTTCCAAAATGCCATTCGAGGAACAGCTCGGTCACAAATTCAATAAACTAGTCAGCAATTTCTCAAAATAATTCTAGATCACCATTACACGAAAACAAACAAGAGCAACAAATACGAAATAGCCGCATACCTACAGGATTAGCTGCAATTAGCTTCTCCCCAACAGTTTTGACAGCTTCAATCAGAACCGCCGCCTGGTTATTCTGCGGCAGCCTCTGCTGCGAAATGAATGACCGGAGAAGCTCCGCCGTTAGCTTAGCCGTCGCCTTGGAACCCTCGATTTTACTACAAAACAATTTATCGTCACAAAACAAGCGAAACACGCATGAATACAGAAATCGCCTGAGTTTCGATTCGAATACCGTTTTTTGAGCTTGATGACGAACTCATCGACGAGAGAATGCACGTCCGGCATTACTGGTTTTGGGATTGGTCTTAGCAGTGGACTGAATTTGTGCTGTAATTGCGTGTAGATACGAGCAAGCGACAGAGAGAGGTGAATGAAGCAGCTGGTGTGTGAGAGAGAAATAGTTTTCACACTCGAAAGGGATTTACTAATGATTAACGTTTAGAGTAAATTAATTGTACTTTGATCCCTCACCTTTCAAACGTTTGCTTACTATATCAGACTTTTCGGCTTTCATATTTCCAGGGAGGAATCTTTTTATATATTGCATGTGTATTTTAACATTAACCAAGTTCGATCGTTGAGTTATACTCCCCTGTTGGATGTATCTTGGTATGTGCTTTGTCAGAATTCGAAAAATTGCATAAGTGTAATAAATATAAAATGAGAGGTAAAAACTGTGAAGTCATATATGTAAGTGTGAGGGTCGGAGGGTTGAATGATAAATTGTCATTCCCGCAAACATTTAGTACGAGAAGATTTGGTTAGGATAAGTGTTATGACTTGGAATGTGTAGTTGAACATTTTTCGTTAATGATGTCGGGGTCTAAATTTTTTTATTGGGTTGTGGTTGGCGTTATACAACATCAAAATATCACACATGTCGTCCTATATGATAATTTCCATATGTGATTGTTCATTTTATAGTTGCATCATTTAATGATTTTTCACTACCTCATGCAGTTATCATACTCAACTAGACAAGGCAATGGGCCGGTCGGGCCATGCATATGGGCCTGGATGTTAGATCCGGGTGGGCCAAAATTTATTCACAAGTCCAACCCTAAAGGTACTAAGTCCGTATCACGGGGTTGGACCAAATTGTCATTCCTATATCCACTACACCTGATATTGTGACTGTTGTGGATCACTTGGCCCAACCCATGATCGCCTTTGTAATACTTTCGACAACAAAAACATTGAACAATCTTTTCAACCTGATCGTTCACATGGTAACATATAAAGGTATAACAACCCCTAACATCCATTGCAATAAAACATAATATCCAGTATTTTGATATAAGTGACTTCATATAAACTCAAATAATCATCAACACATACTACTCGAGGCCTCATACATCTTTATATATATACTATATATACTAGTTGAATAAATTTATACATGAACAAACTACTCCCAACTATCTAACTTATTAAACACCTAATATGTCCATCAGAAACATATAGGTAGGTAAATATACAACCAATAATATAATTGAAAAAAACACCTTATAAGTCATATGAGACAAATAATTTATATAGTCCACATGGATAATGGACCAAAGAAAATGTGATGTGTTTTAATCTTTAGTAGTAGAAGAAGAAGATTAATAATGTAAATATTACTACTAATAATGTGTGTTTGATTTGATAATTAGGTGTGGCATGGGTTTTGAACCTCTCCTTTTTGTCTGCATCTCGAAAAGGGGCCCACATCACACGCTCCTCCTCACCCTCCTATTTCTAATCCCGACGGCTTTAATTCAAAATTTGCATTTTTTCCATTTCCAATTTCTTCATTACCAACACTTTTCCTTGTCGTCTTTCTAAACATCACTCGTAATTAAATTCAATTCATTTAAATACTCCTAATCACAATTGCCGACCCTTATTTACATTACACTTCCGTCTCCCAAATTTCCAACTTCTCACACTCGTTTTTGACTTTCTGTTCCGGTTCTAGGGTTATGCTGGGGTTTCTTCCTTCTTGCTCTGGGGTTTTGATTTGAAGGTGATTGTTACTGTTAGGTAATCGTCTTGTTCTTCTTTAATTTCTGTTTGGATTTTCTTTTTTTTGGTGGTGTTGTGAATTTCAGTGTTTGAATTGGTTTTGTTTGTTGCCTGTTATGTTGATTTTTAGAAGGTTATGTGGTTAGTGGAGGGATTATCAGTGGCTTGAATTTTGATCCAACTACTCGAGTTTTGGGTTAAATTAAAACAACTAATCTCGTTTCTGGATAATTTTGGTTAAGCAGGCCTTGTTGGGGTTTATTTTTCTTTGATAGTAGTAGATCTATTTAGCCTTTGTAAAGTTGTATTGGAAGTCACAGAACATGAAAGTGAGTTTTGGCAGCAGATAAATGAAAATGTCGGACTAGAATCCGGGTTTCTGCTAAAACAAAGATTTTATCTGTTGTTCTGAAAAGTGTTACAAAGATTGACCAGGTCATCTATTTCTGTTAAAGTAAAAGCAAGGACTACATTTTGAAACCAAGTTACCCTGATGTTGGAAGAAGAGTTATATGTACGGTTTCATGTTTTAGTAATGTGTAGATAGTGGTTTATGTCAACATTTAAATGGCTTGTGCAGGTACCGATCGTGTATTGTTCAAATGGCAAGCGGAACTTCCTACTTTGATGAACTGCGAAATAAACCTGAAGTCATTGATCCACCTGAAAATGATGAAATGTTGGATGTGGCCGAACTTGTCAATGATGGATCTCAAACTGTTGTAAAACCTAATCTGACTGTCTCTACTAGTGTTCGTGACCTTTTGGAATGCCCGGTGTGCTTGAATGCTATGTATCCACCTATCCATCAGGTACTGTTATCCACTTCTGAAACTGCGAGGATGGTAGCCCATATGCATGCTCACAATGATTGTTAATATGTTATTCATGTACGAATTGCACAACTTTCTGGATGATGACATTTTTTGGAAAACTTGATTAAAAGTAATTGTTTTGTACTTTTGTAGGAGGGGAAACATAAATGTCATGCTTTCTAGTGTATTAGTATGTATATATGGAAACCTCACTACTTGGGCTGTACTTATGTTATCTGGGATTAAATGGGGATTGGTATTTTAGTAAAGATATCTGACCGAGAAGTCTGGGTCTCAAAAGTAAATCTTTGTTCTGCCTCAAAACTTGGAGATTATAAGGACTAAGTAGTAAAATATTTGGAGTTTGCCAGTTACATCTATTACTGCTTTAAGGAGCTATTAGGCATTGGTCTGTCAGAGTAGAGCCCTTCTAACTTTTTTTTTCCTTGTTATTAACTAATTTTGTGTTTTGGATCATTAGAGAATAAGTATAAGATTAATTTCTCGTGTACTGACAGAAGACAGTGGCATTTGATTGAAAGCTTGATTGCTATTGCTAGTTATCCTTTCAAGTCTGGAATGCAAGATATATCTAGTCTCAAAATATTTTTATGTTGCAGTGTTCCAATGGCCACACACTGTGTTCTGGTTGCAAACCTAGGGTGCACAACCGATGTCCAACTTGCAGGCATGAACTGGGTAATATCAGATGTCTTGCACTGGAGAAAGTGGCTGCTTCCCTGGAGCTTCCATGTAAATATCAGAATTATGGGTGCATCGGCATTTATCCCTACTACAGCAAGCTTAAACACGAATCCCAGTGCCTTTTTAGACCTTACAACTGTCCTTATGCGGGTTCTGAATGCTCGGTTATGGGTGATATCCCATTTCTTGTGAATCACTTGAAAGATGATCACAAAGTTGATATGCATAATGGCAGTACTTTTAATCATCGCTATGTGAAGTCCAATCCACATGAGGTTGAGAATGCCACATGGATGCTCACGGTAATTTTTGTACAAATTTTGCTAGATGTATTAATCCCTCTTGGGAATCAATCCCATTATGCCTAAAGTCCGATTGAGCTTACTGATTAATCCAACAGTTTGATCGGAAAAAGGAAGAAATAATTGTTTGCATTATTTATTATCTTCATCAGTAATTCTTTTCTTTATTTCAGGTTTTCAGTTGCTTTGGGCAATATTTCTGCCTTCATTTCGAAGCGTTTCAGCTTGGAATGGCACCAGTTTACATAGCATTTTTGCGGTTCATGGGTGACGATAATGATGCAAAAAACTATAGCTATAGCCTTGAAGTGGGAGGCAATGGGAGGAAGATGGTATGGCAAGGAGTGCCGAGGAGCATTAGGGACAGTCACCGTAAGGTCCGTGATAGTTTTGATGGTCTGATCATTCAGCGTAACATGGCACTCTTCTTCTCTGGTGGAGACAGGAAAGAGTTGAAGCTCAGGGTCACCGGTAGGATTTGGAAGGAGCAGTAGTCTGCAATTTATGCCTATCATATTATTTGTAGAAGTAGATATGTTCATTGAGCACCAGTGGTTCTTCTATCGTGTCCTGTGATACTGAGGAGGCAAACTCTCCTTGTCTATGCCTCAAACATGTTGAGGAGTCTGAATATGGTGTGCCTAGCTAGCTCTACTTGTATTAGTATGTTATTAGTGATATGAACCTTGGAACGGATGTTGTTCAGTCATCTTACTTTGGGCATGTATAATTCACTATTAGCGGCCAGGCAGTACGAGCCACAGGTACATGTCCTAATGTTCCCAGAAAAGGATGTGTTTCGTTGTAGCATCAAGCCAGCAAGTATCTGGATCTAGTGAACTATTGTTATTCTAGTCTGTTTACAGCTAACCTGCCTTATCCTGCAAGCATCTCAGCTGTTATACACACAAATATCTGCAATTTAGATGATCCATGGAAAAATCCATGTTTCAGAAGAAGCATGTTACCATGCTTCAAAAAGATGATGATGATAAAACTAAGAGTCATGTTACCATGCTTCAAAAAGATGATGATGATAAAACTAAGTGTCTAAAGAAACAACTGGTAAAAATCGAACAGGAAGCTGACCAACAGTAATCCGACCTGTTTTCCACAAAGATCTCAGGGCATAATCCTATGCCTTAGTGAAAGCAGCCGTCCGCAATCACAAACAAACGAGTCTGCAATGTAAGATAGAAATGGAACCATATGCAAGTCGAGCACAAGGAGTTGAGACGATGATATGCTCGTGGTAAAACCTGCCTATCATTACTAAAAATTGAGATAACCACAGCAAAATTGCCACTCAATAATACACAACAAAGAGTATCTTCGGACACTCTCTACTTACACTATACCCTTGAAGTTACAATTATACAACAATGCTTCACATTATATAAAGTAGCTGACCTGTATACAGCCTAACCCTGAACTGCCAGAGCTTGCAAATGCTCAATGAATACTTGCAAGCTTATGTCATCAGTGAGTATAATTTCTGAACCTTCTGTGTGTGTTGAATTCTGAGTAACAGATGGATTTAACTTGGCAAGAAGAAATCTCGCCTGGCTGCTATGCTGGTCACACTTGACAAGTTTTGGCACTGGAAACCTTTCATCCACCAATTGTTCTGCATCAAGCTCCGGAGCTTCTATAAGGTTCTTAAAACTCTCATGGCTGGGGTCCCTTTCGTAACCAAGTTTTTTCCATTGTGCAATTTTAGAACCGTAGTGAATCACAACATAAAAGAAAGAATCAAAAAGCAAGATCACATCTGGGGAGATGGAGCATATGTCCAAGATCACTGGAACTGGTGGCCCGTGAAATGAATATTGAAAGAGAGTAGGTTGGACCATAATGAGAGAGTTGACCACCCCTTCACGGTTTAACATCAGGCGGAAATAAGCTGTCTCATCCGGTGTGCTGTTAAATACATCAAGAAACTGAGATCTCCTCAGGTAATATATAAATTGTGGATATAAGGAGAAATTGCTCGAAAGACGGAAGGTTGATGGATCTTCCTGCACATAATCCCCAAACTTAGCAGCAAAACCTATCAGCATCTTATCCAACCATCTGATGACATCATGAGCAAAATCCTTCTGAGCCTTGTGGTTGGTTAGTCTGGCCATAACTGAAGCTGCTGTTTCCTGATCAAACCCTGAAGTAATTTCAGGTGAATTCTTTCCAACCCATCTCCTGGCGGCGGTGATCACCCTCTTCCGAAGCCCCATGTTACTACATCTGTAACGTGTTATTAACTGTATGAAAAATGCAGAGCTGGGTTGTGCCTTCTGTTCATTGGTCACCTCAAAGAAGAAAGCAATGCATGTTTTACCAGTAAGTGTACCCAGCTTCCAAATGTGTGTACCACCTTCACCAATCTCATTGTCACTTACTGAATCACTCTTCTTCTGGGTAGATACGCAGGGACCAAGGGCTCCACAGATTTTCACGTCTTTACTTGTTACTATCTCTATGGTTGTGTCAAAGAACATTTTTAAATTCCCATCATCATCACGTTGAAACATCTTAAGCAGGCATTTCTGAAATTGCTCAGATTCAAAAGACTCCCCTAACATCATGAAACCACCTGAATTTTCAACTGCTACTTTTAACTCAGCTGCTCCAACCTGATCGAGAGAACAGGCGAACAGATCAAGAACGATGGACGATTCAGATAATCTGTGAGATACTTGTTTGTAGAATTGACTAGATTTTCTATAATGTGAAGCATAACCGTTGTTGAGGTCCCGATGATTTCTAATAGAATCACGAAGATCTGGGTTAACAATTATCCCAGGGCCAATGGTTGCTGGTCCTGAGGTGAAGACCATCACACGAGAACCGGTGTTTATCAAGCATCCTTCCAGAAGCCCAACAGCCACTGCTATTGCAACTCCTGTACACCGGAGAGGGCGATTTCCTGGCTTGACCAAAGGTGATGATTGGATCTCTTCGATTGCTGACATGATGTTGAATTCACATTCAGACACTGGCAAGAGAAATCCTTGTTTTTGTACAGCTGATGTCCTTCCACACGACTGCTGGAGGCCAAGCAGCTGTTTAGCCTGACAACAAAGCAGGCATGAAACTTGAGCTGATAAATTAAGAATCAGACTCGAGAATATTTAGATGTTTTATGAATTTAGTTATGTATACACATAACACATCACACATGTAACATCAATCTCTAATTTGGTTCGAATACAGTCATGCCACTAAGAGCTATCACCAAAATAATTGCTCTGCTAAGTGGTTCTATGCCACAAAAAGAAAAATCAAAGAGAGAAGAGAAGTAAAGCAAAAAACAGTGAACGTACATCCACAGAAAAGGGCTCCTGCAAATATATCTTGTTCATGACAAGAGACAATAGGTACACAATGCTTCAAGGTTCTGAAAGTAAGAAGCGAGTACTATCAAAAGAGATCTACTTCTAATAATCCTCTTTTTTTTTTTTAATAAAGGATGTTGGATAAACTTGTTATCTAATACTAGTATTATTTATCTTTGAAACAGAAATAAGGTGGCGAATACTTAAGCACCATACTAGCATGCAAGGATGTGCATGGTTAGATTCAATCCATGGAAAATTTCTTTGTCAGATAAGTTCCAACTGAACTAAAATATCATTGGATTCGCTGAAATAGCTTTTACCATTTTATACTAAATTAATTATTCTATGTTTATATAGCCACTGCATTTGATCAAGAGTACTTTTAATTGCATGATTCCAGCTTGAAAATGGTGAAGCAAAGCTGCAATCCAGCAATGATGACCATTCATAAATATTTGCAGTGCAACATAAACTAAACGCATCATGTAAGTCAGGTTACTAGGGAACTCCAACATGGCACATAAGAAAATCATTCAACCATCAGCCAAAAATGAGCATAGGCATAATCCTCAACATCAAATCACACACACGCACCACATCTAATTCATTTCTTCCGAACATAGTATACCTGCTCAGATGAAACATCACGCTCCCCATGAAAGAGCACCACCCTAGTACACTCCGAAAACCCCAAATCATACACTCTCACCATCGCATCAAAAACCACCAACCCCACCAATGCATTCTCCGGCAAGCACGAAACCACATGCAGCAACTCCTTCTTCAACGCCGCGATTTCCTCCTCCGACGAGCAACCATCCACAACAAACACAAATGCAGGTCCAGGACCAGCCCCAAACCCCGCCCTATCCAAACCCATCCCTGACCCCGAATACACAGACAAGCTAGAAACCGAACTACTACTCGACTTCAAACCCAACTGCCCACTAGCACTCCTCCCCAACCCCGCCCCAGAACCAAACCCCGAACTCAAATGATACTCAACAGTACTGTAAGTAGGATAAAGCTCAGCAGGAATATTGTTCTCATTAATATGAGCATACGATTTCGGAAACAAATTCCTCTTGTTGCAAAAGGGGCAAATCCAGAGCTTCGACGGATAGTCAATGCGAGCATAGGGGTTCAGAACGGCACGGCATTGAGTGCAAGTGACTGGCTCGTAGTTAAGGATCGGAAGCTCGGTGAATGGCATCAATGGAGTGCACATGATCGATAGTGGAATTACGAGAGATGAAACCTCGGGCTTGGAAATGGGCCAGGAGTGCCATGACCAACGCAGTCCCTCGATTGCTTCCAGCTCCGCGAAATCCATGGTGAGCAGATTGTGAGGATGTCAGATTGATTTCATCTCGATCGAGCGATTGACGAACCCTAATCTGGATCGCGATTAGGGTTTATCGACTACTTTTTTTGAAATTGTTCTTTTTTCGGTCAGTGTTTGGGAAAAAGGGGTTAATATTCAAATCAATGAGAGCTTTACAGTGGAAATGTATGTCGTTCAACTTGCCGGAGAATGATTCTCTTGGTCACGTGCTAGCTCACGTGATTAAAAAGGAAATTTTCACATTTGGCTCTTTATTTGGACCTTATCTAACTTTGGTCCTTACTTTTTATACGTCTTTTTTTACTCCTTACTTGATGAAAGTTGAGATTGACAGCCTCTTCACAAACAAAACAAAACGAAAGAAAGAGACTATAACGGCACCAACTCCAACACTCTGAACTTACCACTGCGATCAAAATCTCTCAAATTCCTCATCCTTTGCGAAGCTATACTAGTGAATAAGTAGAACAAGAACTTAAGGATAGGATTTATAACGAAACTTATTTTACGTAGTAGCGAATTCAAGTAGGGTGAAGTTTTGAAAGATTACACCAAATTCAGATACCACTATAATCTCGGAGTAAATTTACATATATATTGCACATTATTTTCAGCACTTTAATTGTCTACTTGCGTTGTAAACTACTCAATGAAATTACACACTCAACATTTAAACAAAATTATTTCGCTCTCTCGTATATACATACTAACAATCAATTTGACCTAATGAGAAAAACTGTCTTAGACATAGAAAAGTCTCTACAAGTCAATTTACCCCCTCTAAATTTAGCATTGTCGTCTAAGGGACCAGCGTATCTGATTTTGTAAGTCCGGGTACATAGTGCGAGACTATGAAGTCTGAACTACAACGATTGTCATGAGTTCATTGACATATATATAATTAGGCAAATAACTTCATCAAGATACATATAAAATGCTTGCTATTTGCTTTGGTCACCGCCATATCCAAAGTAAATGGTGGGCACCACAAAGTTACAAATGTAAATTCTACCATGTATGTGTCGTTAATTTGTTTTAAATTGTTAGTATTCAATATTATTGGGACAACATACATTTAAAAACCTTGTAAATTGAGGGTTATCCAACTTACATTTGGTATGCAATATATTTTCAAAAGTGATATAAGAAATTCTAATACGAATATGATGACCACATGCAGTTAAAAGACACTAATCCTTATGAATTAATTTATATGAGAATGAGACCATATCTTATTCCAAGTTCAAAACCATAAGTACAAGATTACAGATAGGGCTTATCTTATTCTGGAGATACCTTGAGCTAGCGGCATCCATGTAGTAGTATATGTTTGCATACAACTAGTTGATAAGTAAAGAGCCAAGTGATGATCAGACGTAGGAGCTATATACTTAGTAATCTACTCTGGTATTGGGTGAACTAAAACTTGTTCGAAATAACGTTTCTTTTCCGGACTTACATGGGTGTACCCATCGCCATTCTTGTACACAACTTCAATCACTCTGGCTAGATTTATAATGCGGTAAAGGAGCTCATCTGGAACTTTTGTTGGTCTCAGAAAACCCTCGTTTACCTCTTTCCACGCATCTTCTATACGACTATTCAGTTCATTTACCGCTTCTATTTTGGAAACACCATTTTCTTTCATATAGCATTCGACAGCCGAAGGGATATGGTTTCTTTCTCTCTCAAACTGATCATAGAAAACAAACATATTCCGAAAAATCATTAATGTAATTAAGATTGTTGTATAGTATGAGAATCACATCACATGTAAGAGCAATTTATTACCTCGTGCCCTACAATATCGGATTGAAGCCTACAGATAATTGCTATGGCTTTCACCATATCGGGATAACCAAGCACCCAGTCGAAGGCTTGTTTAGTAGCAACATCTCCCATGCCAAGGAACGAAAAAGTCGTTATGGCTTTATAGCCAGCACTCATTAATGCTTCCTCCATGTACTCCTTCGTTGTTGGAGTATACTTATTGTGGAGCCATTTAGACTCTCCGAAGAAACCACGCACAACTTCTTTCATCTGCAGGGTGTGTTTGATGATGGATCGAGGGATCAGTAAATATGATTAATATTGTAGTACTGCAAACTTTTAAACGGAACAACAATTTGATGAAGATAGATCTCTTGAATATCTGAAAAATATTTTTGATTGATTGATTAATTTAGACATAAACGTACGGCTTCTATTCCATAATATAAGCGGTATGATCTTCCTTGCTTGACCAATTCATCTTCTATTTCCTCAAAAGCCTTCAAGATTTCCAAGTACAGTACTTTCATGTACTCTGGAAGTGAATCCAAACATGTAACACTCCACCTGCAGATTCATGACATGTATGCATATACCAATTATAATTCCATACCACTGGAATTGATCATTTTGCAGTGATTAATCTCTTAATACGCGCAAACCTTTCAATTGCCTCTGTGAACATCTCAAGTTCTTGAAAAGTTCCATATGCATCATAGGTATCATCTAATGCTGAAAGAAGAGCAACTAGTTTGGCCAAAATCTTTCGAGCAAGAGAATATTGGGGTTCAAAGTAAACTCCCAACCCCCAATTAAAGTAGCATTCCACCATACGATCTCTTGTATACGGTAGCTTTTCTGCAAAATCCTTCCACCAGCTGCAATTCATGAGGTGTAGTTAAAAATGCAAAATGATCGACTGCAGTACGTGATCATTGATAGAAAGCAAAACAACGCTGATGGATCGAGTTTACTTAATTTAATTTGTTACACTAATTTGTTATACCTGCATAATTCGCTCAACTCCGTCCTGTGGATAACCTGTAGAAGGTTATAATCAATCTTAGCAAGTTTGAGCAAATTTTCATTACAGTCCATTTGCTCGTAGATTGATATATAGCGCCTAGCTTCTAGTCTTGGCAATCCTCTCCTGTTGGAGTGCTTATTCAGTGCATATGAAACTTGTTCTGCTATGGGATTGTTGCTGCTAATTAAACTTGGCAAAATTGACTCGAGATGAGCCCTTGCAAAAGAACGACCATGGTCAAGTATGTCTTCGCCTCGGATGCTGAGATATGTTGCTTCGTAAAACTCCAGCAATCCCACCACTTCATCATAAGAACTCATTGAAGCTTTCAAGTAACCACCTTCGTCATTCTTGAACTTGTCAAATACTTCTGCTCAAGTTATATGTAAACAGTAAAACACAGTTATCAGAGAATTAATATAAATGAATAGATGAAATATATCTGGTATACTTCATACAATTAATTGGTAGGAAATTGATCAAATAAAATGTACTGTTCGATTACTAGGTAGGTACCGGTGGAGATTCTGTGGCCATGTTGTCTAAGGAGGCGAAAACTAAGAGCTACCGTGTGTAAATCGTCGTCATTGTTCTGATCTTTGAAATGCTGATGATGATAAGCATGATCTTCCAAGGCTTGATCAATCTCCCCTTGGAAATGGTATTCTATGCCTAATCGTTGGATTGTATCAATCAGTTGCAATTTTTTCTTCTTGTCATGATCATCATCACCTGCAGCTAATTCCTGCAGCAGTAATTCCGTTTTCAAGGTTTGGATTAAGAGCTCCCGTGATGATTCCTTGACAGCCTGTATCGTAACAATATACATCAATAATCAATTGTCGATATTAACTAATTGAATGCGCGAAATGTGACCTGAAGAATGATTGCTCTATATATATAATAACAAAAGTTGATCTCGATTTAACATTACATGTAAGTTCGGATCCTCTGGAATGTGCGAAAGAAAGTAGGATCCCCATACATTAGGATGGAACTTGGCAACTGGACGTGCCTGAAGAGCTGAAACTTCAACACCAGATGATGATGACGATGATATTTGGCTCATGATCGATCACAATTAATTAACTAATTAATTAACACATGTATTAATTTAATTATTATGTATTATGATCGTTTAATTGTGATGATCATGATATTGTCATACAAACTCCAGCATATATACACACTATTTACGTCTAGTAGTACTGTGTACTAGTACTGCTAAATTGTATGCATGTGTTAAACATTTTTTTTCTTTTAGGAAATATGTTAAATATTCCTTCCGTTTCAAATAAATCTTTTCATTTTGATTTTGACCGGTCAACTGTCGCGATTTTGACCGCGAATTACTCTTAAACTATAATAGTAAATAATTTAATAAAATCATATAATGAAAATTTAATAAAACTTACTATTATAATTTAAGAGTAATTCGCGGTCAAAATCGAAGACAGATGACCGCAGAATAGTAAAATGGAAAGATTTAAAAGTAATTCATAGTCAAAATCGAAGACAGTTTAACCCAATTACTTGTTGGCACATGAATTGGACCGTAGATCCCAAGCCAATAAAAAATAATCATTCTGATGGAACCTTGCTTACGGTCCATCACGATCTCGTCTTAGCGAGCTTTAGTGTGGATTTGAAGGAACACGTAAAAGTTAGTTGATTTGGCGTTTGATAGAAATTGGATAACAATTTGGATTTGAATTCATTGTGGTACTTAGGTTTAATGTTAATAATTACTCCCTCCATTTCAGAAAAATTATTACATTTTACTATTCTGCGGTCAACTGTCTCTGCGTTTGACCACAATTTACTCTTAAACTATATTAATAAATCAATTATTAAAATTATATAATGAAAATTTAGTAATTAAATTTTTATTATATAATTTTATTAAATTATTTACTATTATCGTTTATGAGTAATTTAATAAATCAAAATGACCTTAAAGTCAAAATGTAACACTTTCTCTGAAATGGAGGGAGTATTATTTTTCATATTTTAGTGCATTGATAATGATAAGATATCCATCCATCCATATAATATTGAAAGTTAATGGGCTATCTTCAACGAGAGCCATTCTAAGCCTTAACTTTTGTGGTTTTAGCAGCTATTATTCTTATTTTCCCAAACATACCATGTGCAGCATAAGGAAAGTTTTAATTGGCCATTACTGTCACTTAAAGTGAGTTTAAAATTCATATATTCCAATTATTGTTTCCATTTTCGTTCAAACGCTCCCCTTTTTTTTACAAATTTACATATATCATTTTTGGGTTATTAAAATTATAATAATACTGAAAAATATATGGTGCTCATCACGAACTAATTTTCACATTTTCGTATTAACGATTTTAACTTTTTTTTCATTTACTATGCTTTCAAAAATAGTCTAATAATAAACCGAAGATACCAATTTATTTTAGTAACAAATCGCGGACAAAATCACGCTCGCATTTTGTTCAAATTTGAATTGTGGTGCGAACAGCTAAAATAATACAATAATATCTATTTAGTTGATTACAATTATACATTTTCCATGAATCCATCCATATAATTTATCCATCCATCCATCCATCTATATATATATATATATATATATATATATATATTATGTAAAGCACAATAGTCTAAACCTCACCAAGTTCACTCAATCCTACGTGGAATTTTGTGGAATTAGTTACATTTTAGTCGGTATATATATTTCAATGTTATTTTTCGTATGTTGACTGCATATATAATTTTTATTATATCTCATATATCTTTATCTAAAAAAATCCAAAAAATATATGGAATATATATTTGAATTCTTCGTGACAAGATGAATCAATAGACACCAATCTTGAATACTATTATTAATTAAATAAATTATTTTATCTATTAAAATAAAATATCAATTTATTAAATAAGATAAATGAAATACTGTAATTTTAAAAATAGAGCATTTATTAAATTAATTCAATCCTACGTGGAATTAGTTGCATTTTAAACCGGTATATACATATTTCACAGTTTATTTTTGGTATGTTGGCTGCATATATAATTTTTATTAAATCTCATATAACTTTATCTACAAAAATCCGAAAAATATATTGGACATATATTTGAATTCCCCGTGACAAGACGAATACATAGACACCAATCTTGAATACTATTATTCATTAAATAAACTATACTCCCTCCATTCCACCTATTTCTTTCCATTTTATTTTTGCACAAATTTTAAGAAATTTGAGTAAAAAATGGGTGTATATAGATAAAGTAGTAAGTGTATAGTAAAAAGTAATAAAGAGAATTGAAAAAGTATGAAAGAGATAGATTAAAATATTAATAATGGAGATAGTGGGTTTCCATAAAATGAAATGGAAAGTTTTTAATGGAACGCCCAAAATGAAAAAATGGAAAGAAATCTATGGAACGGAGGGAGTATTATTTATTAAAATAAAATATAAATTTATTAAATAAGATAAAATGAAATAATTAAATTTAAAAAATAGAGCATTTATTAAATTAATTCAATCCTACGTGAAATTTTGTGGAATTAATTGCATTTTAACCAGTATATATTTCACTGTTTATTTTTTGTATGTTGAATGCATATATAGGTTTTATTAAGTCTAATATAAATTTATCTATAAAACTCCAAAAAATATTTATGTTTATATTAATAGATATTTATATTTTCAATTAATATATAATAGATATTTATATTTTCCATTATACATTTTGATTCTACGGTTGAGCAGATTCCGAATGGGGGGGGGGGAGAATTTTGTTGCATAAATTTTGCCAGGTTAAACATGAGGATGTTTTAGCACTTAGATTATGTTAGGAATATCTATTTAGATTTTGATCAGCAACCTAATGACTTATCTTAGCTCAGAAAGGTGATTAGTACTCTTAGTTCACTTGAACACTATAAAAGAGGAAACTCACTAAGTATGATAGTCTAGCAAATCTTGTATAGGATGTTAGGTCTCGAATTGTAATTTTTATTTTCTGATGAAGACCAAGAAGAAGGCATCCAGTAGGAAAAGTTCAACGGATTTGAAGATTTGAAGACTGCACAAGATTGCTGAAGACAAGAGTTTTTCAGATACCTAATCTTGAAGAAACAAGTATTTCGAAACAAGTGTTGCAAAAAGATATCTGAGAATAGAAGGCTTCTGAGACGAGGAAAGTGCTCACAAATATCTACACTCAGATACCTTGACACAAGTTATGTTTCTGAGAAGAAATATATTTTAACAAGTTGTTTCAAACAAGTGGTATCTGAAGTTGTGATAATTTCTGTAAAGAACGTGCAAAGCATCAGAGAACTCTGATAATAAAAGATCTCTGATACAATGCATAGTTCCGTTGGCACTACATGATAAAGTATAGTACAATGCATTAAATGCGCGGACAGAAATGTCTGAACAAAAGCGGTAGCTTCTGAAGAAGAAGACAAACCTGCTACAGTACTATACTCAGATATCAATAGTTTGAATTTGATTTAAGCTTAACGGATACTATTCAAACGGCACTCAAATTCATCTATAAATATCAACACTTAGATTGCTTGAGAATACACACTGAACACACCTTAGAATACACAGAACTTACATTCTCACATAAGCTCTCTCAAGCAAACTACTTACCTTCAAGCTTTCTGCTGCGACCAAAGCTCTTGATTCTAAGTAGCACAAAAGTTCTAAGTGTCCTGATCCTGAACAAGCATTGTTATTTGTGAAAGAGTTGAACTAAGATTTTATATCTGAGTTTCATTCTCTTGAACACTTATCATAGACTTGGGTCAGTAGAGAACAAGATACCATACATTGAAAAGTGTATTAAGTATACTTGATTCATAAAGCTATCTGAATAACTGAATAAGTCATTTAAGAAGCTCACCTTACAAACAAACCTAAAACCAACACCATATTCGGCGTGGAGTACATTAAGTACTTAGTTTGGGAAACTAAGGAACAACTCCAAGGTTGCTGAGCACAGGAAGTACTTAGCGTGGGAAGCTAAGGAATAGCTCAAAAAGGTTTCTGAATACAGGAAGTACTTGGCTGTGAACGCCAGGGAATAACTCAGGGGGAACACTTGGTTGGGAACCTAGTGTATTTAGGAATCAAGAGAAGATATCTGTAAGGTTACCTCATTTATCTGTCTTAGTGGATTCTAGGTCTGAGAAAGGCCGAAGTGGATTAGTTGAAGGATTACGCCACCTTCAGATACCACTATAAAAAGACTTGTGTTATTTACTTTCTGCAGTCTATTACTTGCTTTATTAATCTTGCAAAGTATTTACACTTATCTTGTTGAGCACGTGCACTTATCACAGAAAAGTCTTCCGCTCTCTGAAATTAAGTATCAGATATCTTCACAGATATATGAGAAACTGTGTTTATCGACAAAAGTTTTAAAAGACTATTCACCCCCCCCCCCCAGTCTTTTACTTTGCCGTTATCTGGACCAACAAGTGGTAGAGCAGGAGGTTCCCAAGCCTTCTGCACTGAACCTAGATCCCAGATAAGTGCCCACTAACTGCTTTTCACCTATACTTGATTCGTTTGTTTAGTGTGTCTGCTACAGGATGTCTTTAAGTGACGCCCCAATTCTCAAGCCAGAGAATTATGAGAAATGGAAGAACAACATGATGCTCCACCTAGAAGCCATCAGTGACGAAATGATCGAAGTTATAAAGAATGGCCCAATAGTCATTCAACAACTCAAGCAAGTCATAGAGGTTTCAAATGGTAGAGACAGAGAACAAAGTGATGGGTCTTCACAGACAGATGCGTCAACCAGTGGGAGACCTGCCAGTCAAGTTGTTTACGAACCAAAGCCCAGAGAGCTCTAGACATCGGAAGATGCCAAGAGAAACCGATTGGATGGACATGCTCGTAATATCATCATACGTTCTACTCCAGAGCACATACAGTGTAAACTGTGGGGTGCAAAAATGGCGAAAGTAGCCTGGCAATTGATTGAAGAAATCTGTGCTGGCACTGAGAAAACGAAGGAAAATAAGTTCAAAGTTTTGCAGCTCAAATTCCAAAACTTTAAACAAGGTTCCACAGAGACTCTTGAAGAACTAGATTTCCGGTTTACAACACTTATGAGTGACATAGCTGCACTTGGTGAAAGTAATAGATATACCCAGTCAGAAAAGATTAAGACAATTGTGAGAAGTCTAAATCATAAATGGGAGCACACAAAGTTTTTCTACTTCAACCAAGGAATGCCAGATATCACTGCAGTGGAACTTTTCTCTCACTCACATCATTGACTATGAGACAACTCAAAGAGAACAAACAACTGAGAAGTTGCAGAATGTTGCTCTAGTTGCTCAAGGAACTTCTGAAAAGAAGAAAGGCAAGGAGGTGACTGAGGATGTTCTTGCTGTAAAGCAAATGGGAAAATATGTCAGTCGAGAAATTGAGAGAAGAAAAGCTAAAGAGAAGCTGAAAAAGCATTTAGGCTCAAACTATCACCAGTACAAAAATATGCAAAGCTCGCTGAACAAGCCAGCTCATAAAGCATCAAGTACTGAGGAAGCAGAAATCGGAAACGATATCTGTTTCTATTGTCAGAAACCTGGTCATTTCGAGAAGGATTGCCCTGCCTTCAACAAACTAAAGACAGGTGACAAGAAAGATAGAAGAATCTTCAAAAGAAGTCAGAGGGCTATGCTCACTGAAGAGAGGAAAAAGATTCAACTCCAACTGGATGCTCTAGATACTGAGTCTGATTCTGAGGATGAGGATTCTGATGATTCCACACTGCCTTCTCCAGAATTGTGCGGTGTTTCTCATGAAGTAATTGACTTTGGTCAAAAGAAGAAAGAAGTGTGTGGAATGGCTGAAGAAATCTTTCCAGATATCTCCAACATTGAACCTTGTCTAATGGCTGATGAGGTAACGCATACTTCCTGTTATACTTATGAAAGTGATGAAGAAGCAATCAAAGAACAGGAAAATCTCAGAAAAGAACTTGATCTTTACAAAAGAGAATGTCTGATGTTTCAAGCTAGAGCCGAAAACTTTGAAGAAGAAAAGAATTTTCTTGTAAAGGAAAATTCTCAATTAATCAAGACATCTGAGAAAAAGGATGCTGAAAATTCATTTCTCAAGGCTCAGATATCTGAGACCGAAAAGTCACATAAAGAAGCAATGGCCAATCTTCAAAGAAATGTGAAGATCTTCGTTCTGAAAATAAGGAACTCAAAAAGAAAGAACTATCTTTTCAATCTTATGCCAAAGCTAGTGACACTCTTATTGAAGTACAATCTTATTTAAGAGATCCTTCAGAAAAGAGAGGACTTGGGTTGGACACACACACAGATAGTTCCACCACTCTGAATAAGAGTAATGAAAGACAAACATTTGTCAGTACTCAGCAAAGTGATTCCCAAACAATCTACAGTATCGGTCGGAAAGCTAAGATTGTTGACAAAGGAAAGGCAGTTGCGACCAAGCCTTTGTGGGAAAAACAAGTCCCAAGGAAAATTGTTGGGAATGTTTCTGAAAAGAAACATAACACTGAAAAGTGTAATCATCCACAGTGCTATGTCTCTCAAAAAGGAAAAATTGCAGGAGCTGATAAATTCTCCTATATCACGTTTTCTGGAAAGAAAATAGATTATCCAGAGACTAGCAAAGCTGCTGAGGAGAGATCTCAGATAGCACCAGGTGCTCGAAATGGTATTGGCTATAAAGTCATCGGGAAACAACTTGCTCGTGAATACAAAAAAGAGCAAGAACGATGGTTAAAGGCTAGAATTGCTCGTAGCAATTATCAGAAGTGGAAGATGAATCAAGCCACTGAAAATCTGAATGCCAGGGCTAGAAGAAATCTGGCAAGGAAAGCTAAGTTTGCTGAGAAGCAGACTCAGAAACCTGACAGGTATCTGAAAGCACCAAATGGAGCACCAAGGAACACACCAAGGAAGAAAGTAGTTCTTAATAACAATGATACTAATCATTTAACTAGCATTCCTCCTTATGTTCCTGTTAGACAAAAGAATGTTCCTAAGAAATTCATTCAAAAATGGATTCCTACTGGAAGATTCTTTAGTCCAGACGGTTCCATTGTTGGTATGAGAACCTAATCTCCCGTTTCCTGTTTTGTGCAGAACACTCTAAAGACTAATTCAAAGTGGCATTTTGATAGTGGATGTGGGAAGCACATGACAGGAGACAAAGCAAATCTGATTGATTATAAAAAGTGCAATGATGGATCAATTATCAGGTTTGCTGGAGGAGATGAAAATCCAACCATAGGTTTTGGCAATTTGAAGTTTGGAGCCCTTACAATCTCTGAATTACTTCATGTAAAGGGATTGAAATATAATCTCCTAAGCATGAGTCAGCTAGTAGACAAAGGGTACACTGTCAAGATCAAGTCAAAACTATGTAAAGTGATTGACAATGAGTCAAAGCAGACAGTCTTGATTGCAAGGCGTAAAGGAAATCTTTATGTTGCTGATTGGGCATCCGCCACAACCGAAGAATGTCTCATGGTGAGTCAATCTGGCTACACTGAAGAAAATTGGCTATGGCATAAAAGAATGAGTCACTTGAATTTCAAAACTCTGAATAAGCTAGCCAATAAAGAGTTGGTAGTTGGTTTACCCAAAATGGCATATAGAAAAGAAGGTGTATGCTGAGCTTGCCAAATGGGAAAACAATTCAAAACATCTTTCAAGTCTAAATCTAGACATTCCAGTGAAAGGCCACTGCAAATGTTACATATGGATCTATTTGAATCCTCAGTAACTAGTTATGCAGGAAAGAAGTATGGTCTGGTTGTTGTTGATGATTACTCAAGATTCACTTGGGTTGTCTTTCTCAAACACAAATCTGATACAAGGGTTGAGATACCTAACTTGCTGAATAAGCTCGAAGTCATGAAAAATGACAAGGTATCTGTAATTAGAACAGACGATGGTACTGAGTTTGTGAACCAGTACATCAAAGAGATGTGTACCTGCAATGGTATACAACATCAACTATCTTCTGTAAGGACACCACAACAAAATGGTGCTGCTGAAAGAAAGAATAGGACCCTGAAAGAAAGAATAGGACCCTGAAAGAAGTAGCAAGAATAATGCTTGCCGACACTGAAATAAGTGAAATCTATTGGGTTGAAGCTGTAAACACAGCATGCTACACTCAAAACAGATGTCTGATTAACAAACACCATGACAAAACTTCTTACGAGCTTTTTATTGGTAGACCCCCAAGTATCAAGCATCTAAGGGTGTTTGGTTGCAGATGTTTCGTTCTTAACAATGGAAAAGAATATTTGAGAACATTTCAACCAAAGGCAGATGAAGGAGTATTTCTTGGTTATTCTCTAAATAGCAAAGCCTACAGAATCTACAACAAAAGAACGCAAAAGATCGAAGAATCTGTTCATGTAGTATTCTATGAAGGAAACAAGAAAGTACTCTTGAATGATGATCTCTCAGATAGGTTCAAAGAACTAATGATTAAAGATTCTGAAAAAGGATCCTCAGAAAGAAACAATTATATCATTCAAATAGAGGATGAGTCTGACGATGAAAAGCAACCTATGCTTAGTAACAACCAGATGACTCTAAGACATGATGAAGAATTTCCTATGAGAACTCCAGAAATGGAACAGGTTACTGAGAACTTTCATCATGAAGAGGTATCTGAAAACGAAATTGCTTAAATGCAAGTCCCAGATATCTCTAACACTGAAAAAGTGTCAGATATCCATGGCATTTCCCATGTGTCATATATCTCAGATACTGCACAAGTATCTCATCAAGATCATATTGATTCACATTCAAATCAAAATGATATTGATCCTACTAGTTCAAAACTCATTATGAAATGGATAAGAAATCATCCTGCAAGGGATGTGATTGGTCCCATAGACCAAGGAGTTAGAACTAGAAGAGCAATTGCTGAAAATGCAAATTGTCTCTATGGATGTTTCATCTCAAACATTGAACCAAAGACTATAGAAGAAGCATTAAAGGATCAAAATTGGATCTCTGCAATGCAAGAAGAGTTGAATCAATTTGAGAGAAACAAAGTCTGGAAACTGGTTCCATTTATTAATGGAATATCTGTAATCGGAACCAAGTGGGTTTTCAGAAACAAAATGAATGAGTCTGGTGAAATAACCAGAAACAAGGCTAGGTTGGTTGCCAAGGGATTCACTCAGACTGAAGGACTAGATTTTGATGAATCTTGTGCACCAGTTGCAAGATTGGATGCAATAAGACTTTTTCTAGCCTTTGCAGCTCATAAAGACTTTACAGTTTATCAGATGGATGTCAAAAGTGCATTCCTAAATGGTGAACTTGCTGAGGAAGTCTATGTTGAGCAACCACCAGGTTTTGAGGTTTCCTCAGAAAGTAGGATGGTCTATAAGCTACAGAAAGCTCTGTATGGGCTGAAACAAGCTCCAAGAGCATGGTATGATAGATTGGCCAGATACCTACTAGAAAGTGGTTTCAAGAAAGGAGACGTTGATAAAACACTCTTCACATTGAACCATGATGGGAAACTACTTTTAGTTCAAGTATATGTTGATGACATTATATTTGAATCTAAAGACAAGCAACTTTGTGAAGACTTTGCTGAACTCATGAAATGTAAATTCGAGATGAGCATGATGGGAGAATTGAACTACTTCCTAGGGCTGCAAGTCAAACAATTCAATGATGGAATATTCATCAGTCAAACAAAGTATGCAAAAGACATGCTCAACAAGTTCAATCTAAAGCCTTCTGAAAAGAATGCTAAGATACCTATGAGCATTGGAACCAAAATGACCTATACTGAATCTGACAAAAGTGTTGAAGAACACAAGTATAGGAAATTGATTGGTTCTCTACTATACCTCACTGCAAGTAGACCTGATATTCAATATGTTGTCAGAGTGTGTGCTAGATTTCAGACAAATCCAACGCAAACACACTACAACATTGCTATGAAAATATTGAGGTATGTAAAAGTACAGTAGATGTTGGATTGTGGTATCCAAAAGATAGTGGATTGAGTTTGGTTGGCTATTCTGACTATGCTGGATCATTGCTTGATAGAAAAAGCACCTCAGAACTCACAATTTCTTGGTGCGGTCGATATCATGGTTCAAAGAAGAAACAAAACTCAATTGCTACATTTACCACAGAGGCTGAATATATTGTTGCTGGATGTTGTGCTTCACAGATATTGTGGATACAACAACAACTCAGAGACTATGGACTCAATGAAGAGAAAACTCCCATTTATGTGACAACACAAGTGCTATTGCCATAACTCAGAATCCTAAGTTTCATGCTAGAAGAAAACACATTGATGTTAGACACCACTTCATCAGAGATCATATTGAAAAAGGCAATATAGAGATACTCAAGATTGGCACTAAAGACCAACTTGCAGATATCTTCACTAGGCCACTACAAGAAAGTAGATTCTTAGCCTTAAGACATAGTCTTGGACTAATGGAGCTACCAAAGAACTGAAAAAGTTCAGATATCTGAAGAAGATATCAAAGGAGAGAAAAGAGAAATCTAGAACGGGTATCCAAAGAAGAGGAATCTGGAACGGGTATCCAGAAACCAAAGGCTAAAGGGTAAACTGGTTATTTAAAGATCTCTGAGACGGGTACTCAGATATCTAGATCACTCAGTGAGGGGGAACACAAAAGAGAATAGTACAACTGTCTGCAGTCAACTACTCTCTTGAAATCTGTATTATTTCTATCTTTGTGTAAAACTTGGACAAATACTAAGTGTGAGATAGACTCAGATGCAAACAGTGTTCTTAGTCATACAGAAATGTGATTCAGATAGCTAATAGCCAGAATTCATTAAATGGGCACAATTACATTTGTTGATTGTGATCATTGCTGAAGAAGCAATGGTGACCCTTGATGAATTGGGCGATTGATCTTTACGGCAGAGATTAACTCTCAGAAAATAGTGGACTGTTGAAATTCTGACAGGGCCCACTATGCATTTAATGCCGAACAAGCTTTTACTCACGCCTGCCTGCAATTCACAGATACTTGCACACAAAATTAATTTGTATGTATATGTCTGTGGAGATTACATTTCTATATATATGGGATTTTGGCAAAAGAAATTACTTTCGCCTAATCCAACATACAGACTTGCACAAGAATAGCAAAAATCATTCTTCAACCTCTGCAAATCTCTGATTAGTTTTCTGTAAAGAATTACTAATCTCTCACCCAAATCTCTTTCTCGTTTTTCAAAAACTTCACTATTTAAAGAGATGGCTCCCAAACGTGCTTCTACCAGCAATGCAATATGCTGAAGAAAATCCTGCAAAAGAGCAGGTTCCCCAACTCAATGAGAGGGATCAAACTGAGACATCTACTCAGAATGCTCAACCAGGGGAGGCAACTGAGTTGCATACTCAGGAAAGGTCTGAAGTACCTGAAACTTCAAACAAAGAAGTTGTAATGGAATAAGAAGACCAAAGCATAGAAGGGTCACAAGTTCCAGAGACCAATAAGCCTGACACTGCTCAGGTAGCTGAATGGTTTAACTCTCTACTTGTGAAATTTTATGTTTATAAATCTTGTTATTTAATGAAATTTCTTTGTTACAGGCTGATTTAGAAACACAACAACAAGAGGAAGCTGCAAAGCTTACCTCCGAAACTGAGAAGGAGGCTTCCACAGCCTCATCACTTAAGGAACAGGAGCCTGTCTCACAGGTAGAAAATAGTTCCTTAAGATATAACTCAGATATGTGCTTTATACACTTGACTAATAAAGTGTTTGTTTCTAATAGGCTCCAACTGAGAAGAAAAATGAAGAGACTGAAAAATCTATCTCTTCAGAGAAGAATCCAGAGGCTTCCAAGGCCTCTAAGGAACAAGTATCTGAACCTTCTGTAGAGAAGGTATTTCAATCAGATATTTCTACTCAAAGAATATTCTCTGTTTATTTTTCTTAGACTAACACATTCTACTTAACAGGTTCAAAAAGAAGTAGAAGTTGTTAAGGAATTGCCCACTCAATCCTCACAACATATGGAAATTGATGAGGCATTAAGGCCTTCATCACAAGAAAAGATTCCAAAGACTGCACAAGTCTCTGAGAGACAAGTATCTGAGCCTCCAACAGAGGTAACTGACCTCTCAGATATCTGATTTGTCAACAAATTTTCTTGATAAAATTTCCTAAGTGTTATGTTTTTAATTCTCAGGTTCAAGTAGAAAGAAAGGTTGATGAGGACCAGACTCCCAAGTCTCCACCTCACAACAAGATATCTGAGGCACCCCCTGCCTCAGTAGTACAAGTTTCTGAGCCTGATTTACTCATTCACGTAACTCAGAAACCTAACCACACACTTACTCAGATATCTACACCAGTTTTGAATCTAACTCAAAACTCTTTCTTTCAGGCTCAAAGTAGTGCCAAGAAGGAGTCAAATGATGACTATGAGAACCTTCTTCCCTTCTTCAAGACTCATACCTTGCCAAAGCATATTCAATGCTTCAACAAATGGCAGAGGTTAAGATGCTCTGATCTCTCTGAAATACTGAGAATTACAGATCAATCAACAAGACGAGCACGAGCTCTTGATCTGGAAAACTATATCCACGCAATGTTCCCTACTGAACAATATCAGGTTGCGACCTTAATGCGTAAGGATTTTTCCAAGGAAGTGGCACACAAATTGGTGCAAGCCTTCAAAAAGGCAGATGGTCAGATAAGATTGCAGATGGCATTCAAGCCAGTCCTGCCCCAGACTCTACAATATTCATTCCTTCTGAACAAGAAGAGGTGAATGGGCAGAAGATCACTATTCCTGAAGTGATTAATCTTGTATCTAAAGACGATGAGGAGGAAGAAATAGATGAGAATAACTTTGATGAACCTCCCTCTGACCATCACAAAAAGGATGATGATGATAAGAAGGACGATGACGCCCCTGCACCAGGGACAGGAGGAATTCCACAAGGAAACAATGCCTCAGCTGCTGAAAAGCACACTGAGAGGACATCACAGCAATCCCCTCCTCCATCTCCTCAAAAATCTACCCATCCATCTTCCCAACAACAAAAAGACACTACTGAACAAGTAGTTGAGAACTCTGAGGAAACAACTCAGAAGATATTGAATGCTCAAACCAGAACTGCTCAACTCAAACAATTGTTGGAAGAAGAGCAACAACTCCATCTTCAACTTGAAGAAGAGCTAGTTAAATCCAGAGATAAGCTTAATCAACTACAAGATCAATACTTACAAGAAACGGTAGCTTACTCTGAGGTTAAAGAGCTCCAGGATGCTGTAAATTCTATTGCTAAGGAATTAGATACTGAAGAAGTATCTAAAGAAAAGCATGATGCTAAGGCTGCATCACCAGCAAAAGATATACCATCCTCTTCTCAGAAAGGAAAGAAGCCCATCTCTGAGATGGTTGCTGGACTAGAAAATCTTGAAAATGTCCAAGAGGATGAAGATCACTGGGTTGATGACTCAGATGATGACGAAGACAAGACTTTGCCAGAACACCGCAATGAACACTTGGCGGTTTCTCATCTGAAAAGGAAGCTAATTGCTCCTGAAGTTTTCAACAAACTGCCAAATGTCCACTCCCATGAATACATGAATAGATGTCAAGTTCTGGCACATCTTAAAAAGGAGCTGTCTTCACAAAACAAAGATGTAATTGCCTCCGTCCCCTCAGATATGAAGAAATTCACTGAGCTCATCACTCAGAGAACAACCAGTATGATTCTTGCTCAGAAGGATCTGGGAATGGTAAGGGACGATGATGTGTCATTAGCTGAAAAAGCTTTTCAAGAGGTAAGTTACACTGCTGGAAAAGCAAATGCCATACTAGGCCCATTGGCAGAGCTCACTAATAAGGAAAATGGACTTATCAAACAAAATCAGGAGCTCAAGGCTGAGCTTCAGAGGTTGGTTACTGCCTACAATTACTTGCAAAGGAATTTTGAGTCTCTCTCAGATTCGTTTGTGGTACTTAGTCAGTCAACAATGATGAAGGGAGAAGGATTTGGACCTCAAGGTCAGGGGGAAGGAAAGAAGAAATCTTGAGCTGGTGCTGCTCAGAAAGGAAGAGGAAACAAGAAAACTTCCCAGCCACCACTCAGAATAAATGAGCCCTCATCAAATCAAGCTGCTTTGCAAATAGTAGCTACTTCCCAGCAGCCAACTAAAGAAACAACAATGGTAACAAGGGCCATGGCAAAAAGACCTCCAAGGAGTACCAAGGCTCCAAGGAGAAGACAAGTAAGAGGGATTGATGAATCTTCTGAAGAAGAAGAAGAAGGCCAAATTAAATCCCTCGGCAATGAAGAAGGCTGCAAAACTCTCATAAGAAGAAATCTTGATGATGATGATGAAGAGACTGATGAAGATGAAGCTCCTCTTCACAGAAAAAGAAAAATTGATAGCCTAACTGAGCCCTTAGCTGCAAAGCCAATAGCAGCTAAAACACCCTCTGGAAATACCAAG
This sequence comes from Plantago major, assembly GCA_026545765.1. Taxonomy (NCBI): domain Eukaryota; kingdom Viridiplantae; phylum Streptophyta; class Magnoliopsida; order Lamiales; family Plantaginaceae; genus Plantago; species Plantago major. The sequence continues at coordinate 15,679,533 of CM048844.1, read as the reverse complement.
TCTATCCAGGGTGGTTCTTCAAACAATACCCCAAGAGAGAATTCAAGACAAAGAAGGAACAGACTGAGAGCTGAACAAAGACAAAGTCAACTTCCACTCAGGCCATGTTGGTCCAGATAACGGCAAAGTAAAAGACTAGAGGGGGGTGGGTGAATGGTCTTTTTAAAACTTTTGTCGATAAGCACAGTTTCTCAGATATCTGTAAAGATATCTGATACTTAATTTCAGAGAGCGGAAGACTTCTGAGATAAGTGCACGTGTTCAGCAAGATAAGTGTAAGTACTTTGCAATACAAGTAAAACAAGTAATAAACTGCAGAAAGTAAATAACACGTCTTTTTATAGTGGTATCTGAAGGTGGCGTAATCCTTCAACTAATCCACTTCGGTCTTTCTCAGACCTAGAATCCACTAAGATAAATGAGGTAACCTTACAGATATCTTTTCTTAGATTCCTAAAAGCACTAGGTTCCCAACCAAGTGTTCCCCCTGAGTTATTCCCCGGCTTCCACAGCCAAGTACTTCCTGTACTCAGAAACCTTTTTGAGCTATTCCTTAGCTTCCCAAGCTAAGTACTTCATGTGCTCAGCAACCTTGGAGTTATTCCTTAGTTTCTCAAACTAAGTACTTCCTGTACTCCACGCCGTATATGGTGTTGGTTTTAGGTTTGTTTGTCAGGTGAGCTTCTTTAATAACTTGTTCAGTTATTCAGATAGCTCTGTGAATCAAGTATACTTAATACACTTTGCAATGTATGGTATCTTGTTCTCTACTGACCCAAGTCTATGGTAAGTGTTCAAGAGAATGAAACTTAGATATGAAATCTTAGTTCAACTCTTTCACAGATAACAATGCTCGTTAAGGATCAGAACACTTAGAACTTTTGTGCTACTTAGAATCAAGAGCTTTGGTCGCAACAGAAAGCTTGAAGGTAAGTAGTTTGCTTGAGAGCGCTTGTGTGAGTATTCTTGAAGTTCAGTGTGTTCTAAGGTGTATTCTCAAGCAGTCTAAGTGTTGATATTTATAGATGAATTTGAGTGTCGTTTGAGTAGTATCCGTTAGGATTAAATCAAATTTAAACTATTGATATCTGAATATAGTACTGTAGCAGGTTTGTCTTCTTCTTCAGAAGCTACCGTTTTTGTTCAGACATTTCTGTCTGTGCATTTAATGCACTGTACTATATTTTGTCCTGTAGTTCCAACGGAACTATGCATGGTATCAGAGATCTTTATACAATTAGAGTTTTCTGAAACTTTGCATGTTCTTTTCCAGAGATCATCATAGCTCCAGATACCACTTGTTTAAGAAACTTGTTATAATATGTTTCTTTCTCATAAGCATATTTTATGTCCAAGGTATCTGAGTGTAGATATCTGTGGGCACTTTCCTCGTCTCAGAAACCTTTTATGCACATATATCTTTTGCACCTTGTGTGTTTCGAAACACTTGTTTCTTCAAGATATCTGGACATAGGTATCTGAAAAACCCTTGTCTTCAGCAATCTTGTGCAGTTTTCAAATTTTCAAATTCGTTGAACTTTTCCTGCTGGATACCTACTTCTTGGTCTTCTTCAGAAAATAAAAATTACATTTCAAGACCTAACATCCTATACAAGATTTTCTAGACTATCATACTTAGTGAGTTTCCTCTTTTACAGTGTTCAAGTGAACTAAGAGTACTATTCACCTTTCTAAGCTAAGATAAGTCATTAGGTTGCTCATCAAAATCTAAACAGATATGTTAGAACTTAGGATCCCGGATTGGTACTTGAAACAAGATCAATAGACAATGTTGCCAACAATGTTGTTCAACATTGTCTTCAACATAGCAAACAGATGGCAGCGGATGAATAAGAATGAAACTTCTATTACCAAGCCAATATATAGAAAAATATATTGGCAAATACCAGAGGCAAAATATCTACTGACAGGAAAAGTAGATCTAATCAAGTGGGTTTAATACAATCACAGACGATTGATTAAACAACCAAAACTAGCCCTAGAAGAACCAACAGTAAAAGCTATTCTAGGTCGATGTTTGAAAGAGTTATTCCAACAATGAATACTCTTAGACAAACTCTAAAGCTAGCAGAAAACAAGAAGCCTAAACTCTTTTAAAAAAATCTCGATTGATCATCAAGAAAGGCTCAATGATTGCTCGGCTGAATCCTTGTATATATACTTGAGATATCAACAGCTCCCATCCAAGTCGAAAGGCAATATGATCTCAGCAAAGGCAATTTTCCATGTTCTTGTTTTCTTCAATAATCAGCTAGAAGGAAATTCCCATATTAGTGTCTTCAACAATATATTTCCTTCTTGCTTTCTTCAACAATATTCTTGTAAGATTCTCTCTTTAGATTGCATTCATTATGTCCAAAGCAACTCAAACTCTTTCCTTATTCCTGCAGAAATTCGAATTGATTGCTTCCAGTCCAAGTCATCAATCCAATTGGCCTGCTTGTTTCTATGTTTGTCATTGTTGTCCGTAATGTTGTTCCAACATTGTATCGGCACTATTTCGCAATGTTGCACAACATTGAAATCCTGCAGTTCACAAACAACAACAACAACAACAAACACAAACATTGAACTGAATCATGAAAGATAAGATTAACTAATCAAGTGCAACTTGCATTTTCAATCTCCCCCTTAATCTTAGTCTTTCATCAAGCAATAGCATTCCTTTGGGCTCATTGATTCCTTTTGATCCAATAAGCATGTTTGAGCCCAACTTGATATATCCTACAAAATATTCATAGAAAAACAACTACAAACATTTAACCGGTTATGTTACGAAGAAAGGTTGAATTACTAAACAAAGTGCACTAAATCGCACTTTCAATCTCCCCCTTAATTCTGATCTTTCTTCACACAACCTAAAACCAGTTTGTTAGTCAAATCGAACAAGTAGGATTTAAACAATTCAAGAGGAATCCTTTGTTGGGAACTGAAAGATAAAGTGCAATCGATCAATGCTGATGGACAATGTTGAGTCAACCGTAACTCAACATTGTCAAATATGCACTTTCAAATTCCTCTTATGTCTTTGTCTACTCATCTCCTTTGAACTCATCATGGGCATCATATCATACTTCTTTTGACAATTCACACTCGAGAGTTAGTGAATAAAGACAAACTTGCATAGAATCGCAAGATATAAGTGCAAGAACAAAGTCAATGCGCAATGTTGACACAACATTGCAGTCAACACTGCACTATTCAATCTCCCCCTTTGTCTTTCTTCACAAAAACACACCTGAACAAACTTGTTAGAAACAAACCCCAAAAATACACCTGAACAAAACACCTGAACAAACTTGTTAGAAACAAACAAAAATAACAGGCATGAAACTACAGAACCCCCCCCTCAACATTAGACGAGAGCAATATAACAAAATAAAGTATGTTAGCATTTTGTTCAATCTCTTCTCTTCTCCCCCTTTTTTGAGAAGAAAGATATCTCTGAGATTATTCAACCAAGTTCACAGAAGGAGACAAGAAGACATGCAATGAGTTGTGGACTAGGACCTGCAATAAGAACTGTGCAATGTTGGAGAATGATGTTGAAAACATTGAGTTCAACACTGGCAGCCAAGGTGATAGCAGAAGCAGGAAGAGAATTTGGATCGGCTGGAGAGCAGTGTTAGGATAAGAGTGGATGGTCATGATGGGTGTTGTTGGGTTTGCCTTAAAAGATCCTGCAAATATATGTCAATGCTACAGAAATTGTGCACAACTGTTAATAAAAGATTAAAGTTGCAAGTAAAACAGTTATCCGTCAAGTCATAGTAATTAGATAAACAGATAAACCCTAGGGAGGTTGACACTAAAATCTTGATCTTAAATAATGACTTGAAATGCAAGAACAGGAAAGCAAAAACCCCAAACCCCAAAGAAACACCTTAGACCTGAAACACCTCAGACCTACTCCCCCTCAAACCCAAAAATACACAGAAAGGTCAGAAAGAGACGCACATATAAAAAGAGCAAATAGTACTCAAGCACAGTCAATGTTGACCTGAATGTTGACTCAACATCGATGACAACATCGGGAAATCAGACCACTCTTAATGTAAGTCAGCCAGGAAACCAAGTCTCAAAATGTGCAGATTCGATTAACACCACTGATGCTGCAGGCAAAAACAGAAAGAGAAAGGAATACCAAAGAAACACACCCAACATTGTCTCAAAAAGTAAATTGAACAATTAACATAAGTGTGAGTGGGGGTGACCATGAGACTGTGAACCATGTCAAATAATTGGAACACGTATGAATCCGCTCCAAAGCCGAAGCCTATGCGGAGTTAGGCAAACACACGTCTCATGGCATAAAGATCACTCATTTGACCGCATTGGATTATTTGGTACTCAGAAGGTGAACCAGCAGCATTACGAGAATCGGCACTTTTGTGCGTGTCGGTTTCCAGTACAGGCCATCAACCCTCACGACATATGACACATTGGCCACGTCGATATCTGGATAGTATTTGAAACCTGCCCAACACGATCCTCGACGGAAACACTTTGAGCCCTTTTTATCATAATTCATTAGATTTATTAAGCATAAAGGACAGGAGGCAACATCAAGTGTGAGTCAAGGTACGAGTAAAAATAGCCAAAAAGCAGCAAAAGTGGGTTTTACATAAAGCAAACACACAGGAGACTCGATCCCTTTCAACCTTGGTTTCAAATAGCCTTTCAAACCCTAAGCATCACCACTGTAAGCTACAAAGAAGGAACAACCATAGACCAGTACAGAAGCACAGAAAGCACATAGACATGCGTTTGACTCTTAATTAACAAACCTCCTTCCTTGTTGCTTTTCTGCAGCCATTGTTGACTATGATGTTGAGTCAACACTGGTTTCAACATCGAAGATCACAAAGAGCACAAATCAAGAGATCTCCTAAGACTGAAGAATCTCTCACAATTCAAAGGCTTGGTAACAATATCTGCAAGTTGATTGGTTGTATCTAAGTGTTGTATGACTATTACTTGCAGATTGACCATATCCTTAAGAAAATTATACCCAATGTCTACGTGTTTTAGATGCGTGAGTGCAAAACAGCTTCTTAAAATTATTTATGGCACTAAGGTCATCACGTAACATCAACAAGGTATCACATTGAAGACCAAAGTCATGCATCATATTTTTCACCCATATCAATTGAGTAACACAACTCCCGGATGTTACATGTTGATTCAACATATGAGAGTGACACATTGTTCATTTCTTGAAATACCATGACATTAAATTAGAATCAAGATAAAAGCAACCTCCACTAGTGTATTTTCTATCATCTAGAACACCATTAATCAGAATCACTAAATCCCACTAGATTAGTGTTTGTATCACATGCATACCATAATCTAAGATTAACAGTTCTTGATATATATATATGAAAAATCTTTTAAGAACAATCAGGTGTGGGATTTTAGGGTTAGACTGATACCTGGCACAAACACACACATAAAACATAATGTGAGGTATGCTGGTTGATAGATATAGAAGGCTGTGAGTCATTGTTCTGTACAATGTTAGGTCAACATCATCTCCAACATCGATTCTGCTGAGCATAAGACCATTAGCCATAGGAGTGCTGGGTTCACCTATCATGCTCATCTCATGGGTACCGTCAGATGGAATTTCACACGTGATGTTGAGCTCAATGTTGTGTCATCATTGCTGTCAGCATTGACAATTTCTCCTTGTACACCAGCTGGAGTTCTTGGTTTAGACACCTTTTCAGGTTCAGTATCAGTTTTCTCAGGAGTAGTTTCTGTAACCTGTTCAGTACCTGCAACAACCTGTTTATTCTTGGGTACAGTGCCTTTCTGGACAGAGACATCAGAAAAGACAGTTTCGAAAACAGACACTGTTGATGTCAATGTTGACTCAACATTGTTTTCATTCATCAGTTTCAGCTCTTCCCAGTGATAATCTGCAGATAGATCAACTGAACCATGCAGACACAAAACATTAGTAGAAACTGATTCCTCAGGGTTAGTCCAGAAAAGTGTTTCACAGTTTTGAGAATCATCATAGTCGAAAAAGACTTCTTTTGTCAATGTTGGACCATCCATGTTGGACCAACATTGTTTCTCAACATTGTTCAGAACAGCAGATAGGGCTTTGGCATGAACTTCTGGATCATCGTCTTCCTGTTCGTCATCTGAAACATCACTGAGACAAGCAAGCATAGTCTTTTTCTCCTTTCGAAGAGTGTTAGCACATTCATTCTGATAATGCCCCCATCCTTGACATTCAAAACATCTAACTTTACTAAGTTTACTAAGACTAGGGCTAGAGTTAGACACACCAGTTTTCTTTTTGAAATTTCTAGTTCCTTTTGAGTTGCTCGAAGAGCCTCTATTAGAATTCTTCCTGAATCTAAGTTTCTCAATTTTCCTAACCAAGTCATTGTAGGCTTCTTCAGTCATGTCTTCAGAATCATCACTACTGCTTTCAAGCTCAGTAACTTTAGCATTAGATTTAGAGTGAAGGGACATACTAAGGATTTTCGTACCTTTTCTTTCGTTATCAATTATCTCAAAAATTTTCAAATTGTTCATCAAGGTATGAAAATCCATAGTAGCCAGATTGTGAGTGTCTTCCAAAATAGTAACTTTAGTGTCAAATTTTGAAGAGAGAGAACGTATGGCTTTAGAAATCAGTTGCTTGTTGGAAATAGCATCATTAAGAAGTTGAACATCATTAGACAAAGTCAAAAGCTTTTCAAAATAAGAATCAATGGTTTCAGCTTCTTCCATTCTTAGATTTTCAAATTTTGACCAAAGCATTCGAAGTTTAGTTTGTTTGACACTATTATCACCTTCACAATGATTCTGAAGTAAGTCCCAAGCTTGTTTAGCTGTAGTGCAATTTTGAATGATTTTAAACATATGAGCATCAACATGTCCAAAAATGGCATTTAAAGCTTTTTCATTGTAAGAGCTTAAAAGAAAGTCACCTGCAGTGAAACGTTCTTGTGTATGGGAACAATATCTCCATCGAGATCGTGTCCTTGAAGAGCGGACAAATCCTTCAAGAACAGATCTCCAAGCTCGACCTTCAATGGACTTAATGTATGTCCTCATCCTTATTTTCCAGTAGTGGTAGTTCGATCCATCAAGCATAGGTGGCCTGTAGACACTTGAGTTTGCAACATCCATTGTAGTAGTACCAAATCCAGACACCAGTAGTTAGGTGGCTGGCTCTGATGCCACTTGTTAGAACTTAGGATCCCGGATTGGTACTTGAAACAAGATCAATAGACAATGTTGCCAACAATGTTGTTCAACATTGTCTTCAACATAAAAGCAGATGGCGGCGGATGAATAAGAATGAAACTTCTATTACCAAGCCAATATATAGAAAATATATTGGCGTGCAAAACAAAATATCTCTTGACAGAAAAGTAGATCTAATCAAGTGGGTTTAATACAATCACGCATTTATTGATTAAACAACCAAAACTAGCCCTAGAAGAACCAACAGTAAAAGTTATTCTAGGTCGATGTTTGAAAGAGTTATTCCAACAATGAATACTCTTAGACAAACTCTAAAGCTAGCAGAAAACAAGAAGCCTAAACTCTTTTAAAAAAATCTCGATTGATCATCAAGAAAGGCTCAATGATTGCTCGGCTGAATCCTTGTATATATACTTGAGATATCGACAGCTCCCATCCAAGTCGAAAGGCAATAGGATCTCAAAGAAAGGCAATTTTGCATGTTCTTGTTTTCTTCAATAATCAGCTAGAAGGAAATTCCCATATTAGTGTCTTCAACAATATATTTCCTTCTTGCTTTCTTCAACAATATTCTTGAAAGATTCTCTCTTTAGATTGCATTCCTTATGTCCAAAGCAACTCAAACTCTTTCCTTATTCCTGCAGAAATTCGAATTGATTGCTTCCAGTCCAAGTCATCAATCCAATTGGCCTGCTTGTTTCTATGTTGTCTGCTGTTGTCCGTAATGTTGTTCCAACATTGTATCGGCACTATTTCGCAATGTTGCACAACATTGAAATCCTGCAATTCACAAACAACAACAACAACAAACACAAACATTGAACTGAATCATGAAAGATAAGATTAACTAATCAAGTGCAACTTGCATTTTCAAGATATTCCTAATAAATTTCCCCCATTTTGATCAGTCAACGATGACTATCTGACCTATTACAAATCTGGATGAGGAAACAATCCACCACTTAATCATTTCTTATGATCTTTTAATTCATATAATTAAGTGCAGAAAGTAAACATCAACCAAATCACAAGGTGTGATCTTTGCTGACAAGTTATCTTTTATATAAGAATGATATATGAGAGTAAGTTCATCAGATATGATACAGAGAAAGCTTACAGATAACTTTTTCAAGATTTAACAGATAAGATCAATCAGCAAAATCACAGAAGACTACTTAGTCAAATAGAACAACAGGAGTTACCAAGCTCCAAGTGAACATTCTAAATGACAAGTCTTCAAGTCTTCAGAAAATTCTTCAAGTCTTCAAAACAGTTCCATGGATCAGTCTGCAAATTTCCTATCACCAAACCTTTTTATGTCATAAGAGTAGTCATAGAGAAGAGTTCTGATAATCATCTATGTGTCTCTGGCAAATCCACAGACTTCCTTGTAGGTTTTGGTGGGATTTCTCTTGACAAAATGCTTGACCCACAGATACTTTCCCCATTTCCAGGCATGCTCGATTCTGATATCTGACAGCTTGAAGTATTCATAAATGATCTTGGATATCGATGTCACCCTGTATTGATCTTGATTAAGTAGAAGGACTCATAGGTTCCACAAGAAGTCTTGCTCTTGTACTGCTCCAAGATGGGTTAGAATTACATGCACATCATCTGGCTTTCCATAAGGACATTCATCAGAGAGGTCCTTCTTCATGGCTTCAGTTCTCTTGATTACTTCAAAATCCAACCATGCTTTGATGTGGTTGGTGTTAATCAAGATTGGCTTATCTTTTCTCCATGCCATGAGCTGTTTATGGATTGGTTCTGGAAACCTTGAATTTACCAGTAAGTGCTTGAGTTCCAGAATCCAGTAGCCATTCTTCTGATTAATGCACCTGTAGACAGAGGAATTGATGTCATTCTTCACATACTCAATTTTGGCTTCTTCTGGCCTGAGTGGAAGTAGACTTTTTCTTTGTTCAGCTCTCAGCCTATTCCTTCTTTGTCTAGAATTCTCCTTTGGGGGATTGCTTGAAGAATCACCCTGGATTGACTTGGTATTTCCAGAGGGTGTTTTAGCTGCTAAAGGCTTTGCAGCTGTGGGCTCAGTTAGGCTATCAATTTTCCTTTTTTCTGTGAAGAGGAGCTTCATCTTCATCAGTTTCTTCATCATCATCAAGATTAATTCTTGTGAGACTTTTGCAGCCTTCTTCATTGCCCTGGGATTTGATTTGACCTTCTTCTTCTTCAGAAGAAGATTCATCAATCCCTCTTACTTGTCTTCTCCTTGGAGCCTTGGTACTCCTTGGAGGTCTTTTTGCCATGGCCCTTGTTACCATTGTAGTTCTTCAGTTGGCTGCTGGGAAGTAGCTACTATTTGAAAAGCAGCTTGATTTGGTGAGGGTTCATTTATTCTGAGTGGTGGCTGGAAAGTTTTCTTGTTTCCTCTTCCTTTCTGAGCGGCACCAACTCTAGATTTCTTCTTTCCTTTCCCTTGATGAGATCCAAATTCTTCCCCCTTAGTCATTGTTGACTGACTAAGTACTACAAAAGAATCTGAGAGGGACTCAAAATTCTTTTGCAAGTCGTTGTAGGCAGTGATCAACTTCTGAAGTTTAGTCTTGAACTCCTGATTTTGTTTGATAAGTCCATTTTCCTTATCAGTGAGCTCTGCCAATGGGCCTAGTATGGCATCTGCTTTTCCAGCAGTGTAACTTGCCTCATGAAAAGCTTTTTCAGCTAATGAAATATCATCGTCCCTTACCATTCCCAGATCCTTCTAAGCAATGATCATACTGGTTGTTCTCTGAGTGATGAGCTCAGTGAATTTTTGCATATCTGAGGGAACGGAGGCAATTACTTCTTTGTTTTGTGAAGACATCTCCCTTTTAAGATGAGCCAAAACTTGATATCTATTCATATATTCATGGGAGTGGACATTTGGCAGTTTGTTGAAAACTTCAGGAGCAATTAGCTTCCTTTTCAGATGAGAAACCGCCAAGTGTTCATTGCGGTTTTCTGCCAACGTCTTGTCTTCTTCATCATCTAAGTCCTCAGCGCAGTGATCTTCATCCTCTTGGACATTTTCAAGATTCTCCAGTCCAGTAACCATCTCAGAGATGGGCTTCTTTCCTTTCTGAGAGAAGGATGGTATGTCTTTTGCTGATGATGCAGCCTTAGCATCATGCTTTTCTTTAGATACTTCTTCAGTATCTAGCTCCTTAGCAATAGCATTTACAGCATCCTGGAGCTCTTTAACCTCAGAGTAAGCTACTGTCTCTTGTAAGTATTGATCTTGTAGTTGATTAAGCTTATCTCTGGATTTAACTAGCTCTTCTTCAAGTTGAAGATGGAGCTGTTGCTCTTCTTCAACGCTTGTTTGAGTTGAGCAGTTCTGGCTTGAGTATTTAATATCTTCTGAGTTGTTTCCTCAGAGTGCTCAACTACTTGTTCAGTAGTGTCTTTTTGTTGTTGGGAAGATGGATGGGTAGATTTCTGAGGTGATGGAGGAGGGGATTGCTGTGATGTCCTCTCAGTGTGCTTTTCAGCAGCTGAGGCAATGTTTCCTTGTGGAATTCCTCCTGTCCCTGGTGCAGGGGCATCATCATCATCCTTTTTATCATCCTCATCATTGTGATGGTCAGAAGGAAAATCTTCATAGTCATTTTCGTCAGTTTCCTTCTCTTCTTCATCTTCATAGACCAGATTGATCACTTCTGGAATAGTGATCATTTGCCCATTTACTTCTTCTTGTTCAGAAGGAATAAATTGTAGTGTCTGGGGCAGGACTGGCTTGAATGCCATCTGCAATCTGGTCTGACCATCTGCCTGTTTGAAGGCTTGCACCAATTTGTGTGCCACTTCCTTGGAAAAATCCTTACGCATTAAGGTCGCAACTTTGTATTGTTTAGTAGGGAACATTGCGTGGATGTAGTTTTCCAGATCAAGAGCTCGTGCTCGTCTTGTTGGTTGATTTGTGATTCTCAGTATTTCAGAGAGATCAGAGCAACTTAACCTTTGCCATTTCTTGAAGCATTGAATATGCTTTGGCAAGGTATGAGTCTTGAAGAAGGGAAGAAGGTTTTCATAGTCATCATTTGACTCCTTCTTGGCACTACTTTGAACCTGTGCAACAGCAACAGGTTCAGAAGGTTGGACTACTGAGGTTCCAAGTGCCTCAGATATCTGGATATGAGGAGGAGACTTGGAAGTCTGATCCTCATCATCCTCTCTTTCTTTTTGAACCTGAAATTAGAAACATAACACTTAGGAAATTTTATCAAGAAAAAGTTCTATTTTCAGAATCAGATATCTGAGAGGTCAATTACCTCCACTATTGGAGGCTCAGATACTTGTTGCTCAGAGACTTGTGTAGTCTCTGGAAATTTTTCTTGTGATGAAGGTTTTGATGCCTCATCAATTTCCATTTGTTGTGGGGATTGAGCGGGCAATTCCCCAGCAACTTCTACTTCTTTTTGAACCTGTTTAAGTAGAAAGTGTTAGTTTGAGAAAAATGATCAGAGACTTGTCCTTTGAAGAATATAGATATCTGAATGAAATACCTTCTCTGCAGAAGGTTCAGATACTTGTTCCTCAGAGACCTTGGAAGTCTCTGGATTCTTCTCTGAAGAGATAGACTTTTCAATCTCTTCATTTTTCTTCTCAGTTGGAGCCTATTAGAAACAAACACTTAATAGTATTAGTCAAGTGTATAAAGCACACATCTGAGATGTTATATCTTAAGGAACTGTCTTCTACCTGTGAGACAGACTCCTGTTCCTTAAGTGGTGAGGCTATAGAAGCCTCCTTCTCAGATTCTGAGGCAAGTTTTGCAGCTTCCTCTTGTTCTTTTGTTTGTATTTCAGCATGAGCAAAGAAATTTTATTAGTTTAACAAGACAGAAAACACAAAGAAATTCACAAGTGCAAACCATTCAGCTACCTGAGCAATGTCAGGCTGAGTGGTCTCTGGAACTTGTGACCCTTCCATGAGTTGGTCTCGTTGTTCCAGTGTTGCTTCTTTGTTGGAAGTTTGAGGTACTTCAACCTTTTCCTGAGTAGCTAACTCAGTTGCCTCCCCTGGTTGATCATTCTGAGTAGGTGTCTCAGTTTGATCCCTCTCTTGGAGTTGGGGAACCTGCTCATTTGCAGGATTTTCTTCAGCATGTTGCATTGCTGGCATGTCGAAATGGAGTTCATTTACCATTTCATCAACCACTTGTGGTTGTTGTGGTTGTCTGGAAGCAGAAGTTTGAGCAGTTGAGAGTTCTTCCAGATTTTTAAGTGTGGTGTTGACATCAGCGTCTACAACACTAGGTCACCACTCATCAGGGCTTCTTGAAGTTGTTTATATGTGACTTTCCCTGATGGTGTGTTGGCACCAACAACCTTTGCTATAGGTGCTTGTTCAGCAACCTGTGAGCTGGTTACTTTCTCAGCAACCTTGGACCTTTTGTTCTTCCCCTTTGCCTTGGTTACTTTTTCAGCAACCTTGGGGAATGGGATCTTCTCCTCGTCTGATTCGCCATCGAAATCTGGAACAGAGTTATCAACAATCCCTGCTGCTTCTGCAGAAAGAGTTAGAAGTTTTTCAGCATTTATGAGTTCATCAGCAAGGCTTTCGGCAATAGTCTTGACATTTCTGAAAGCACTTTCTCTTGCTGAGTCTACTTGTTCAGTCGATGCCTCTTTTGCAAAGATTGATGAGTTCATCTGCAATGACGTCAGTATCTGGGAATCGACAACCTCAATGGGTGTGCCTTCTGATTTGCCAGCAGACTTCTTCCGTGAAGTTCTGGGCTTCTTGGTCGCAACTTTTCCCTCAGATACCTCTTCAGTCTTTCGCTTCTTGGAACCTTTCTGAGATCCAATAACCTTTTTCATCAAGTTTGTATACTCATATTTGTATAGTAGGTTACTGTTGGCAATATCTGCCGTCTCTCTGAGCTCAATGCCAAGACATTCCAGTAAGTAGCAAATTTTCAGTCCATAGCTTACTGTGGCTTTTGGCTCAGCAAGGCCCTTAAAGATTTTAGGCTCAAAGCCCTGTATCTTCTTCACAAATTTCATGAAGGCGTACTTCCCCCAATTAAAAGGGTTTTCCAGCCTTTTGTCTTGTTGGCTCAACAAGAACATCATCATCCAGTGGTTTATCTGGTCAGCACCTCCTTGTAGACCATCAAAGCCTCTGTGAAGAATACATGCCAACACATCCCAGTGGACCAAAAGATGTTTGGTCCTTATGTCAGCAAGCTTAAAGTCGATGGGTGTGTCTGGTTTGTCAAGATCACACACATTACTGTACAGTTGCTTCACACCTTCAAGGAGATCTTCATCCTTGGTGTCAATCTCAAAATCCTTTCCAAGATTTTGAAGTTCAAACAGCTCACAGAAAGTTGTTTCGTCCAACAAGATTTCTTGTTCTTGGACTTTGGTCTTGATAGACACTATCTCAGTGCCTTCAGAGATCTTGGAAATAATTGTGGAGTTGTTGTAAAACTCCAGAACATCCAGTGAAGAAACTCCACTAGGAAGAGCAGATAGAAAACCCTTGATTTTTGCATTTTCAAGCATATCAAGTACTAACTTCCTGTCAGTTTGGTTTTCTATTGCAGCTACCAGGTATTCCTCAATCATGGCACCACCCCAAATCATCCTGTGATTTGAAGTCCAATGATCAGGGTCGAATTCTCCGATCAACCGATTGTTAGTAATAACTAGCACTGGTGCTTGCTTTTCAGCAGTACCAGTAGTTGCTTGGGATTTCTGAGTAGAAGCACATTTGGGAGCCATCTCTTTAAATAGTGAGGTTTTTGAAAAACGAGAAAGAGATTTGGGTGAGAGATTAGTGATTCTTTGCAGAAAAACTAACAGGGATTTGCAGAGGTTGAAGAAGAGTTTTTGCTATTCTTGTGCAAGTTTGTATGTTGGATTAGGCGAAAGTAATTTCTTTTGCCAAAATCCCATATATATAGCAATGTAATCTCCACAAACATATACATACAAATTAATTTTGTGTGTAAGTATCTGTGAATTGCAGGCAGGCGTGAGTAAAAGCTTGTTCGGCATTAAATGCATAGTGGGCCCTGTCGGAATTTTAACAGTCCACTATTTACTGAGAGTTAATCTCTGCCGTAAAGATCAATCGCCCAATTCATCAAGGGTCACCATTGCTTCTTCAGGAATGATCACAATCAACAAGTGTAATTGTGCCCATTTAATGAATTTTGGCTATTAGCTTTCTGAATCACGTTTCTGTATGACCAAGAACACTGTTTGCATGTGAATTTATCTCACACTTAGTATTTGTCCAAGTTTTACACAAAGATAGCAATAATGCAAATTTCAAGATAGTAGTTGACTGCAGACAGTTGTACTATTCTCTTTTGTGTTCCCCCTCACTGAGTGATCCAGATATCTGAGTACCCGTCTCAGAAATCTATGAACAGCCGTTTTACCCTTTAGCCTTTAGTTTACGAATACGCTTCCATTCCTCTTCTTCGATACTGCTCGATTCCTCTTCTCTGGATACCCATTCCAGATTCCTCTTCACTGTTCTTTGATATCTTTTTCTGATATCTCTTTTCTGAACTTTTTCAGTTCTTTGGTAGCTCCATTAGTCCAAGACTATGTCTTAAGGCTAAGAATCTACTTTCTTGTAGTGGCTTAGTGAAGATATCTGCAAGTTGGTCTTCAGTGCCAATCTTGAGTATCTCTATATTGCCTTTTTCAACATGGTCTCTGATGAAGTGGTGTCTAACATCAATGTGCTTTGTTCTTGCATGAAACTTAGGATTCTGAGTTATGGCAATGGCACTTGTGTTGTCACAGAAAATGGGAGTTTTCTCTTCATTGAGTCCATAGTCTTTGAGTTGTTGTTGTATCCACAATATCTACGAAGCACAACATCGAAAAGAATATATTCAAATCCTGTGGTAGATGTGGCAATTGAATTTTGTTTCTTGCTGAACCATGATATTAATCTAGCACCAAGAAATTGACAAGTTACTGATGTGCTTTTTCTATCAAGAAATGATCCAGCATAGTCGGCATCTGAATAGCCAACCAAACTCAATCCACTCTCTTTTGGATACCACAATCCAACTTCTACAGTACCTTTTACATACCTTAATATTTTCATAGCAATGTTGTAGTGTGACTGCATTGGATTTGTCTGAAATCTAGCACACACTCCAATTGCATATTGAATATCAGGTCTACTTGCAGTGAGGTATAGTAGAGACCCAATCAATTTCCTATACTTGTGTTCTTCAACACACTTGTCAGATTCAGTATAGGTCATTTTGGTTCCAATGCTCATTGGTGTCTTAGCATTCTTTTCAGAAGGATTTAGATTGAACTTATTGAGCATATCCTTTGCATACTTTGTTTGACTAATGAATATTCCATCATTGAGTTGCTTGACTTGCAGCCCTAGGAAGTAATTCAATTCTCCCATCATGCTCATCTCAAATTTACATTTCATGAGTTCAGCAAAATCTTCACAAAGTTGCTTGTCTTTAGATCCAAATATAATGTCATCAACATATACTTGAACTAAAAGTAGTTTCCCATCATGGTTCAATGTGAAGAGTGTTTTATCAACATCTCCTTTCTTGAAACCA
This sequence comes from Plantago major, assembly GCA_026545765.1. NCBI lineage: Eukaryota > Viridiplantae > Streptophyta > Magnoliopsida > Lamiales > Plantaginaceae > Plantago > Plantago major. The sequence continues at coordinate 15,663,710 of CM048844.1, read as the reverse complement.
ATTTCCAGTAGATATTTGGCCAATGTATCATACCATGCTCTTAGAGCTTGTTTCAGCCCATACAGAGCTTTCTGAAGCTTATAGACCATCCTACTTTCTGAGGAAACTTCAAAACCTGGTGGTTGCTCAACATAGACTTCCTCAGCCAGTTCACCATTTAGAAATGCACTCTTGACATCCATCTGATAAACTGTAAAGTCATTATGAGCTGCAAAGGCTAGAAAGAGTCTTATTGCATCCAATCTTGCAACTGGTGCATAAGATTCATCAAAATCTAGTCCTTCATGCAGGTAAATCCTTGGCAACCAACCTAGCTTTGTTTACGGTTATTTCACCGACTCATTCATTTTGTTTCAAAACCCACTTGGTTCCTATTACAGATATTCCACAAGAATGGAACCAGCTTCAGACTTTGTTTCTCTCAAATTGATCCAACTCTTCTTGCATTGTAGAGATCCCTTGATCTTTTAATGCTTCTTCTATAGTCTTTGGTTCAATTTTGAGATGAAACATCCATAGAGACAACTTGCATTTTCAATGATTGCTCTTCTAGTTCTAACTCCTCGTCTATGGGACCAATCACATCTTTTGAAGGATGATTTCTTATCCATTTCATAATGGGTTTTGAACTAGTAGGATCAATATCAATTTGATTTGAATGTGAATCAATATGATCTTGATGAGATACTTGTGCAGTATCTGGGATATCTGACACATGGGTAATGTCATGGATATCTGACACTTTTCCAGTGTTAGAGATATCTGGATCTTGCATTTCAGCAATCTCATTCTCAGATACCTTTTCATGATGAAGGTTCTCGAGCTTTGTTCCATTTATGGAATTCTCATAGGAAATTCTTCATCATGTCTTAGAGTCATCTGGTTGTTACTAAGCATAGGTTGCTTTTCATCGTCAGACTCATCCTCTATTTGAATGATAGAATTGTTTCCTTCTGAGGATCCTTTTTCAGAATTTTTAATCATTAGTTCTTTGAACCTATCTGAGAGATCATCATTTAAGAGTACTTTCTTGTTTCCTTCATAGAATACTACATGAATAGATTCTTCGATCTTTTGCGTTCTTTTGTTGTAGATTCTGTAGGCTTTGCTATTCAGAGAATAACCAAGAAATACTCCTTCATCTGCCTTTGGTTGAAATGTTCTCAAGTATTCTTTTCCATTGTTAAGAACGAAACATCTGCAACCAAACACTCTTAGATGTTTGATACTAGGGGGCCTACCAATGAAAAGCTCGTACAGAGTTTTGTCATGGTGTTTGTTAATCAAACATCTATTTTGAGTGTAGCATGTTGTGTTTACAACTTAAACCCAATAGATTTCACTTATTTCAGTGTCAGCAAGCATTGTTCTTGCTGCTTCTTTCAGGGTCCTATTCTTTCTTTCAGCAACACCATTTTGTTGTGGTGTCCTTACAGAAGATGAGTTGATGTTGTATACCTTTGCAAGTACAAAACTCTTTGATGTACTGGTTCACAAACTCAGTACCATGGTGCTTCGATTCATGTATACCTTGTCATTTTTCATGACTTCGAGCTTATTCAGCAAGTTGGGTATCTCAACCCTTGCATCAGATTTGTGTTTGAGAAAGACAACCCAAGTGAATCTTGAGTAATCATCAACAACAACTGCATTCATACTTCTTTCCTGCATAACTAGTTACTGAGGATTCAAACAGATCCATATGTAACATTTGCAGTGGCCTTTCACTGGAATGTCTAGTTTTTAGACTTGAAAGATGTTTTGGATTGTTTTCCCATTTGGCAAGCTGAGCATACACCTTCTTTTCTATATGTCATTTTGGGTAAACCAACCACCAACTCTTTCTTGGCTAGTTTATTCAGAGTTTTGAAATTCAAGTGACTCATTCTTTTATGCCATAGCCAATTTTCTTCAGTGTGGCCAGATTGACTCACCATGAGACATTCTTCGGTTGTGGCGGATGCCCAATCAGCAACATAAAGATTTCCTTTACGCCTTGCAACCAAGACTGTCTGCTTTGACTCATTGTCAACCACTTTACATAGTTTTGACTTGATCTTGACAGTGTACCCTTTGTCTACTAGTTGACTCATGCTTAGGAGATTATATTTCAATCCCTTTACATGAAGTACTTCAGAGATTGTGAGGGCGCCGAACTTCAAATTGCCAAAACCTATGGTTGGATTTTCATCTCCTCCAGCAAACCTGATAATTGGTCAATCATTGCAATTTTTGTAGTGAATCAGATTTGCTTTGTCTCCTGTCATGTGCTTCCCACATCCACTATCAAAATGCCACTTTGAATTAGTCTTTAGAGTGTTCTACACAAAACAGGAAACAGGAGATTAGGTTCTCATGCCAACAATGGAACCATCTGGACTAAAGAATTTTCCAGTAGGAATCCATTTTTGAATGAATTTCCTAGGAACATTCTTTTGTCTAACAGGAACATAAGGAGGAATCTTAGTTAAATGATTAGTATCATTGTTGTTAAGAACTATTTTCTTCATTGGTGTGTTCCTAGGTGCTCCATTTGGTGCTTTCAGATACCTGTCAATTTTCTGAGTCAAAGAACTTAGCTTTCCTCGCCAGATTTCTTCTAGCCCTGGCATTCAGATTTTCAGTGGCTTGATTTATCTTCCACTTCTGATAATTGCTGTGAGCAATTCTAGCTTTTAACCATCGTTCTTGCTCTTGTTTGTATTCGCAAGCAAGTTGTTTCCCGATGGGTTTATAGCCAATACCATTCCGAGCACCTAATGATGTCTGAGATCTCTTCTCAGCAGCTTTGCTAGTCTCTGGATGATCAATTTTCTTTCCAGAAAACGTGACATAAGAAAATTTGCCAGCTCCTGCAATTTTTCCTTTTTGAGAGACATAGCACTGTGGGTGATTGCACTTCTCAGTGTTATGTTTCTTTTCAGAGACATTTCCCACATTTTTCTTTTGGACTTGTTTTTCCCACAAAGGCTTGGTGAATCGCTTTTCCTTTGTCAACAATCTTAGCTTTCGACCGATCATCAGATTGTTTGGGAATCACCTTCTTGAGCAATCGATTTAATGTTAGTCCTTCATTACTCTTATTCGAGTGGTGGAACTATCTGTGTGTGTCCAAATTAAGTCCTCTCTTTTCAAGGATCTCTTAAATAAGATTGTACTTGATGAAGAGTGTCACTAGCTTTGGCATAAGATTGAAAGGATAGTTCTTTCTTTTTGAGTTCCTTATTTTCAGAAAGAAGACCTTCACATTTCTTTTGAAGATTTGCCATTGCTTCTTTATGTGACTTTTCGGTCTCATATATCTGAGCCTTGAGAAATGCATTTTCAGCATCCTTTTTCTCAGATATCTTGATTAATTTAGAATTTTCCTTTGCAGGAGAATTCTTTTCTTCTTCGAAATTTTCGGCTCTAGCTCGGAACGTTAGAAATTCTCTTTTGTAAAGATCAATTTCTTTTCTGAGATTTTCCAGTTCTTTGATTCCTTCGTCATCACTTTCATAAGTATAACAGGAAGTATGTGTTACCTCATCAGCCATTAGACAAGGTTCAATGTTGGAGATATCTGGGAAGATTTCTTCAGCCATTCCACACACTTCTTTCTTCTTTTGACCAAAGTCAATTACTTCATGAGAAACACCGCATATTTCTGGAGAAGCGGTGTGGAATCATCCGAATCCTCATCCTAATCGGACTCAATATCTAGAGCATCCAGTTGGAGTTGAATCTTTTTCCTTTCTTCAGTGAGCATAGCTCTTTGACTTCTTTTGAAGATTCTTTTATCTTTCTTGTCACCTGTCTTAAATTTGTTGAAGGCAGGACAATCCTTCTTGAAATGACCAGGTTTCTGACAATAGAAACAGATATCATTTCCAATTTCTGCTTCCTCAGTACTTGATGCTTTCTGAGCCGGCTTGTTCAGCGAGCTTTGCATATTTTTGTACTGGTGATAGTTTGAGCCTAGATGCTTTTTCAGCTTCTCTTTGGCTTTTCTTCTCTCAATTTCTCGACTGACATATTTTCCCATTTGCTTCTGACAAGAGCATCCTCAGATACATCCTTCCCTTTCTTCTTTTGAAGTTCCTTGAGCAACTAGAGCAACACTCTGCAACTTCTCAGTTGTTTGTTCCCTTTGAGTTGTCTCATAGTCAACAGTGGCAAGATGAGAGAAAAGTTCCACAGGAGTGATATCTGGCATTCCTTGGTTAAAGTAGAAAAACTTTGTGTGTTCCCAGTTATGATTTAGACTTCTCACAATGGTTTTAATCTTTTCTGACTGGGTATATCTATTACTTTCACTAAGTGCAGCCATGTCACTCATGAGTGTTGTAAACCAGAAATCTAGTTCTTCAAGAGTCTCTATGGGACCTTGTTTGAAATTTTGGAATTTTAGCTTCAAAACTTCGAACTTATTTTCCTTTATTTTTTCAGTGCCAGCACAGATTTCTTCAATCAGTTGCCAGACCACTTTCGCCGTTTTTGCACCCCACAGTTTACACTGTATGTGCTCTGGAGTAGAACGTATGATGATATTACGAGCCTGCCCATCCAATCTATTTCTCTTGGCATCTTCCGATGTCCAGAGTTCTCTGGGCTTTGGTTCGTAAATAACTCGATCCGGTGTCTCCTTTGGTTGATGCATCTGTCTGTGAAGACCTATCACTTTGTTCTCTGTCTCTACCATTAGAAACCTCTATGACTTGCTTGAGTTGTTGAATGAGTATTGGGCCATTCTTTATTACTTCAATCATTTCGTCACTGATGGCTTCTAGGTGGAGCATCATGTTGTTCTTCCATTTCTCATAATTCTCTGGCTTGAGAATTGGGGCGTCACTTAAAGACATCCTGCAGCAAACACACTAAACAAACGAATCAAGTGTAGGTGAAAAGCAGTTAGTGGGCACTTATCTAGGATCTAGGTTCAGTGCAGAAGGCTTGGGAACCTCCTGCTCTGATACCACTTGTTGGTCCAGATAACGACAAAGTAAAAGACTAGAGGGGGGGTGAATAGTCTTTTTAAAACTTTTGTCGATAAGCACAGTTTCTCAGATATCTGTAAAGATATCTGATACTTAATTTCAGAGAGCGGAAGACTTCTGAGATAAGTGCACGTGTTCAGCAAGATAAGTGTAAGTACTTTGCAATATAAGTAAAACAAGTAATAAACTGCAGAAAGTAAATAACACGTCTTTTTATAGTGGTATCTGAAGGTGGCGTAATCCTTCAACTAATCCACTTCGGTCTTTCTCAGACATAGAATCCACTAAGATAAATGAGGTAACCTTACAGATATCTTTTCTTAGATTTCTAAAAGCACTAGGTTCCCAACCAAGTGTTCCCCCTGAGTTATTCCCGCCCTGACCCAAGTACTTCCTGTACTCAGAAACCTTTTTGAGCTATTCCTTAGCTTCCCAAGCTAAGTACTTCCTGTGCTCAACAACCTTGGAGTTATTCCTTAGTTTCTCAAACTAAGTACTTCCTGTACTCCACGCCGTATATGGTGTTGGTTTTAGGTTTGTTTGTCAAGTGAGCTTCTTTAACAACTTGTTCAGTTATTCAGATAGCTCTGTGAATCAAGTATACTTAATACACTTTGCAATGTATGGTATCTTGTTCTCTACTGACCCAAGTCTATGGTAAGTGTTCAAGAGAATGAAACTTAGATATGAAATCTTAGTTCAACTCTTTCACAGATAACAATGCTCGTTAAGGATCAGGACACTTAGAACTTTTGTGCTACTTAGAATCAAGAGCTTTGGTCGCAACAGAAAGCTTGAAGGTAAGTAGTTTGCTTGAGAGCGCTTGTGTGAGTATTCTTGAAGTTCAGTGTGTTCTAAGGTGTATTCTCAAGCAGTCTAAGTGTTGATATTTATAGATGAATTGATTGCCGTTTGAGTAGTATCCGTTAGGATTAAATCAAATTCAAACTATTGATATCTGAATATAGTACTGTAGCAGGTTTGTCTTCTTCTTCAGAAGCTACCGTTTTTGTTCAGACATTTCTGTCTGTGCATTTAATGCACTGTACTATATTTTGTCCTGTAGTGCCAACGGAACTATGCATGGTATCAGAGATCTTTATACAATTAGAGTTTTCTGAAACTTTGCATGTTCTTTTCCAGAGATCATCATAGCTCCAGATACCACTTGTTTAAGAAACTTGTTATAATATGTTTCTTTCTCAGAAGCATATTTTATGTCCAAGGTATCTGAGTGTAGATATCTATGGGTACTTTCCTCGTCTCAAAAACTTTTTATGTTCAGATATCTTTTGCACCTTGTGTGTTTCGAAACACTTGTTTCTTCAAGATATCTGGACATAGGTATCTGAAAAACCCTTGTCTTCAGCAATCTTGTGCAGTTTTCAAATCTTCAAATTCGTTGAACTTTTCCTGCTGGATACGTACTTCTTGGTCTTCTTCAGAAAATAAAAATTACATTTCGAGACCTAACATCCTATACAAGATTTGATAGACTATCATACTTAGTGAGTTTCCTCTTTTACAGTGTTCAAGTGAACTAAGAGTACTATTCACCTTTCTGAGCTAAGATAAGTCATTAGGTTGCTGATCAAAATCTAAACAGATATTCCTAACAGGCCAGAAGAAGCCAAAATTGAGTATGTGAAGAATGACAACTCCTCCTCTGTTTACAGGTGCATAAATCAGAAAAATGGCTACTGGATTCTGGAACTCAGGCATTTACTGCTAAATTCAAGGTTTCCAGAACCAATCCATAAACAGCTCATGGCATGGGGAAAAGAAAAGCCAATCCTGATTAACACCAACCACATCAAAGCATGGTTGGATTTTGAAGTAATCAAGAGAACTGAAGCCATGAAGAAGGACCTCTCTGATGAATGTCCTTATGGAAAGCCAGATGATGTGCACAGAATTCCCAACATTACTGGAACAGGCACAAGAGCAAGACTTGCGGTGGAACCCTATGAGTCCTTCTACTTAACTGAAGATCAATACAAGGGTGACATCAGATATGTGAAGATCATTTATGAATATTTCAAGCTATCAGATATCAGAATCGAGCATGCCTGGAAGTGGAGAAAGTATCTGTGGATCAAGCACTTTGTCAAGAGAAATCCCACCAAAACCTACAAGGAAGTCTGCGGATTTTCCAGAGACACAGAGATGATTGTCAGAACTCTTCTCTATGACTACACTGATGATATCAAAAGGTTTGGTGATAGAAAATTTGCAGATTGATCCATGGAGCTGGTTTTGAAGACTTGAAGATTTGAAGACTTGAAGACTAGTTTATTAGGATGTTTACTTGGAGCTTGGTTACACATGTTGTCCTAATTTACTATGTATTTGTATCTTGCTGATTGAGCTGAATTATTTTATGTTTTAAAGTTATCTCTGAATTATCCTTGTAACATATCTGATGAACTTACTCTCAGATATCTTTCTCTATAAAAGATAACTTGTCAGCAAAGATCACACCTTGTGATTTGGTTGATGTTTACTTTCTGCACTTAATTATATGAATTAAAATATTATAAGAAATAATTAAGTGGTGGATTGTTTCCTCATCCAGATTTGTTATAGGTCAGATAGTCATCGTTGACTGATCAAAATGGGGGAAATTTGTTAGGAATATCTGTTTAGATTTTGATCAGCAACCTTATGACTTATCTTAGCTCAGAAAGGTGATTAGTACTCTTAGTTCACTTGAACACTGTAAAAGAGAAAACTCACTAAGTATGATAGTCTAGCAAATCTTGTATAGGATGTTAGGTCTCGAATTGTAATTTTTATTTTCTGATGAAGACCAAGAAGAAGGCATCCAGCAGGAAAAGTTCAACGTATTTGAAGATTTGAAGACTGCACAAGATTGCTGAAGACAAGAATTTTTCAGATACCTATATCCAGATATCTTGAAGAAACAAGTGTTGCAAAAAGATATTTGAGAATAGAAGGCTTCTGAGGTATCCTTGTAGTCTAGGTACGCAGTTTGTAAAAAAGATAACAAGATTGGAGAGATAGATGCAATCTGGATTAATCTATATTAGTGATATTAGTTGTGAATAGAGTCTAACATAGATTTTCATTTTTCATGTTCTGTTGTTTCTCACAGACATACATATAAAATGACGGGTGGGTCGCGGGTTGCATCCATCCAACCCACTAATGGCGGGTGGAAGAAAATTTAACCAACCACATGACATTTTATAAAAAAAATTAGTTGGCGGTTGCGGGTGAAAGGCGGATGATTTGGACGGGTGAGTCAGGCGGGTGGTTTTTTTTGCAGAGCCGTAATTTTCAGTCCCCTAGCCATGCATGTAAAGTAGACAGTTTCAATGTACACGTTGTTCAAACTTTATAGATGTCCCTGTGCTTGCACACTTTTTGCCCTTTTATACGTACAACTAGTATAATTTTCTTTAATATAAACCAAATGAAAGATGGGCCCATGAAATATAGTACTTAATAAAGAAAACCTAACATCACTATAAAATTGTTAGACACCTCCTTATAATGTGAAATATATTACCAACAAACAAATAAGATTCACATACTATTGATGAAATGAAAATCTTTAACACTTTTTCTCACCCTCAATTTGTTCAGTCAATAACTTTTCAAAAGTATTACCGAACCATTTGGTCTCATCTTCCTCTAGAAGATCTTATCGTGACTAGATAATTATATGAATTTGCAAGTCCATATATTCCTAGTAGGAATAAATTAAAAAACTCAACATTTTCAGTTTGTAACCTAAACATGCCTCTTCATTATCGAAGTCTTCTCCCGCCACATTTCGCATCTTCAATAATGACTAATAACTGCACATGAGAGCGAACATAATATGGAGATTTTCCTTCCATATGAAATAAGTAGCATTATCCTCAATGATAGAATTCACATGCGTCTAGAATTGATTCTCTTATTTGCAAAAGAAATATAATCTCTTTCCAAACCACCTCAAACCTTAATAACTTAAAGGTTGCTAACCCTTTTCACGTTCCATAAGGCAATTACGTCTCTACCATTAGTAGTATGTAAGCAACAAGTTATGAAAAATAAAAAACTTTCCCCCACAATTCCATTTTGTGAATTGCACAACACACAATTTTAAGGGCGAGTTGTGTGAACCCATGTTTTCCCATCCAAGTATGATTTGTACAAATTACTCTGTCAATAGTTTTCAATAAGTAGACATAGTTAAACTCCTCTTGATAAAAAAAAAACATTAATTAGTTGCCATCTTCCCAGTCTCTATTGATGTGCTCAAATTAATACTCAGAAAACTAAGTAGTAAGCAGTTGTTATAGACAGACAAAGCTAAACCACAGAGTCGTTCACTAAGGAATTAATCAGGTTACGTAGCAGTGAGAGTAAACAGATACTTGCCAGTAACAGTTGATTGATGGTTTTTGTGTGCTTCTAACTAGATTGATTTACGATTGACCATGAGAGGAAGATGAATACAGTAGCAAGATCCAATTATGCTAATTCGAACTAGGGATAACACTCATATTTGTCACACGGTTGTTGTACAAGAAATTATATGTTATAAATAGGGAAGGTAGAAATAAGGAAATAAACTTGTTTTGGTGTCTTAGATGATGTGTTGTACTTGGTTTGCATGGAAATTACTCAAATCAATCAATTCGATTCAACCAATTGTTCTTAGAAAATATTATATTGGAGAAATCGTGAGTCGTCAATTCACGATCTTTAAACATGAACAAATTAGAGAATTTAATACGGACTTATCGAATTGAAGGTTTTTACGAAGATTTTATACGAGACTAACCTATATGAGTGATTTGATAAACCCTAGAACAAATATGCATAATCTTCACATACTACTGTATCCAAAGGTGTTTAGCTACTCATGACAGATAATTGCATACAGAGATTCATGGCAATAATCATACCAAACATAGATGATAAACTCGCATGCAATAACATACAATTCAGTCGATGAAGATAAAGAACGAATTGTAAAGAACAAAGCAATGGAGAAATCAATACCAATAATCTTGATGAGTAAAATCAATGAGTAACCAAGCTCCAAAGATGTCTCAATGTCAATGTGTGTATCTAGGAGCTTTTCTCAAAACTAGGTTAAAAGAAGTATGAAAGAAAGAATCAAAATTCTAATCTAATAAGGAAAACAAAACGCTGATCCTGCGTCTCTCGCCGCGGCGGAAGGAATATCTCGCCGCGGCGAGCCTTCTTAATCGAAATATATATAGCTCTCGCATAATCTCGCCGTGGCGAGCTACAATCTTCAAGGCATGAGCTTCATTCGCAGGCGGCGGACTGATTTCCTCGCCACGGCGAGCCTTCTGTCAATTTCTAGTTCCAAGCTCATAAAATCTCGCCGCGGCAAGCCATGCTAAACAGCTTGTTCTCATTCGGCTCAAAAGACATCGATTTCTACAAAATGTAAACAAAACACCAAAGCATAAAAACGAACTAAAAAAGACTACAAAACTAAAGACAAAGACTCACAAAGACCGCTAAAAAGGACCAAATGAGACGTTAGAATATTGTCTCATCATCTATATATTAAAATTTGAAAAAACACATCAAAGAATTTGGGGGTTTATATATCACTACAAAAAATCGGCACATGGCGGCGGATAGATCCGTCACAGTTATCTATCCGTCAGCCTCTGGCGGATCGGGCGACGGATAGAAAATCCGTCGCCCCTGAGCTAATGGCGACGGATAACAATCCGTCGTCCAATTCGCGACGGATTGGACGACGGATTGACCAATTTTTTTTTTTTAAATTGATAATGGGGCGACGGATAGATTCTATCCGTCGCCCCATTTCTATTTTTAAAAAAAAAAAAAATCCGTATTCGAATTTTTATATTCGTATACGGATTAATTCGTATCCAATTTGTATTCGTATACGAGATATTGATTTGTATTCGTATACGGATTAATTTGTATTCGAATTTTTATATTCGTATCCAATTTGTATCCGTACGGTGCGGTGGTGGTGGGAGGAGAAAGGTGGTGCGGTGGTGGCAGTGGTGGTGGCAGGGTGGTGGTGGTGCGGTGGTGGCAGTGGTGGTGGCAGGGTGGTGGTGGTGCGGTGGTGGTGGGAGGAGGAAAGGTGGTGGTGGTGGTAGGGTGGTGGTGGTGCGGTGGTGGTGGGAGGAGAGAGGTGGTGGTGGTGGTGGTGGGAGGAGAGAGGTGGTGGTGGTGGTGGTGGTGGAGATGGTGGTGGTGCGGTGGTGGTGGGAGGAGAGAGGTGGTGGTGGTGGTGGGAGGAGAGAGGTGGTGGTGGTGGTGGTGGAGATGGTGGTGGTGCGGTGGTGGTGGGAGGAGAGAGGTGGTGGTGGTGGAGATGGTGGTGGAGGAGGATGGTGGTGGAGGAGGTGGTGGTGGAGGATGGTGGTGGATGGTGGTGGTGGAGGAGAAAGGTGGTGGAAGGAGAAAGGTGGTGGTGGGAGGAGGAGGAGAGGAGAAATGGAGGAGAAGTGGTGGAGGAAAGGAGGTGGTGGAGGAGATAAATGTTTTTTTTTTAGGCTTTTAGCGACGCATAGATCTAGATCTATCCGTCGCTAACTTTTTTTTTTTTTTTTCGGCTATGTAGCGACGGATAGATTTATCCGTCGCTAAAAATAGCGACGGATAAATCTATCCGTCGCTATTTTTTTTTTTTTTTTTTTAAATCTTGGTCAACGCTCTGTAGCGACGGATAAACTTATCCGTCGCTACAGAGCGACGGATAAGTTTTATCCGTCGCCAAACGTCCGTCGCCCCGTTTGGCGATCCGTTACATCTGAGGCGGCGGATAAAATCACGCCCTTTCCGTCCGTTCTGAGAATTCTTGTAGTGTATTAAAATTGGGAGAATTACATATTAGTGTCGTTCCCAAATCTTTCTTACACATAAGTCATACATAAAATTCTTCCTACATTTTAGTGTTTTAATTTGTAGTGACTATAATATCCTCATTTAAATTAGGCAACTAAATAATTAGAGAATCAATACAATCCTAAATTCATGTCTTCTTATAGATTTTGCCTTTCAAATCAAGCATCACATTGGATTTCTCCAATTTAATCTCGCATCATCTTCCAATACCGAATCAACCATCACTTTAAGTTGTTTATATTGTGATGCTTGATTGTGTCCGATTATGATGCTTGTGAAAAGAGGGCGGAATGTTTGGTTTTGACTATCATGCTCGGGACTGAGCAACCTAGACCAAGCACATTATCATGTATAACAATGATGCTTGGGACTGTGGCTTCGCATCTGATGGTGCTTGTGTGGCTATGATGCTTGGACTGAGGAACCCAAACCACGTTAATTGGAGGATGATGTTTGTTTCTGTGCCATTATGATGCTTGGAGAAAGAAAGTGATATTTTTAAAAAGTAAAATGACACAGTAAAGTAAAATGATGCTTGGTTCCGTGGTGTCATCCCCAAATCTTTCCTACTAATTAGTGATACATAATATATTTACCACTACAATTTAGTGTCTGTATATTTAATTCCAAAGATGCCCTTTAACTAAATACTAAATATAGTATATTTAATAACCAAAATTAATCTTTAATCATCTATTAAAATTTGTTTAGATTTGGTTTCGTAAGATCTGCCAAGCACCATAAAAATAAACGACCGTCCTCATTTACTAGCATTGCAATCATCATTTAGCATTATATTACAAACATCGTTTAGAATTATATACATCATCCAGTACGAAACAAGTATCATTTAGCATTACATTACAAGCATCATATTAGTACTGTAAGTATCATTAACATTACATTACAAGCATCGTATAATAGATGCATCGAAACAAGCATCATATATATTAGTACTGCAAGCATCATTTAGCATTAAATTACAAGCATTATATAATACAAGCATCCAAAACGAAACAAGCATCATATTAGTTACACAAGCACTATTGATACATTATTAGGCATCATTCTTCAATAGTTACCACAAACATTATATTAATAAAGCATTCAAATTTAAATGAGGAAAAACAAAAACAACTCAATGCAACCTAATAATTGAACACATGCCAATAGAATTGAGTTGAGGGGACGTGTCAATACGAAAACATGAACATAAAAAAAAACATGGTGATGGATGATGTAGGAAGCTAGAATGTTGATTATTGTGATGATGATGCTTGTATCAATTAGCAGATGCTTGTTTGTTCAACTGGCGTCTGACGTGTGGATGTGCTGATAATGTGTGTTTTGAATTAGTGTTTTGATTTAGTTTTCTATAAATAAGATACTGATATTATCAATAATAATGTATCTATATATATGATAAAAGTGATGGTCTAATTGAAAGGAGAGCTATGCCACGTATGCAAAAAGCTGATGTGGCAAATTCCCTCCAAAATTAAATGGTTTTTAACTCACCAATATTTGAAAAAGGAAAGTTTATCTCTTGGCCTATTGAAGTTAATCAATAATTAGTTGTTAAAGCCCCCTATTTTTATGGCTCTGTTAGGTTAAATTATATCCGAAAGAAGGTTAAAACAACTTCAAACAAACGTGGTTGTTACTGCCATGATGTTTGTTAGGATCCTATCACTTGGCAGATTAAAGAAAAAACAATTCAATTAAATGAGCCTTATTATTAAATATTTGACGGCAGAAACGAAACAAACAGAAATATATTTAGATTACCTCATTATCTCCATAATATTAGGTTGATTTCTCCAAAAATAGGATGTTAGACATTAGGAGCTAGGAGTAATATATATAAGATTTACTAATATTAGTGTTTTAATCATATGGAATGTTAGATATTAATATATTATAGTCACATTTGACTCATCATTCCACCGGTTTAGTAATAGAAGGGAGAGAAGATCTTAACAAAATACCTATATTCATGCTACTTTGTCTATTTATAGTGAATTAATTTCAAAACTTCTCTATCACTTCCGGATTAAAGGACCGACTTTATAAATTCCTCACCATTATTCAACATCCATCACATTATAAATTCAACCAAAGTTGGGTTACAAAAAAAAAAAAAAATCAATACGAATCATGAAGCCCAATTATAAACTCATCTACTTCACCACTCAATCCTAATTCTTGCCCAGAAGATGAGGAAGATATGGGGAGAATTAGTGGCCACAAAGCCTATTTTACTCTCTTGAGTAGCAAAATTCATGTCCTGTTCAAGCTTTGAGAATGGCTCTTCTGTTATCGTCTCTATGTGCATACGGACCGCGGAGCCTTGAATTACTTAGTTTAGTTTCATGACCTTAGTAAGCCCACCATGGAGACATAAGCTAGGAATGTGACAAGGGAGATGTTGCTGGAGTGGCAGTCAGGACATTTCTTCTTAGTTCCATTTGGAATTGATAGACCGAGAAGAAATATAGGACCCGTAAATCATATTAATAGAAGATAGAAGGAAGAAGTCTCTATATAGACCAAAAGCAAGTTTGAAGAAGAAAGTGCTAATATAAGCGAGAGTGAACTTCTGTATGGATTTTTTTTCATCGTGGATAAGAAAAGGAAGATGAAGAAAAGTTATGGGAAGAATAGATTGTTTGCAAGTTATCCAAAAGATAGATATGATTTTATTTAATATTAGTGGTTTATGTGATATAGCTATGGTAATTTTGTTATGTTATCATCCTTTATCTTTGTCATCCAATTGTTAAATTTTTTTTTTTTTTTTTTGATAATTCTAATTGTTATATGTTGGTGATGTAGGCGGGTCTTATTTCTTTGATTTGAAAACAAGAACAAAAAAAAAAAAGATCCTTCGGGTTAACATAGCCATTTTTCAGTTTTAATTTTATAATTAGAGTCCGTCTCATGAGAGTCCACAATATAATGAGAGTCTTTGAGAGTCCTACATAATAGACAAATATATACAATTTATACATAAAACTATACAATATGATTTTTTCGCGGGTTGACCCGCTTGACCCGGGTCGACCCACATTTTTCCCTTATAATATACAACCCGCTTTCATGTGTCCATCCAATCATATTGATACTTTGGGACAAATTGCTTATATTTGGTATATAATTGTCTATGTTTAATGTAAAATTATTGATGACAAGCTATTTATCTCAAAAAACTCAATATTTATAAAATAAACATATAAATCAATTTCATTCATCAATCAATAAAATGTCATTACATAAAAAGCAATACAAAAAATTTAAAATCACTATATCCAAACTACATTCATCCTCGCAAACAAAAAAAAAACACCCTTGACTTGTTCGTCAACTCCTCCATCCACGCCTCCATCTTTATCATCAATCATTCAACCACCATTTTTACGAAAACCTACTATATGCAACAACAAAAAAACAACCAACATCAACAATTTACATATAGACATACACAATTTACATAAAAACCTAAACAATTTTTTTTTTCAAAAGATGAAATAAAATACCTATATTCAAGCATCACCAATTTACCCTTAACAATCAACAATTACAGTATAAACATAGGCTATTCATACATAATAATCGAAGGAAAAAAATGAAGCATAATAACCGAAGCAAAAATGAAGCATAAACATAGACATCACCAATTTACCCTTAACAATCAACAATTACAGTATAAACATAGGCACCACCAATTTACCCATAACAATCAACAATTACAGTATAAACATATGCTATTTATACATAATAATCGAAGTAAAAAAGAAGCATAATAACCGAAGAAAAAATGAAGCATAAGCATAGGCATCACCAATTCACCCTTAATAATCAACAATTACAGTATAAACATAGGCTATTCATACATAATAATCGAAGTAAAAATGAAGCATAATAACCGAAGCAAAAATGAAGCATAAACATATGCATCACCAATTTACCCTTAACAATCAACAATTACAGTACAAACATAGGCTATTCATACATAATAATCGAAGCAAAAATGAAGCATAATAACCGAAGCAAAAATGAAGCATAAACATAGGCATCACCAATTTACCCTTAACAATCAACAATTACAGTATAAACATAGGCTATTCATACATAATAACCGAAGCAAAAAAGGAAGCATAAACATAGGTATAACCAATTTACCCTTAACAATCAACAATTACAATATAAATATATGCTATTCATACATAATAATCGAAGCAAAAAATGAAGCATAATAACCGAAGCAAAAATGAAGCATAAACATAGGCATCACCAATTTACCCTTAACAATCAACAATTACAACTAAAACAACAGAAAACGAAGCATATCATGCACAACAACAATCACTTCAACATTATCAATAGAGTTCAAACACGCAAACATCAACAATTACAGGTCAAGCATACACAATTAAGGTTAAAACATCAACAATTACACATGAAATATAAAGTTACGCGGAACAATAAAAATCACCAAAACCAAATAAAAAATGAAAAAAAAACTGAAGAATCGAGAGAAGAAACCTGAAAATCGAGGAAACGGCAAGGTTATGACTTATATGTGTTGTTGTAGTCGGAGATCCGCCGGAGAAGATAACCGGAAAAGCTTCGGATTCCGACCAACCGTTTCAAAAGTCGACCAAATGAAAAAAAGAAACCGGTAGAAAGGTAGATCGAGCGATGGACTACTCAAATATGCGATCGGATTTAAGATTGGTGGCCGGGCGGTGGAGATATTGCCGGAAAAGCCTTCGAATTCCGGCCAACCGTTTCAAAAGTCGACTAAATAAAAAACGAAACCGGTAGAAAGGTAGATCGGGCCATGGGCTACTCAAATATGCGATCGGATTGAACATTGGTGGTCGGACGGCGGAGATATCGCCGGAAATGTGATCGGAAAAGAGAGAGAGATAAAGGAAGAGGAGAGGGTAGGAGAGAGAAGAAAGAAGGAAATGAAAGAAAAAAATAAAAATAGGGTATTTATATTAATCTGACAACCCGTTTTTAGATCCATATTACCGAACCCGCAACCTGCGATCCGTGAATCAATTCGCCATAATTTGAATAGAAACCAAGTATAGTTGTGTATTTGTTGAGGACTCTCATGGACTCTCATAGTATATAGGACTATTTTAAGTTTTAGTATTATAATTATGTCTAACTATGGCAAAATTTTCAAAAACCAAATTAACCATAAATGAAAATTAAAATCACTATAAATTCGAGGTTCAAAATTTGTATGAAAAATATAGAATCTATGAAAATATAAACTATACCATGGCATCGCCACGGGTTAGTACTAGTTTAATTTTAAAGTTACTAATATAATAAACTCACTAAGTGTTTTTTTTTAATATATAATTAAAAAGTTTTTGAACCCAAAATTCGAAGTCCAAGTACTCAACGGTGAAAATCTCAGTGTAACAAGTAACAACCATCACACTCCAAAATCTCTAAAACCCTTCTTTTTCTTCTTCCTCCTTCAAACCTCACTCACTCATGTCATCTTCATCGCCACCCAGCTCAACCATGGAGTCCCTAATCCTCCAGCTCCACGACATCGCCGCCGTGAAATTCGGAAATTTCAAGCTCAAATCCGGCATCAGCTCCCCAATCTACATCGACCTGCGTCTCATCGTCTCTTACCCTTCCCTCCTCCAGCAAATCTCCCAAACCCTCGTCTCCTCCCTCCCTTCCTCCGCCCGCTACGACGTAGTCTGCGGCGTTCCCTACACCGCTCTCCCCATCGCCACCTGCATCTCCGTCGCCTCCGACATCCCCATGCTCATGCGCCGCAAGGAGGTCAAGGACTACGGCACTGCTAAAGCGATTGAAGGAGCTTTTACTGCTGATCAGATCTGTTTGATCGTCGAGGATCTCGTTACTAGCGGCGCTTCGGTGCTGGAAACGGCTGCTCCGCTTCGTGCCGTTGGGCTTAAAGTTACTGATGCTGTTGTCATGATTGATAGGTTTATTCGATTTTCGTCTTTGATTGTTTTCGGAGCTAACATTTACTTATTCGATTATCTGATTATGTCATGAATATTCAACCACAGTTTAATTACGTATTTGCTGTGACCATTTAATTTCATTTGGAGATTATATGTTTCATTTCTGATTTTTGGAGTCAGTTTTACTTGTATGGCGAAAGTTTAAGTAGAGTCAAATTCTTAACTATCACAGTGTGATAGTTTGTCAAGGGTGATCTTGTGGCTCTTATACTCGCCACCTAATTCATTCGGTTCACCGTAGTTCAGTTCACTCTGTCCTGCTTCGATTTTTTTTTTTCCATTTTTTGGAGTGACCATTTAATTACATTTGGAGATTATATAATCAAAATTTGAGTAAAATAAGTAATTGACATATTACATTTTGTGCTAGCATGATTGTGTGGCTGTTTTGCCCAGCTATCATGTTATATGTTGGACGGCTGTATGTGTACGTGTGCCTGTATATACATTATGAATTGGTTGTTATGCTTGTAATGCACAGTAAATTGCATAACGAATGAAGTAGGGTTGGGATGTTTTCTTAAGGAGTTCTTATTTTTATACAAATGATTGGTGTGGCAGGGAGCAAGGAGGGCGGGAGAACTTGGCTGCAAATGGGATAACATTGCACGCAATGGTAAAGCTGAGTGAAATGGTAAGGATTTTGAAGGAGAAGGGAAGAGTTTCAGAGGAGACCGAGAAGATGGTCATGAAATTCTTGGAGGAGAACAGGAAGGTTGCAGTGCCAGCAGCTGCACCAGCTGAGAAGAAGGTTGTAGCTAGAATTCCTTATGGAGAGAGGGCCAAGATGTCAAAGAATCCAACGGGGAAGAAATTGTTTGAGATTATGATGCTGAAGGAGTCAAATTTGTGCTTAGCTGCTGATGTTGCCACTGCTGCTGAGTTGCTTGACCTTGCAGAAAAGGTGAGGACAAGGATACTACCTAAATATGTAGTGTGAAATGACTTGACATAAAGTTTCAATAGAAGTACAAACATCAACTGCTATAGGTGTTGAACCTAAATATGTAGTGTCATAGTATGGGTATTGGTTCTCAGTCCTCCTCAAGATATCTTCTAGAGACTGATTCAGTGCAAAGTTTTACCTTTCCTTTAATGTTGGTGTTCCATTCTTAGTGAGGTATGCAGAGAGGAACATAAAGTGTGCTTAGTTGATAGTTTTATGCAGTTCTGAAGTTAGAGATTAAGGAAATAAGGGGAATTAATAGTCTAAAGTGATGTATTATGGAACTTCTTATCATCTCAGGGAACGATGGGTTTAGAGAATCTTGGAGCCAGCTAGCATATTACATGTTTTACAGAAGTGTCTTGCTAGTAACGTTACTGGTCATTCATGGCATTATAAGTCAAGGACTCATAGGTCCTCTGTTATTCTGTGCTTTGTGTTGTTCGTTAACGGGACCATATGTGTCATGTACTTGTATTTGTAATTATAAAATAATTACACAGTTCTTAGTCTACCAAACTTTGACTTCCTGCCAATACCACTGCTGAACATTTTCTGTTTACAGGTTGGACCCGAGATCTGCATGTTGAAAACCCATGTTGACATATTTCCCGATTTCACGCCTGAGTTTGGATCCAAGCTCCGCTCGGTATATTCCAACTTCACTACTCTTGCTATAACATCATAGACTCTCACCTTCTTAAGATGTGTGTTTTTTGGATGTTCAGAGGCAGCCGACAGCAACTAATCAGATTTTTTTTTGTTTTGTCATCTGACATAATTAACTTTTGGTGCTTTATAATTTTAATTGCGACAAATTCCAATATAAATAAAATAGAACATGTACATGCAAATCAATTGTTAGAGAGTACACAAATTTTAGAATTGTTGCATTTGTGGTAACAAAAGTATGAGATATTGAGATGTAAGGGAAAACAACTGCAAATATATTTCCTATTTAAAAGAGTTCATTTTTGTTGCTTTGGGAGTTCTCCATTTCGTAGTTGCTACAAGTGTTTCACATATATATATTTTATTATGATCATTCATACACCAGTATTTCTTGCAATTAGTTTTATTTATGTCATGCAATACGTCCACCCCACCCACCTAAAAAATAAAAAAAGATTCCGTATCTTGCCTAAAGCTCTCTTATTACGTTGTCCTTGTGGTGATCAGATACAATATATTAGTTGGAATTTATTTTCTGGTGATGCTGAGTTTATTTATCTCTTTAAAGATTGCAGACAAACACAACTTCTTAATTTTCGAAGATCGTAAGTTTGCTGACATCGGCAACACAGTTACCATGCAGTACGAAGAGTGAGATGTGCTCCTTAATTGCACTGGGCAGTCATATTATCTCATGTTGCTTTCCTTGAGAGTTCTTATCTTTTTTGTGCAGTGGAATCTTCCATATATTGGAATGGGCAGATATCGTAAATGCTCATATAATTTCAGGTCCAGGAATTGTTGATGGACTAAAGTTGAAGGTGTGAATATTTCTTCTTTTGCCTCACTATGAACTTAAATACCTTCACAATTATATCATTTATACCCAAGTATCATGCTTTGATAGGGTCTACCTCGTGGGAGAGGTCTATTGCTGCTTGCCGAAATGAGTTCAGCTGGAAACCTTGCCACGGGCGCCTACACTGCTGCAGCGGTGAAAATAGCTGAAGAGCACTCTGATTTTGTAATTGGCTTCATATCTGTCAACCCTGCTTCATGGCCCAGTGGATCGGGAAGCCCATTCCTTGTCCATGCAACACCTGGTGTTCAAATGGTAAAAGGTGGGGATGCTCTCGGTCAACAATATAACACTCCATACTCTGTAAGTAACATCATATGCACAAGCACATACTTTCTCCCTATTAATAATGTCTTTTATGTTTGGTTTTTGAATGCTCTTGAAAGAAGACCAATTAAGTTACTAAGGGTTGAAAGTGTGAAACATTGAATGATACTCCCTCCGTTCCATTAAAAACTTCCTAACTTTCCTTTTTTTGTGTTTCGTTAGAAACTTCCTAACCCGAAAAATGAAAGTTTTTATCTCACTATCTAATTTTTTATTATTTCTCTTTCTTACTTTATCATCATTTTATTCACTCTTTCACTTACTTTATCACCCACTTACAACTTCATAAATATACTACCACTCACAAACTAATATTTAACTAACTTTCATTGAACTATAAAGTAGTGGACCGGAGGGAGTACTATTCTTTGATGATGTCACCAGTCTTACAAACTGAATGGGTCTCAGGTCATTGCAGACAGAGGGAGTGACATAATTATTGTTGGACGTGGGATTATAAAGGCCTCGAATCCTGCAGAGGCAGCTCGCGAGTACAGGCTTCAAGGATGGGAGGCGTATTCAGTGAACTGCATGTAAAACTCAACTGAAGCTTGTCTTAGCTCGCCTAAAGGACGGTGCCCATGATTGCTCCAAGGCACTCATACGCCATGCTTATTTCTGCCGTCTTTGTTCAGTGTTCAAACACTTTGAAGCATTATTGGGCACTACTTGGCATAGAATAATTCCTCGCCTCATGGGAGATACCAGCCACCTAGGAATAGGAGAATTCTGTTATGAGTCGAATGAGTTGTCCTAATGCAAGACTCGAGTGTGTAAGCTGCGGCTCTCTGTATTTGGATTTTATTGAAACTTTTTTCTTGGTGATTAGAAGTTAAAACTGCTGATTGCATTTTTCAATAGGACCAACCTTCCAAGTCAAATACAAACAGGTGCTCCCAAACACTCCGGACTTGGGATGAGTTTTCTTAACTCGAGTTGAGTTTAACAACACAGAAATAAAACCGGAGTTGAGAAAATTTAACTCAAGTTCGAAGCCAAATAACTGGATATATGTCACTTGCTACTCTCTCTCTTTCTCTACTATTACAATAAATTGATCAAATAACATTAAAATTAATTAAATAATCTTTTAAATATGTAACTCTAGTGGTCACTGAAAAAAAGGAGATCTTATGACCCATTTTATTTAATCTAATTGATTTATAATGTTTTATGGTTTGTCTAAAAGATTATTTTTGTAATTTTTTTTTAATAAAAATTATGGGTAACTTTGTAACTTCACAATTATTAATGGTGACATAACCTTATTTTTTGCATGTGAAATGCACTTTCCGTTATATGGAAAGATGAGGGTGTCGGTGCTATATTTACTGATGTTTCGGGAAATTTGGTGCAAATTTAATAATGGAGGAGGGGGGGTGAATCGAGTTATGTTTATTAATGTGTCGGGGGACTTGATATAATTTCAATAATTGAGGTTGAATTCAATATTTCTTATTATTTTAGGGGATTTAATGCAATTTTAAGAAGCATGGGGATCTTAATTCTTCCGTCCCGGAGAACTTTATACATTAGGTTTAGCGTATAGTTTTATGTGAAAAGTTAAAGTAATGATAGCATTTAAAAAATGTGGGAGAAAGTTGTAATTTTAATGATAAAATGTGTAATTTGAGTATAAAATTGAGATTGTTTATTATTTATTGAGTAGGAAGTAAATTTATTTTTAGTAACGTATGAAGTTATGTGAGACGGTTAAAATTAACAAATATATAAATTAATGCAATACATGGAGCGAGAGTACCTATTTTAGTGCAGTTGGAAAGTGTTTCTGGTAGTTTACCGCAAAAGTTGATGGAATTGATTCTTTCCTCGCGTTCAACCCATTTAGCTAAATTATGAGTTGTGATACAGCTTTATAATTTTTTTAGAATCGATACTGCTACAGTTGAGCAAAAGAAAGCTGTGCTTTACTTTCCTATAAACTACACAAGCATTACGCGGCAAGATCGTGCGTTTGGTTTCTATTTGAGATTGGTATTCTGTCATTTTAGTCTTGATTGCAACCCGTCACTCTCAGTTCGACATTTAGGTGTTGAAACATACTAAACGACGAGGTAGTCAGAATTTCATCCGTAAGTTTTCTAAGTTGCCGAGTGTTTATGTGGTTTTTGGGTCTAGTTCACGGCCAATTCGATTCAGGAGTTGGTTTTTAAAAAAAGGGTTGAATTACTTTAGCGGGCTGTTTGGGACAGAATTTTAACTGCGGCCATTTTAATTGAGGTAAACTGATGAATAGCAACTAAATTTTAATTGAGTTATGAAAATTTGTGTTTGGTATAGAGTTACAATTTTATAGAGTTTTGTAGGTTTGTTATATAGGTTGTGTAATAGATGAATGATTGGTGTAAGTACGATGCGATTGTTTGATTGGTTAATAATTGATTTTGAGGTTATTAGAATGGGTTGATTGGTTATATTTAGTTGAAATTTGTTTGGTAGTATGATTGTAGGATTGGAATAATTAGTTTGGGAATAAGGGAGAGAGAAGGAGGCTAGAGAGTGAAAGAGTTGAATTTTAATTGAGTTGAACTCAATTAAACTTTGGAACTCATTTGCTCAATTATAATTGAGAACCAAATGCTATATCAACTCTACAAAATTAAAATTGAGCTATAATGCTATGTCAATCACTCACTAGGCAATTCACTGGTTGTTTGAGGTTCTCGGACTTGTTTTTAGTTGTGGGCTTGTCACTGTTGATCAAAGTCTTAAAGAGGCATTGTAAATCATGGCACTACTCGTATTTTACTCAATAAAGTGAACTTCTTCAAAAGAAAAAATGTTCTGAAGGAAAAAAAAAAAAAAAAAAAACTACTGTAGATCAAGAATAAGCGTATATACTTATGCAACAGGACATGAGAATTATTTTTACACAAGAATCTCCCAAAACTAAGAGCGTGCATCAACATGTTATGATCAATTTGGGATCAAATCTACGAACTTACTTATGACATGATAATTCCAATTCCTTTTTTCTTTAGAACCTTCATTTTGCGCGTTTTAAAACATTGACAGATTTTAGCTATAGCCTAAAACATATCTTAATAAATTCTTTAAGTTTGCATTTATATCAGAAAAATTACTGAATTCAATAATAAAATAATAAATGTTTAAGTATTTTTACTAGATAAATGGTGTATTGTAGTAATAATAAAAAACCTAATGGAACATTATACCATTAAACATAAAATAAATTCTAAATACCATGTGGCTTGTTACTTTACAGGTTGACCTATTAATATTATATTGAATGATGGCGTAAAAAAATGTACTAGTTACAATAAATTATTTATTTACATGACATGACAATTAAGAAACTATTGTGATCTCCATGATGTAATCTTTTTATGACATTTATTACAATAAATACATGCATTTGTAGTGTTTTAACGTATACTATAGTATCAAGTCGAAATAAATGATCTTAAATACTTTAGTTTCCAAACTCTTATAAATATATATTATTATATTATATATACGTCTAGTATGATAAACGTAGCAAATCCAAAATACAAACATACACATAGATTAATTAACAATAATTAGGGAAACAATGCCACCAAAATCACTCTTTCAGGGTTTCACCGTCATTTTGGTGCTCATGAGCCTTAATTTCTCCGAGATATATTCACATGTTGATCATGTAGCACCTTTATCAAACGAAACACCTTTGCTATACAGACATTATGTCGAAATTCAAATCATCGACAATTACGATGGCGTTGAAGTTGATGTATATATCCAAAAGGGAATAGATCTGTTGGAATTTGTGCAGCTGGACTTGAGTGGAGTGTACACGGGCAAGTTTAGTGCAAGTGATTCCCTACTAGTTTACGCTTCTACTTGGGAAGGTGGTGATATTGAGCTAATTAGGGTTGATGCTATTCTGCATGATCCTAGTCGAGATAGAGGTCATTCTATTATATATTGGAAGCTGGATAATGATGGAATTTCTCGTAGTTATGATAATAAAATGTGGACGTTAGATGGTAAGTGGAGGAAATAGAAAGATTACGGTGTAACTACAATAATACAGGTTGGCTAATGTTAAATTACCTAATTCTCACACTAGACAACACAAAATTCAGTTTATTTTATATATATTTATATGTATCATTACTCGCCTTGTGTTTTCCGTTAGGTGATCGACCTATCAATCCAATAACAAAACAAAACAAAACAAAAACTGAATACACAGATACAAAAATAAATCCAACATTTCATTCCTTCCAGAATCATCATCATCAACCGGCAACGGTGCATATTTTATTCCTGTTTGGATAAATTCCATTAACCACATTCTCTTAATCCAACATTTCATTCCTTCCAAAAATAAGTGTACATTCTTTTGAATTTTTTCTGGTGCTGATCACATGAAGGAACAAACGTATCTCGACTGAAATATATATACTCCCACTGTCTCATGAAAGCTGTTACTTTCATTTTTTTTATCATTTAATGAGTAATTATATAATTTTATATCATCCACTACTACTCTCAGTAAAGTTAAAAAAAGTAATTTAAACAATCAAACCAACTAGTAAGAAAGTTATAAAGTAAACCCACATAATGTACTATATAGTGTTATAATATTACTCTCTTTAATTTATGTGGATGAACAGTAAACTTGACAACTTCTAAGGAACGGATGGAATATATTACTCTTTTAAGTTATGTTGTTTTAATTGATCTTTCATAGTACAAATGATCTCTATTTATAGTAGATGTCATATACAACAATGCGATGTGAATGAGGTTTGTAAAAATCAACTACATAAATGTTTGCACCGCCCACGCATGATTAGAAAACCACCTATTAACATGTATTTTCGTTAAATGAATTAAAGACCAAGTAAGAAACCTGGACATTCACCATTTGAATAAGGAATCTTCATAACAAAATTGAGATTATTGTGATTCTTTCAGGAGCTGCCCCATGAGCTGATTTATAAGCGAGATAATTGCCAACTTAGGTGGCAGCTGATGGAGGTGTAAATGCCTCGACTATGTTTTTGTTTTGGAAACATAGAAAACGGTTTGGAATAACACTAACAGGTCTGTTATCTCTCTACAATCATATAAAATTGAGTTATTATTTATCTGTTAAAGGTAACTCCAATTCATTTTTCTCTTTAGAGCTATTATTTTACGCATTTTAAAACATTGACGGACATTTTAGCTAGAGCCTAAAACATATCTTAATAAATACCAAGTTTGCATTTATATCAAATAATAATTACTTAATAAACTACTAGATAAATTGTAACGCCCCAAAGTTTCAAGTCAAGTCCAAATAGCTTAAAGAGATCGAGAACGCTACTCATACCAACAAGGTGCACATTTCCACCTTTCTTTTCGGGAATTCATCCATAAGAACTCCATAGTTAAGCTTGCTTGCTCTGGAGCAATCTTAGGATGGGTGGCCAACTGGGAAGTGCTCCAGAGCAAACACGCTTAACTCTGAAGTTTTTATAGATGGATTCCCAAAAAGAAAGGTGCACCTTGTTGATATGAGTAACGTTCTTGATCCCTTTAAACTGTTTGGACTTGACTTTGGGGCGTTACATAAATGGTGCATTGTATAAAAGAATCTAACACAACATTATGTAATTAAAGATAAAATGAATCCTAATTATCAGGTGGCGTGTGATTTTACAGGTTGACCTATTAATGTTTTATTGAATTATGTCGTATAAAAAAA
Organism: Plantago major; assembly: GCA_026545765.1. Lineage (NCBI taxonomy): Eukaryota > Viridiplantae > Streptophyta > Magnoliopsida > Lamiales > Plantaginaceae > Plantago > Plantago major. Next base: position 15,637,291 of record CM048844.1, on the reverse strand, counting down.
CATGTAGTTATAAGAAATTATTTAGGACAAATTAGAAAGTAGTAACCTTGGAGAAAAGAATTGATTAAGTGACAACGAACTTTTTTTTGTTGTTGATCCTGGTATAACATGTGTGGTTAGGATTGATTAGGGGTGGGCGCGGGCGGGTGTGGGCGGATTTTTATGAAAAATCAAACCGACCCACCTATGGCGGGTGATTATAATTATAAACCGAGGCGGGTGGAATATTTTTCCAATCCGCGGCGGTTCGGGTGATAAAAATGGCGGGTGGGTGACGGGCGGATTGGCGGGTGAATATAGATAAAATAGATGTAGTATAATTTTGCAACTTGTGCAGAAGTAGATATGCAAGCCAAAAAAAAAAAAAAAAAAAAAAAAAAAAAGCACCAAAGAGCATGTTCTGAACAAAGAGGGTAGTGATTCTTTTGAAGTAGTTATTCTTCTTTACTTAATTTTAAAGATTTTCACGCATTAATGGATGAAATGTTGACCCGAGAAGTTGCCAATTTGTGTTATTTTGCTTGAATACATGACATAAGCTGAGAAGAACGAATGACGAGTGCAAAAATGAAGACGAAATAATGCTTAAAGAGAAGAGTTGTAGGCTCACTTAAACTATATCTATATTCAACGACATAAGCAAGATGCAACTTCTCGAGACTATGGTTCTCTTTATACTTAAATTCACAAACATATACCTACATACATAAAAATGGCGAGTGGGTTGCGGGTTGCACCCAGCCAACCCACCACCCACCCACTAATGGCGGGTGAAAAAAAAAAATTAACCCACCACACATTTTATAAAAAAAATTAGTTGGCGGGTGCGGGTGAAAGGCGGGCGGTTTGCGCGGGTGGGTCGGGCGGGTGGGTTTTTTGCACAGCCCTATGATTGATTATTGGCAATTATGAAGAGACAATCATACCCTTATCCAATATCAGTTACGAAATTCATTATGAAGTCATTAATTAAGCTGGAGTAAATGTAAAATGTAACTGTAGACACATATCCATATTCTTTCATATACATATGTCAGTGTCAATACATACTTATGTCTATAACATTAACGTACATGTTCAGAATCTGAGACTTGTAAACACATATAAGTACCATTTCAGATATATGTCGGTGACGATACTGACATATATCCGTGGTATGTGGACATGTTCAAAATATCCACTTGTAGCTTGTTTATCAACAGATTAAACATGAAGTGTAAAGTTTTGTATCAATAAAATATTCTGGACAATGGGTAAAGTTGTAGGAAATGTTGAATATATTAATTGATGTTTTAATTAAGATGATTTTGGTAAGTTTGACTTACAAAATTTAGGCTCAGGGAGCATAGATGGAAAATCAATTATGAATTTATACTAGAATCAATAAAATTTGTTTGGGTTGTCCATAATCAATAAAAATTCATAAAGTTGTACTTCCTTCCACATTCTCCAATTATTTATTCATATGCATGACTGTTTCCGGGGATTAATCTTATTATAGCATTTATTACAATAATTAATGCTTTTTTTTTTTATGTATTAACTACTAGTATTAAGTTAAAATAAATGAATCTAAATGCTTCAAATGTCCAATCTCTCACATATACATGTCTGGTGTGTTAAACGTAGGAAATAAAAAGGGGTGTGTTAAACGCAACACAAATATCGTTAAACGCAACACAAATTTTTTATAAATTGACCGAAATGCCCCTATCTCAAAACAACACTTATATATTCAACAAAAAATCGAAAACGCACTTTTATGCAAATGTAAAAACATTAACACACACAATCTAACACATATAACAACACCAAACATAAATCGGACAAAAAAAAAATTCCGAATTTTTTTCATTTATACAAATACAAAAACATTAACATGCAATTGAACACGAATTAACAACACTAAATCGATAAAAAAAATTGGAAAAATTTCGTTTAAACAATTCTTTCTTAAAAAATAGAAGTAAATTTGAAAATATTTGTTTATACAATTCCGCCTTTATCTTTAAATTTTTTTTTTTTTTTTTTTTAAATTTCATTTTTTCCCGGGTTTTTAGCTAAGGAAAAATCGGCGATTTTAGAAGCTGGGATTTTCCGGCGATTTCTTCTTAGGAAAAATCCCGGCAGTTGCTAAAAACTGCCGGGATTTTTCCCGGCAGTTCCATACCCGGGAAAAAATGAATTTTTTTAAAAAAAAAAAAATTTTAAAGATAAAGGAGGAATTGTATAAACGAAATATTTTCCGAAATTTACTTCTATATTTTTTAAGAAAGAATTGTTTAAACGAAATTTTTTTATTTGCGATTTATGTTTAGTGTCGTTAATTTGTGTTGCATGTTAATGTTTCGAATCCGTTTGTTAACATTTGGCGTCGCGAGTTGCAAAAAACGCCCAAATTGCGTCGATTTTCCTCGAATTTTCACCTAATCCTTTTCATTTAGATCAAAACAATTCTTAGAACGGACAATTTGTTCACTACATTACTGAACCAATAATAGTGTTGGGAATTATGTCTTGGGTATTTAAACAGATACAAAACTTTGCTTACACACATTAGAAAGTAATATAATAGGCCGACTAATTTGATTTCACTACACTGAAAACCATTGACGTAACCTAACGGAATAATGTTGCAGCCAATGCATTGTTCTTTGTTCTGTGTAGGTTCGCCATGTCGGAAAGAGTGGTGGAAGTGGACATTCACGGACAACGCGCAGTCGAATATAGTGACTATTACTGACAAACCCGACTGTCCACTCTTGGTTTGCCTGTGGAGGGTCCGGGTCGCTAAGTCTAGGTGATACGACATTCCAAGGCAAGTATGTGGTAGATCCATGAAAAACATATGTGACGAACACCCGTTGATATGTCGTTGCTGTTAGTAGGCCCATATCTGGGAGTGTAAACCAATACTGGTTGTCGCATGGTCCTGCAAACCAGCTGAGTGCACTTATTATTTCGCTGACCCGTGCTGCCCCCATCTCCGCGATGTATAGTTGTGTGTGGTTTGCCAACTCCTCAATAAGATCACCCCTAACGCACAGCCACTCTGTTTGTTCTCCGTACTGGAGTTGTGCTATACATCTGTATCCACAATTGTCATCGCCTTGGACGTCACTCCAACCTCGAATGTTGCGCAGACCTTGTGGTGGCATCTGACTTTGATAGATGAATGACGGACCTGCACTTGAATTCGTACCTGCATTGTTAGTGTTGCCAGTCCGCTGAGATTGGTTAGCGGTTTGATCCTCCCAGCTGGACGGGATCCTGCTCCCAAGTGCTCGGGGCTGTCTCCCAGCTTTCTTCTTGTGTCTGATTGGTGGTTCCTCCAGATACGTGTATGTAGATGCGGATCCATCCGAATCGATAATTGATCGGAGTTCGTCCTCACTGGCAGACTCCCTACGGTCCCTGTACCAATCATCAAACTCGTCTGTTGCCTAGTCTGGTATAGTTCCCCCATATGAAGCGTACGCCAGAACTGGTGGATATTTTTAGTGGGAAAGATGCACTTCCTTGTCACACTCTTCAGTTGCAATTCACATGCGCATGGTAGTCCCCAACTGGTACGCAAAGCATGGTCACATTCACCTGGATCAACGTTGGCTCTTTCCTGAACAATTTTCTTAATGGCAAGATGTGAAACCACACCTCCTAGCTTGCGAAAGATCCCACGATCCGTGACGTGAGGATGTTTCGTGTGTGCTTTCTCAAACTCTGAGCGGATTGCATCAAAATGCATTTCAAGTAGTCGATGCGACCGGAACTTTTACGTGGAACTTTGAGTTCGAAGTCCCCATCCAATACTTGTACCTCGAGTGCGCACTTTCGACTCTGCAACCAATTTACATTGTTGAATGTCAGTTTGGAACTTACTCTAATTAAATGATCACAGTGCATTAAGAAATAAACTTAATTACAAAAATGAATTACCTGTTCGTCGTTTGAGTTCCAAAGTGCAGGATGTATTTCGTCCAAGCGTTTACGAATCGGTCGTGGTATGGGTCCAACCAAATTCTCCTCTGATGCGCCATGATCGCGGGTTGCTTCCTCCAGGCCTCTGCCATTTCTGCAACAGCCTCCTCATACTCTTCCGGAGTATTAGCTTTGACGATCCGTTGCCACCTTGTAGTCACTGCATGTGCGTACTTCTTGGTTCCCCCCATGACTTTACTTACATATGCCTGCACATCCTTAGAAATGTGCCTCCGACACGATAGATGTGATGCCTCCGAAATACCTCTTTTATGGCACTCATTGCGGCTAACTCTCTGTCAGTCACGAATACCCCTGGCAAGACACCACATTACGTAAATACCATGATCGTGTAAGCCCCCACACATAACTTGCTGTCTTCTCGTTCGAGACGAAAATGAAAGCTATGTGGTAGTTTTGCCCAGTTGGTAAAATGCCAATCACTTCGACCAATGGCATGTCGTACAAATTCGTCTTGTACGTAGCATCCATGAGGACAACTTCAGGGAACAAAGTGATCATTGACTTCGTGTTCGGATGAGCTAAGAAAAATCCACCCAATATGTCAGTACCCGGCTGTTTGATTGCATAATATATGTAACTGTGTTGCCGCAACAAATGGATAAAATATTCCATGGGATCCATCTCGCCCATCTCCGTACGCTGATCTTTCTGGTCAGCATTGTATATATGTTGTAAAGTACTGCAGTTTTTCGGAAATTCTTGTTGGAGTTGTACAAGCGTTGCTCCAGGAGTCATACCGGAACGCAACATTTGAACCACTCGCAAGTGCTCTTCCGGGGTCAACTTCGCTGCTGACGTGTGCCAGTGGGGGTATTTACCGAGTTTGTGATTGTGCCGTTGGTGCCCGTCTTTTACCTCAACTGTCCAGTTACCCGGTTGCCCTTCATGCAGCTTCACCTGAAATGGGCAAGATTGTTTTTTTGTCCCGGTTGAATTTCTAGATATTGCATCCGGGTTCGTTGGAGTCGTGACCCTGTAGGCACCACCAGACTCACAACCCATGTACACGTTGTTTTCTCTAGAATGCGTGATCGCGAAGAACATATTGTTTTCCCTGCCAATAATACGAACCCAGGCTTCTGCTTCAATTCGAGAGTCGAAAATCTCTCTAGTTATGAAAATATCCGTGCAGTCTGGGTATTCATCAGACTGTGTAGACGAATCACTTGAATAACTCATAATATACTTATGTGGATGTAATGGGATTTTTAATGGTAGTGTTTCCGATTTTAAATATTCGGAATGTTGTTTGGGAATGGAAATGTGTTTGGGGTTATATTAATTGCGTTGCTATGTTGTGGACTGCCAGAAGTACTTGTGCAAGATTTATAGAAGATATAAGTTTGTCCCCAAATGAATTTAAGGGGGATTTTTCCCCAAACAACAAAACCATCCTTCTGATACATTACGGGGAATTTTGTCATCAGTGGCGATCGCTGTCTCCCAAAAAGTATTAGCGTACAAATTTGAATCTTTCGTGAATTTTTGCGTTTGAATGAATTCTCTATATAAATGCCTAGTTTCGTTTCAATATTATATAACCAACTTCTTTATTACATACTTCAGTATTATTCGCAAACTACTCGGTGTTTAGCAACCATGTGGAAGGTACTTTTTACGTGCATAAATTAATTAACCCAATACCATTCCAATTTCTACAGTACTTCAATTTTAGGGAAACTTTATTGTTTTTGTATGATTTGTAACGTGTATACTCTTCTCAATTTCTCTGAGATTTACTAAGGGCGGTGGATCCAAAGATGGTGGTGATGGGGATAAAAGACGGGGCAAAAGGAACGTAACGGAGATTCCACAAGTACCGGTCGATCAATATTCTGGACGTTTACATGACATCGGTGGAAAGATTAGAGGTCCTATACCAGCTTGACCCAGAAGCGAAGGGATAGAATGATGTATCCTCCGAAAGTGCCGATAGTTCTGAAGAAACAACCCCGACGAGAGAAGACTCTTACCACACACCGACCCCTGCTGACACAGAGTCTATGCTTAGAACTGAGAGGGAAATTCCTTCTGCCGGAGAATACATCGCAGAGTCTATGCGTTCAAGCCATAGGACGGTGCCATTTGAACGTGATACCCATAACACGGGTGGTACCTATCAGAACCAGTACGTTCACGGTTCTTCTGCCAGGGGTGGGCCTAGTGGAGTTCGAGACCGTCGACATTCTTTCCATTTCAGTAATGCGGAAGAGCCTATTGATGATGGTGGAAGCGGAGACCGTGTACATGGAGACTCTAATTATGCTACTAATGAGGCGTGGAGAGAATTAACAACCGGCATTGATGGAGGTCCTACAAATCCGGAGTTACTCAGCGGATTTCTAGGACACATCGCTCACTCCATATGGATAGGAAATGTAAGTCACCTTTGAATGTTTATTATTGTTAATTCTAGTTCTTTGAAATCCGAAGATTCTTATGTAAAATATTATAAATTGCAGGACCGCGAGGTTCTAGAGGGATTTCACAGACACCGCGCCTTAATCCATTTTAAAGACTATCTGAACCCTGCTGTCAACGATATTGTCAACAACACCCATCTCTCACGCTTGCAGAACCGTATGATCCCGAAGATTAACATGCCTTTGATTAGTGCATTTGTTGAACGGTGGCATCCTGAAACTAATACGTTTCACATGCCATTTGGTGAGATTACTATAACCCTACATGATGTTCACTATTTGCTCGGGGTTCCAGTTCATGGTCGTGCTATTAAGACGAAAATGAGAGCCGAGATGCTTAAGGCGGCATTAGCAATTCATATGAACATATCTGAACCAGTGGTGAAATCCAACTCCAAAGGTACTGGGTTCAAGCGTGCCATCATCGAGGCAACTTTAAAAGAAGGAGTCCTTCCGTCGGAATCACATGCTGTCATGTACCTCTTGTGGTTGTTAGGCACTTCTCTATTCGTCGACAAAAGTGGAAATCGAGTTCCACTCGGGTTTCTACAGTTCCTACTTAACCTGGGTGAGGTTAACACGTACGCATGGGGAGCTGCCACACTTGCCAATCAAGATAGATATACGGGAGTTGCAACACGTATTAGCTTGAACAAATAGATGGATGTCTTACACTCCTTCGTGTTTTACGCTATATGTTATAGGTTTTCTTTAAATGCCATTTAAATTACATCATTTCCTAACTACTCTTTTATTCGATTTGAGGATGGATATACTCATATTTTCCTGGTTTGAAAACATGGAACTTGGGAAGCGCTGATACAGATGAAAACGCTATGCATGTGATGTACAGGAGTGCACTAGACAATGTTGCACGCAATGAAGTATGTCTTTAAATATATCACGCTTGTCTTCATTACGTTTTAGTCTTCTATGTAATTCCGTATGTTACTTGCAACTCTAATTAATAGGTGAATTGGACACCTTTTGGACTTGTGGAAGAAGCGGTCCTATTTCTCAATATAGGGAATTATTCATTGTCTAAAGGTTACTGAGGCTTACATGCGGACGCGTTATCTGGATTCAGTACCCAATTCATTCCTCTGAACGATAAAGCACATGCAAGTACAAAGGCCAGCACAACCCTCTCTGTATCGCTGTTCTCATGCTGTCCGAGACTCATTTGACGACTTTCACACATCTCGATGTAATTTTCATCAACAAACAATTGAGTGCATTTTGGACATCAAACAATTCGGCGTACCAAGACCTGGTTTCGACAACGTACACATATGCAAGTGACCCAGAGAGATTTCATCCGAGACAACAATTCAACCGAGACATGGATCCTAGCGTGGTATGTTTCCTACATATTCTAAATATATACATACCGACGTTTGTTCGAATGTCAAAATCTTTATTTGTGTGTGTTTTAATCAGAGAGGCTACGATTGATCGTGCTTTGATGGGACGCATAACTCGACAAACAGACATAATATGGAGGCGACGTATTATTCGCATTGTCGATGAAGTTTGCGAACACTTACAAGATTTAATTATGCATTAAGTATCAAGTGTTTCACATCAAATTAGTCGGGCTATTGTATTTCATATTCTAGTTGTATTGTATTACAAATCAACGCGTTTTATATTTGTTTAGATAGCCAAGACCTAATTCAAACACACATTTCGAATGTCAAGAAGAAAGCTGCGGTTCAAAACTATATTTAAATATTTAACAAAAATCGAAAAAAAACAAATAAAAGCACGATCCAATCATTTCAAACATATATTCAACTAAATAATTTTCAAAATAAAAAGTCAATTAGAAAAAACATAAAAATAAAAAGAAAAAATAAATATATAATCGATTTGTCAAAAAAAAATTCATTCAATCGGGTTTGAAATAATTAAACAACGATAAAAAAAATTGGAAAAATTTCGTTTAAACAATTCTTTCTTAAAAATATAAGTAAATTTGGAAAATATTTAGTTTATACAATTCCTCCTTTATCTTTTAAATTTTTTTTTAAAAATTCATTTTCTCGGGGAAAAGCTGGGAAAAATCCCGATTTTTAGCTATCGGGATTTTTCCAGCGATTGCTAAAAACCGGGAAAAATGAAATTTAAAAAAAAAAAATTTTAAAGATAAAGGAGGAATTGTATAAACGAAATATTTTCCAAATTTACTTATATTTTTAAGAAAGAATTGTTTAAACGAAATTTTTCCTAATTTTTTTATCGATTATGTTTAGTGTTGTTAATTCGTGTTCAATTGCATGTTAATGTTTTGTATTTGTATAAATGAAAAAATTGAATTTTTTTGTCCGATTTATGATTGGTGTTGTTATATGTGTTAGATTGTGTGTGTTAATGTTTTTACATTTGCATAAAAGTGCGTTTTCGATTTTTTGTTGAATATATAAGTGTTGTTTTGAGATAGGGGCATTTCGGTCAATTTATAAAAAATTTATGTTGCGTTTAACGAAAACTGTGTTGCGTTTAACATAGGTGAATAAAAAACACAACATACACGTAGATCAATTAACACTGACCAGGAGTAGGGACACAATGCCACCAAAATCACTCTTTCTGGGTTTCACCGTAATTTTGGTGCTCATGAGCCTTAATATGTTCACATGTTGATCATGTAGCACCTTTATCAAACTAAACACCTTTATCATACAAACAATACGTCGAAATTCAAATCATTGACAACTACGATGAAGGTGTTCCTATTGATATAACTATCGAAAAGGGACAAGAGTTTTTGCAAAGAGTGCAACTGTACACAAGCGAAGTGTATACGTGCAAGTTCAGTATAGGTGATTCTCTACAAGTTTCCGTTTCTACTTGGACCGGTGGTGTCAATCTAATTATGGTTAACGGCAATCTACATGATCCTAGTCGAGACATAGGCCATTCTATTATATACTGGAAGCTGGACGGTACTAGAATTTCTCGTAGTTATGATAAAAAATGTGGACGTTGGATGGTGAGTGGTCTCCAAGATGATGGGAAGTGTATAATAACTACAACAATACAAATTGACTAATTTGAAATTATATAATTGTAATACTCATACGAGTAAGTCTATTGAGAGACGGTCTCTAGATAATCTATCTAGAGACGGACCTATATTGTCAAGAAAATCATCGATATTATTAATCAAAACACATATTCATAACATTGGTGTTTTTTCTTATTACAACAAGACTTATTTCGTTAACAAAATAGACGTTTTGATTAATAACATAGATGGTTTTATTGATAAGATAGACCGTATCTAGATAACTTGGATACCGTTTTATTATGATAGTTTGTGTACTCATACACATAGCGTGTCCTAAATATATCGTTATCGTTAATTACCCTTTAATTACCCGCCTGTGTCTTTTTCGTTAGGTGATCGATCGATCCAAATCCAATAACAAAAAGTGAAAACAGAGAAACAAAACTAAATCCAACATTCCATTTTCTTCCAGAATAATCATCGTCGTCATCATCAATTCATCTTCATCATCATCAACTGTGTATATTTTATTTTATTTTATTCCCATTTGGATAAATTCCATTAACCTCATTCTCCTAACCTGCACAATATAATATCGCTTTCAACCGATGATTCTCAGCACGTTGTTATGCCTAACATCTATATATGCGTAATTATCCGTCCACCAACTTTCTGGTGAACCAACGTGTCTGCAATTTTCCAACCCTCATTGTATCTATCGAGCTCCTCGTGTTTTTCATTATGTAAGCTTTTTGTCATTTTTCCGATTTGTTCAACGTCTCTTGCCTAATTTGTTGCGATAGATTTGATAAATTGCGTCGTGTTTTTTTTTTTTTTTTTTTGTGTTAATGCAGAGGAGCGGAGAAATGATGGGGTATTTCAGATTATGAAGCGTTGTTTTTCGGATTTAGGTTTTCGGATTTGATTTTAGCTAGCTAGCTTGTTGTTACAATGTCTCTTCAACAACAACAAGGGAACACGGAGACCAACAACCTTTCTGGTATTTGATTGTTTCTCTGTTTGTGCGTATGTTCGTGTTGTTATTGGTGAATTGGTGTTTGTTTAGGTGTGGATTTGAGAGTTATTCGTTGTGAGTTGCGTCGAATAGTTGTGATCTTAGTTTCGTGCTACAAGTTTAGATGATTGCGTGCAAAATGTTGATAGCGGGAGCTTGTAAGTTAGTTTATCACATACTATGCGAAGATATGGACCTTTTCCTTTTTTAGTCAGCTGGAGTAGTTTTTGAACGAATGCCGGTGTTAAATGTTAAATGATGTTTTATTTTGCTCGATTTTTGCCATACAGTAGGGAAAAGTGGAGTTCAAGTGTCGTTCTAATTTTATATGCATGGATGAATCAGGTTGTTGTCTCTATGACCTCTTAAGAATGGAGACCTCTTCAAACTGGACTACTTGCTCTTTCGAGATGAGGAATTCTCCTTCGAGTAAGCAATCTTTCTCTTTCTTGTTTTCATGTCACCGTCATTCAATTTATGGCGATAATCAGAATGGAATCCATTTCCTTGTATTGCAAGTGTGATCGCCATAGAGTAATACTGCTGTACCTTGCAAGTGCCAACATTACCTGGGGAGGAAAGCAGGACAGTCTAGTACTATCATTTTTCACCCACATTATCGCCAAATGATATTTTCATACAATGCTTAGGACTCTCATCACTTTTTATTTAAAACATACTGATTTACATTAGGAAAGTGGTTATATAAAGCACGCATCCATCAGACATCCTGACAGAATGTATATGTGTGAAATAAAGCAGCTTTACACTTGTCAGTAACTCCCGTTGCTTAATTTTATCACAGGGAGCAAACTAAATTTTGGAACATGAATGCACTCTATATTCTGCATAAACTGAAAGTATTGTTTTTGGCAAAGAGGTCCTATAGAGCCAGGAACACTTAGTATGTTTTTTGTCATGATCTGTGAGAACTTCACTCATATAGTGCATATAACTTCCATATTTTTCTTTAACATATCCTTCTTGTACATTAGGTCCACACAGGAGGCTGGAGAGTCTGTTATCTGAAGCTGACAATGGATTCTGTGCAGATTGTGGATCTCCAGATCCAAAATGGATGTAAGTCAAGACAATTACTATAGTAATGCTAGATTTCTTGATGTCTTTATATGTTATTATCACACACCTCAAGTGACACACAGAAATAAAGTTTGATTTGGTTTACGCCATCCTTTATCTGAAGGGACTTTGATAGTGGATGAATTGAATTGTTTAGTTTTGATTATCAGTAACTATATATCAGTTACCATTTCTAGTTCTTCTTGTCTTAATAATCCTCCATGTGTTACTGGGGAAATTAAACTTGACTAACAGTACCTTGTTCTTTTGGTAGGATGATCTATATACTGACCTAGAGTGTACTGTCTTATTGTGCCTCACCTGTGTTTTCTTATTGTTCATGTTCTTTTCATATTTATTTTGTCTCACAAACATTTTGTCTTATTTGCTATTGTTGGTGGCCAGATCTGTGAGTATTGGGGCGTTCATTTGTATAAAGTGCTCTGGTGTGCATAGAAGTCTTGGAGTGCATATTACAAAGGTGTGGAAGTTATGATACAGTACATATTTGAATACAATATATACCATTATGTGTATTCTGAATGTGTACATTGATGGGCCCATTTTATTTTTATCCTATACATTATGTTTGCAATTGACAGGCATCACCCTGTTAACTTTTATTGTACTTTGCTCTCCTGATTTCCATCCGAATTCAGACAGATACGGAAGGGGATCTGTGTGATTTGTTTAAATTTTGTATCATGAAGATGTAAGGCAAAAATTCATTCCCCCCCCCCCACCCACCCAAAGCTTGGTCATTTGTGTGCAACTTTCCTTCCCTAAGTTTGGCCTTTCCTGCGATTTGCCCCTGATATCTAAACCTCACACGGGCAAATCACACACATGCAAAAAAGGAGGCACTTTGCACAATAGGCAAATCTTAAGGGTGCAAATGTCGTTTTGCCAAGACATGGTTGTAACCAAGCATGAAATGTAACAGCTTCAGCAATTATTATCGAACATTATACAGGACACTACTTTATATCCAAAACAGTGGGAATTAACATGCTGACTGATGAGTTATTTGAATGTGTACAATAACTTGAGGGGGTTTTATGCAGTTTGCCCTATTTCAACCCCATCTTTCTATTTGTAAGAGCTTTTCCACCTGGTTTCAAAAAAAAGTTCTGATTTGCTAGTGAAATAGAACAAGGTATGTAGCAATTCGAATTTATAAGTTTGTTCAAAGGAGTCAAGCCGTGATATTGGAATCGAGGCAATTAATTTAGTTATGCATGCATCTGCATAAACAAGATATAATGTGTGCTTCTTTGCAAGAACCACATTCATCCGTCCCATGTTTATATTGCAGGTTTTGTCTATGAAGCTTGATGACTGGAGCCATGAGCAAGTTGATGCTTTAATGGAAATGGGTGGAAATACTGCAGTGAACTTGAAATATGAAGCTTACATTCCAGATAATGTTCGAAAACCAAAACCAGATTCCTCAATAGATGAGCGCACAGATTTTATTAGGTATTATTTTCATGAGTGAACATTTTTAAATTTTCTTCTGTTTTTTGTTGAAATGTATATATGTAATGGGAGAACATTCTGGTTGTTCAGGAAAAAATACGAACAACTTCACTTTGTGAACCGTGATTTACCTTTGTCGTGCCCGTTTCCACCTACATCATCCTCCCAGTGCAATTCTTTAGTCTGTTATGCTCCACCTGCATCTGAGAAGAGACAATACGAGAAACAATCTACAGGGAATCGCATCCATGGCCTAGGGCAGGCATTTCGTAATAGTTGGAGAAGATCTGCTGAAAAGATTCCTAAGAAATCTAACTCACTGGTAATGACACTTGTGCAAAGAAAAACAATAAATTTTCTTGTATTCTTGCTTACTCTGAATCCCTAAAATAGGCAAGAAGCATATATTTTAAAGTTTATTTTTTAATATATGTGCGGTACTAGATACAGTAATTGAAGAGTACAGTTGATAATGGAGTGTTTGGTTTTGGATTTGATTTTCAATTCATGGTGTTAGTGAGTGGTAGGAACTGCAGGAGGAGTTATTTGGTTTTGCTGTGAAATGAGAGATGATTATAGGAAGAAGAAAGTGAAAGGAAAATAAAAGGGGGGACAGCAGCTGTCAGCTGCTCCAGAACCTGACGGCCCACTGGATGTTGATTCAGTTGGACACCTGTTTCTGTTTCGGTTGATAAAATAAATCCTGTGTTATGGCAGTAATATGGCGTTACAGTATCTCATTCATCTTCAACTTTTTGCGAGGCTAACTCTCACTATGTTCTGTAATGTTGTATAGGCAGGTATGGTCGAATTTGTAGGATTGATTAAGGTTAACGTGGTGAGAGGCACCAACCTAGCTATTCGGGATATGGTGACTAGTGATCCTTACGTCATCCTCTCGCTTGGAACTCAAGTAAATCTCATTTCATTAGTTTAGTTTATCATGTTACTCAATTGTTTAAATGAATTTTGGTTTATTAGCTGCTTTTTACATCGAGAGTTGCATGTATTTCTATTTGCAGTCAATGAAGACAAGGGTCATCAAGAATAACCTCAACCCTGTTTGGAATGAACGGCTAATGTTCTCAATTCCTGAAAATATACCTCCTTTGAAGCTGGTTAGTTTCTTTATGCATAAATCAAGATATGATAACAATCATGAAACCATGTATCGCCTCCAATGTGTATGTTCGGGGTGGATGGAGATGGGGTTGAAACTGAAAAACTTCGAGGGTTATTGGGAGGAAAGTAGATCCTGTTAAATAATATTGCTCACTTAGATGCTTATTCGAATCTTTTTACAGCTTGTATATGACAAGGATACATTCTCGACTGACGATTTTATGGGGGATGCTGAGATTGATATTCAACCACTGCTCTCTGCTGCAAAAGCTTCAGAGGACACTTATGTGAATGAGACGATGCAACTTGGTAAGTGGAAAGCAAGCAAAGAGAACACACTTGTGAGGGATGGTATTATCTCCTTAGAAGATGGTACCGTTAAACAAGACATTGCTATTCAGTTGCAGAATGTTGAACGGGGAGTCTTAGAGATTGAGCTTGAATGTGTACCCCTGACACAATAGCCTCCCGGAGTGTTCTCCAACAACTCCTATCAGGACGTTCCGCACGCCCTTGGTGGCCAGAAAATTCTCACCTGGACCAGGTCTATCTGAATGGAGAGACCTTACGGCTTGAAGTCATCCATGTGCATTTATAACAACTTTTTGAAATGTTGTTGATGGATTTTGGCCACGTGGATTACGTCCCCATTTATAACCAAGGATTTCCCTTTTTGCCAATCTTGTCTCATCCAGAGTAGTTGCTACAGAACTTGTGGCCTTTCCTGGTGAGAACCATGTTGTAAGGTAGTGTATATGTAATGCATGATTGTTGTAGTCTTGTAGAGAGATCTGTGTTCTGATCGCTTTGGCCGATTAAAACTGTAAATATGTACTCATGTCAATTTGTGCCATAATATCTCGCAGTGTAATTATTCCCACTCGATGGGTGTTGAACGAAACACAGTTAGACAGTGTGAATCGTCCTCATTTAAATGCATTAAAACAAAACAATGTCCTGTTCCAACTTTGCGTTACGATCCTGTTGTGAATGGTACCTTGTTGGCTTGTTTCTGTCCAACTCAACATCTCTCTTCCGAACAAGACGGATGAGTAATGACCAAGGTAAAGACTTCACATGAAAACAGAGCAAAGAAAAGAATAGGTTCAGATACCCATATATGATCCATCAGCACATTTATCCTAGATAGAGCACATAAACTACCAGTTATCAGAATGCAAATAGTAAAAGGAAAAACCATTCATTCCATAATTCATCCTACAGTTTCAATGATGATCTAGAAATGAGAGAGAAGCAGCTTGATTCCGATACATCAAGCACCTCAGCAAACCAAACGGGTTCAAAACATGACACATTGATCTTTTGAACAGACAAAACTCGTTCATCCAGTAGCTTGATACCTGTTCTAGGAGGGTAAAACCGTCAAAGCAACAAAAGGATTTTTGGAGCAAGGAGTATGCACCTACAATGGCTAGAAGTCGCATATGAACAAATACCATCGTCATCATCCTAAAAGTTGTATCAGAAGCCAAGCCAACATCAAACAAAGCAGATATATTCTTTTAACAGACGCCATGAGCAGCCGATGAGAAAATTCTATTAACAAACTGATTCAAAATCAACAGGTTAATGAGGTCCAAGTGGAAAGAGTCATTTTTACACCATACAACACTTCTGTAGATTCCATGTTGAATCTTCCATTATGTGCAATAAAGGACACATAGATTTACATTCCTATAAAACTTGCATAAATTCACTATTTCGAAAAGGGAAAACGTAAGAAGCAGTATACAACAGTATCTGTTCAACAAAGGGAGATCTAGAAGAATGTACAAGATGAATGAAGATGCTGACTGACTCGGTGGAGAGGACTCCCTAACCGAAGCATTCCATCCTGATAGCAGCCTTCTTTTTGTTGCTACCCAACCTCAAAACGTGAAAGTAATCAGAAAAGAGAATGCGCCATGTTTAGGAGCTGGAGAAGCCAGATTTATATGTGCTAACAATAGACTCCTATACTGTTTGCAACTTGAACACTTCAATTTTAAAAAGTTCAATCACCAAGAGACAAAAAGAGCACCCTCGAAAGAAACAGGTCAACGAGAAAATTACCAAGAGAAGCAAAATGAATGTCACTTGAGCAAGAATAATGCATTGTGTGCTATTCAAAGCAAAATGCAGCAGCACTATATTCCTTGTGCATGATCTCATTTACCATGTTATATTTCACTCTCAACCATTCAATGAATAACGAGGTTAAAAAGTTATGTACCAACACCCATGGAAGTTACCTCAATGATCTATACTAAGATCAAGAATGCAATAACATCGGAATGATTAAAAAGACTACTCATAAATCAGCACTGAACTCGTAACGTTATAGTTGATAATTCCTTGTAAAAATTAGAGGCTCATTCAGGGACACAACTGAATCAACAAGTCATCGATATTATTAATCAACCCAGTATAGAGTCATCAACAAACTGTTACACAAGCTGCAAAACTAATGCAGCACATTAGCCATAACTGCGTACCTCCGCAATGGCCATTTGATATTATATATAAGCATTAAAAAGAATGTACACCACCTAGGTGAACAAACCAATCAATCCACCTAAACAGGCGGAGGACGCTTATACTACACAATCAATAACTATTTACACAGCCGAGTCCTTCGGTAGAGAAATCATTCATCATGCTCCAGTAACCCATAAAAAAGCTATACCAAGCAATCACATAAACAGAAATTTTTCTTCTGTGTTTATTAACAAATGAACCCTGATTCAAGAACAGCATAGCGGACACCTCACGAGTCCATTCTCGTTGCACTCATCACACCTTCTCAGCTGCCCTTCATCCTCATCAAACACCTTTCGACTCCCATCACAATTCGTGCACGGCATAAACCTTACATCATCACACCCTTCGCACGGCTTGGAGGCCCGCAAAGGCAACCCTTTCATAAGCCTCCCGAGCTCACCGGCCTCAAGCAATCCCTTAACCACATCAGATCCACCAATGTACTTCCCCTTAATAAACACCTGTGGCAAGGCAACATTCTTTTCACCCAAAACATCCTGCAATTCCTTCCTATACGCGGCATCCATTGAAATATCCCTCTCATCAATGCTCACACGAAAACCCCGAAAAATCATCCGCACACTATGACAATCCTGAAAAGTCCTCCGTATCCCTCTCAGGCTGGTAAAGTAAATGACAACCCTATCCTCCGTACCGGGCAGCCGAAACGGCGAATCGGACACGGCAGGAGGAATACTCTTGCAAAAGGCCATGGAATCAAACTCAGGAGCTGTCTTGAGCAACAAATTCGCATCTTTCTTAAGAAATTGGGTCGTAATCGGGTTAGGGTTTGATGGGTATTTGGGGGTTTCGAAAATGGAACACAATTTCCTGACCTTTCCCTTAATGGAAGTACCTGCAGAGAACACGGAGCCAAGAGACGAGCTGTAGAGAGTCTTGATTGAGCCGCTACGCTGAAAAGATGCAGAGGTGTAAAGGTTGAACAGGGGCTTATTGGTAATTTCAGCAGCTGCCTTGGTCGAATTGATCGTCATCGATCGGTTGAAATTGATCATCGCCGCCTTCTTGTTCCCGTCCGAAACCGGAAATTCGTCGCGATTCTTGCAATCGGCCATGGGAATTGGGAGAAAAAATCAATTGGGAAGACAGGGTTTTGAAGAGGCTTTTTCACAAATTCTTGAAATGATGTTGATTGGGGGATTTATGTGTCTGGAAAATGAAAAGCGATTTTGGGTAGAGAGAGAGAGAGAGAAAGAAAGAGAGATTGTGATTGTATGAAGAAATTAAATGGAGAAAGGGAAATGAGAAAAAGTTCGTATGGTTTGTCAATGGAGGAAAGGTGGAGCCTGGAAGAGAGATGATGAAGTCACTTTCGGCGACAACACAAATGTCATATAAGGTGATAATAACGACATAAAAGACCGACTCTTGAAAAACACGCGCAAACGCACGTACTAGATGGGATTTTGTGTTTGTTTTCTTTTCAGTTATAGTTATTGTTTTGTTCCGGTTTTTATGTTTGGACATGTGACATAGTGTTTATTTATTGGAAATTGATGTTTGAAAAAAAGGTAAGATGAATTAAATGAATATTCAATGCTTTCTATTAATGTTTTATTTTGGTTTGCTTTGATGGTATACCATTAAATGTGTTAAGTGTTTCTTCTTGCATATGAGGAATTATAGGAAAATATTCATAGTAACTTTTATAGACTATTTAATTATAATACGTAATGGCCTCTTTCTTTGGACGTCTTGCGATTCTTTATATCTTCTTCTTGCGGTGATATGTTGATCTCACCGTGCCTACATATGTATTTCCCATTTTCCAATGCACTTTGTCCTCAACCATACTAGATAATCGGAAAAAAAAAGTGCACCCTGTTAATATGAACAACGTTCTCAATCTATATATTGATTAATATTTGAACTGACAATGAAGAGATTATAAGTAATATTTAAGGTGTGTAAATCGGTCTTTGTTTAATATGAATAACTTATAGGAACTGTGATAACAAATTGAAAAGAAACCGAAAGTGCTGCAAAATCTTATGAAATTGTAGTAATTGATTTGACAAATATATAATATAGAAATAAATATGATAAATTATTTTTAATAAACTACATGTATGTCAGGTCAAGTAGTTTGTAGCACACAAATAACAATAATTTTGGTTATTCAAATTCATTAGTAACGCATGTTTACATATGATGAGAAAATGAAATGTTATATATAAAACATTTCAGTATGCCAAAATAGTCAAGTGAATAGAAACAAATTTGAAAGAAAATGAACCACTAAATCTAAGGTTCGGTTGAATCATAAAACAACTAATGTGCAGGTGGGGAATATATTGTACCATTTGTCTGGCCCAATTTAAATTTGGATTTTGAGCTGATTAATTATTTTCGTACAGAACTTATGTGAACCTCCTATATTCCAACTGCATTTCCACATCACCAATTGTATTTGTTCGTTGGTTTATGTTATAATCACTGTAATATACTCTACAGTATTGTATAGCTATTACGCGAGCCATAAGAGTTGTTATGTGAGCCCAAGCATTATCGAGCATTATGTGTTTTTTGTAATGAGCTCAATCAAAACTGGAATCAAATGAGTCAAAATCGAGCTTAATTATTATGACTCTAGCTTGAAAAATTAGCTCATCGAGCTAGCAAGCCGAATCAAACTCGATCACAATTCGACGAAGTTCGAGTAATAAGATACTTAACTCGACTCGTTTAATAAGATGACAATGTTAAATCCTGGCACATAGTCCACGGTCCACCACCCACTATATGACTAACTGTCGCACTGAATTTACATCTAAAGACTAAAAATCCTTCTTGGTGATGCCCCACAATATTGAGACTTATACAGTTATACTTTGATCATCGAATGATAAAATAAGATGATTTAAGACGTTAAACATAAGCTCAACAAATAAATCAGATTGCCAGAACATTATTGTTTCTTGAACAAAAGGCACAATGTATATGTAGACAAGCTGATATGTTAGATGTATAGTAGGTTTATGAAACTTGAACAAAATATTGAAAGAAAGAAAACGTGCACTAAATTAGGCTTCACCTTTTGACCCTGTTTATGCTTTCTTAATTAGTTCTAATCTTGTTTAGCATATTCGATTTACTAATTTGACCAAGTCATGATTTCCGATATACAGTCTCCTAGACAATTTATTTGCAGATCTACCTATATTTTCATAAATATCATCGATGTTATTAATTAAAACATTTATATTCTTAATATTTTTATTTTTTTTATATTACAAAAAAACTTATTTTCTTAATAATACAATTCATCTTTTGATAAGTTATCCAGATACGGTACGTATGATACTTCATGTAAAAAGAATATTGGTTCCTTTCAAATGAAAAGGTTTGTTGCAGATAGTACAAGATTATAGTTGAGTTGACGACTCATTATCAAGTTAATATGGAATTTTTTTTTTTTTTTTTTTTTTTAGGACGGCAATCCCTTTTCCAGTTTGGAACTCAAAACACTTTCAGGTTCGGTAACAAATTAAATCAGCCTCGCAACACTTACTGTAATGATATAGTACTAATTTAAGAATAAGATTTACATCACATCATTAGTTTATACTGTAAAATTTGTGTCGGTGGAGCTTATATGGTTTAGGCAAAACCAATTTTACACTTGTCAATTGTATTTTTTTTAATATACTTTATTTAGAAAAATTAAAAAATGCATTTCTATTTAGGATTTGAAAATCGAACTATGCATTGCATCTCATATTAACAACGTTCCATTGCGAGTTTCGAACAGATTAAATTCGCAGAATTCTGAATCTGCTTACATCGATTGTGGAACTTAATTTAGATTTTTAAGTTTTATTAGGTGTACATTTTAGTTTATCCGGAACAACTAATGTCAAGGGAACGTCAATTTTCAGGTCCGACAAGTCAAAACAGCTCGATAATAACAAATCTGAAATTTGAAATTTCTCAAGTTTAAATTTGAATTGTCAAATTTCAAAACAATTTTTAATTTGCAATCTTTTGTCAACATTCTCCCTTCATTTTGTATAATTTGTACCTGTAATACTCAAAGATGAATTGGTGCGATGCTTCTAATTACCGTCCGTACGTACCCTCTTTAAGACACTTTGGAGTTTGGAACAATGCTTATGGTTGTTTATAAAAAACAAAAAGCCATACACATTTAGGAGTACTCCTGTATTACACACGGTTTGATATACAAGTAACTAATCACAACTTCGGTTTGATATACAAGTAACTAATCACAACTTTGTTCGCATGAGACGTGTCCATTCGAAGAAAAGTATGTCAGTGGAATTCGAACTATACACCTTCAACAAGATAAGATGATAAAAGGGAATGGAGAAAAGATAGTTAAATGATGGACAGTAAGGATTAAATATCAACATGTAACTTTTTTTTAACCGTTATGAAGTATATGAACCCACATATGTTACCCGGAATTTACGTAATAAACTATAAAGGACGGAAGTCAAGTTAACTCCCACTGTATAATATTTGTTCCATCCGAACGGCATAGGGGTGAAAGAAAAAAAATGTTTTTTTTTTAAAAAATAAACAAAAAGATCATCAGGCAGTAGCCTTAACAGTGAGCCAAAGGATATCCGCCCCTGGATTTCTTACAAATGATTTTCCTGTTATCTTTAAAAAAGGCATTGCGTGTAAAGTTGATCAAGGCATGTTTTAACTAAACTGAACGCGAAAGACCATGGACGTTGACTAAAATGGCGTAAAGACTTTGAGTCATCTTAATTCGGCTTAAATAATAAAGTGACAGTTTACCTTTTATGATATAAAAATGCATAAAACATTCACCTGCTTTAAACTGACTATATCAAGAAAAGAAAACGCAGGGAGGTGATGACTTTATGTTGCATCCACGGATCCAAGTTCAAAACTTGCGCTGACATTTAGTGATTTAGAGAGGTGTTATCTGGGCCGCATGAGCAGTAAGACGCTTAAAAACCGTTTAATATTAATATTTGGCCCGTACATTTAAGTTATGTGGGCCACAGCCATGTATTCTTGGCCGGCCCGACCTGTCTTGCCGGGAGGCCCGTTATTATCTTAGTTGAATGTATCTATATATATTTGGAAATAACTCTATATCTATATGTTTGCAATCTTAATTGAAAAAGTTCAATTACAATCGCGTTTTAATCGACCAGTCATAATTTATAATCACACATTTAATTAAGAAAAAATGTATTGCAAAATTTTCTTCGTTAGCTTTGTTTAATTAATATAGATGATAAATGAATGAATATATGTTTAGGATTTCATCTAATATTAGTTCCACTAATTATGTAGGATTCTTATAATAATATTTTCCAAAATACCAATGTGGAACAAAAACATATCTTGATCACATTAATTCAATAGTTATATTATTGTCATACTTATACTAATTAAACTCTCATCATTCATTGTTAACGCATGATTTTTAACTCTTGTTATTTCATTTCATTTCCTTTTCTTTTTAACTTTCTTTATCTCGTTTTATATCTTCTAGTTTATGTATATGCATATTTACATGCAACTTTTATAGAAAAAGCAAAAAAAAAAAAAAAAAATTGCATATGGGCTGGCCCGGCCCGGAACATTTATAAGTGGGCTAGGGGCCGGGCCGGGCCAGCATATTTATAAAAAGCCCGGTCCGGCCCGTTTAAAAACTGGCCCGGACCAGCCCGCACACTAAATGGAGCGGGCTTTGGCGGGTTGGCCCGGCCCGATTATCACCTTTAATTTAGATCAGTAATAATACTACAATGTTGACAAATTTGGGGTTTCGATCATGCAAATGCAAGTGTTACTTTATCAGTTCATTTTCCGGTTTGGATCGGATTTTGAACAGCCCTAGCAATAGAAACTAATTAGGGCAAAAAACATATAAAATTACCTTTAATTGGAAAAAATGAGTCGATTGTACAATGCCGTTGAACCGCCGAGTGAGCACAGCTTGACGGAGAAAATTGTGGCGGTTAACGACGGAGAGAGAAGGGTTTTTCTCGTTGTTTGGCCGTTTTGGCGAAGAGAAGTCTCAAATTTCGGTAAATTGCTTTCACGTCCTTTCCAATCTTTTTTTTTCCGACTTCATTGGTAATTGATACACGCGACTAATCCAGCCGAGCATGTTGCGTCCTTTTTTAGCCCGGCTCACTGCGGTTGCAATTTTTATAGGTTAAAAATGCTAAACCTTTACACTCAATGAAAATGGTTTAAGCCCGATGTTGAATAACACCTAATTAAAATAGGCACAATCAATTGGGAGGAAGCTAGCCTTTAGAAATCAAGTTAAGATTACCCTAATAAGAGTTCATATGTTGCAAGTTGTCGAAAATAGTTAATTCATATTTTAGTAAAAAATGAGAAAAAATATGTTTGGTGTGGTATTACTATTACCATGTTTGCATCTCTAAAATGTGGAGTTATTGGATGTCTATTAGGCCATCATTTGGTGGTTGTGGACTATACTTCCCTAGTGGGTTCGATGTTTGAGTGTCTTGGAGTATGTTCACTAACTACGATTCGAGTTCATTGTAGAAGCCCATCTTGGAGGAACACTAATGTTACTCTTTGAGCTGATGGTAATGTTTCCCCTCATCAACCAATGCTTTCAAATTAGAATTTTGTCGCAACAATTTCTCAACATGATAGAACGCGTTGAGCAACTACAGTTTGAAGGGAGATGACAATCTTGCTAGAGGCTCCGGAATTAAGAGTATTTACCACTAATGGATGGTCCCAATTGGTTGATAACGTAGAGCAAGCCGCCTACAAGACCAATTATACCAGACGTTGATGTGTTGAAGATCCTACAATTATCATGCCCAGAACTAAATGTGACATTATGAAGTGAATTCTCTGTCCACAATTCGAGTCAAATGTTATGCTTTCCTCCACCAGTCACCAATACGGTAGGACTTGTCACCATAATCAACTTGGCAGACTTGGTTATTCGAAACATGGTGCTATTTCTACCGATAGCATTGCACGGTTTCGACTCATGAACGCTCATGCAAGTTGTGGTTTGTGTGTGTAACGACCCGGACCATTAATGAGCCAAGCTCCAACCCATCGTAAGTAGACGATTCTTCGTGACATTCTCCGGGTGATATGGTGGACCATCACATCATCACATGTCCTTTCAAGACTTGTCCTCA
The DNA here is from genome assembly GCA_026545765.1 of Plantago major. Lineage (NCBI taxonomy): Eukaryota > Viridiplantae > Streptophyta > Magnoliopsida > Lamiales > Plantaginaceae > Plantago > Plantago major. The sequence continues at coordinate 15,613,447 of CM048844.1, read as the reverse complement.
CTTGTGAGCAGAACCGGACTTCAGGTTGATCACACATCCTAAGATTGCTCCAAAGCTGATCACCCATACTAGCTCTGGAGTTCTTATAGATGGATTCCCGAAAAGAAAGGCGCACCTTATTGATATGAGTATCGTTCTCGACCTTTTAAGCTCTTTGGACTTGACTTGAAACTTTGGGGCGTTAGAGTGTGACTCAAAGGAAACATAATATAGTGCAAAACAAAACTTCAATGAGTTCAATCCATGCCTGAAAGGCTGAAACTGTGGTTTTAAGCTCTAGTAAGTCTACATTTAGTCTCAAAAGAGAAAAACTGCCAACTAATGCCCTACACTATAAATATACTATCACTTGATCATTCCCAAAGCCCAACTCCATTGATGAGTTGAGAAAATCCGTTAAGTTTATACAGAATTTGAGAGCTCCGAGTTGTCTCCTCCCTGTATGTCTGTGGGTTCTTTCGTAGTATTCCAGTTCGGAATGTTGAAAGTGGCTTCGTTGATCATCTTTACAAGAGTCACCTGGAAAGCATGCCCACACAAAACCGATTAAATGAAGAAAATCAGAGAAATGCAGTGTTTCAAATACGAAACCATAAGTGCTTAATAATTTCAGAAATGGACGTTCTATATCCTCTCAAAGTTCACCAATCTTGATGCTTTTATGCCAAACTTATCTTAAACAAGTTGATAGAGTCATCATTAACCTTCGGAATTGCTATGAAAAATTGAGAAAAGAAACATTTAACTGGAATCTCTCAAATGCTTCAGAATGCAAGCTGATATCATGATTTGCCCACTAGAACAGTGTTCTAAACAGAACTCAAATTTCACGTACATTTGAGCTATAGAAAACAAGTAAGCTACACGGCTACACCTAATGATTTTTTTTCATTTAATACGCCCCACGAATTGAGTGTATTACTAAGATGGTAAAGCATTATAAGCGGACAGAAATGAGACCTAAGACGTATGCAATGCTAACGGGCAAAGTCATTATACAAGAAGACTTGTCAGACTATCTTTACTCTATGCTCCATACTGTAAACTCAAAAGTCAAAAAGTGACATCCACTGAAGCAGCAGTCAGTATGGGGCAATCTGGCATACATACCACTTTCAGGAACACCTGGAGGGGGCAAGCTAAGATTTCGAGGTGGACCACCATCAAGATAGCTTCTCTAGTCGAACCGCCACTCTCCAATTTTTCCGTACGTCAATTCACCCTGAGACACATCATGCAAACTTATCGGAAACTAAGTATTACACTAAGTTTGCATTTCTCTGCTCGTTGCACATGGTAATCTCCAAGTTTTTTTTTATTGGTGTACTTTACCTTTAAGTTGTAATCACAACCATAATTATAATGAAGGATATACTTATTTCGAGTTGACAAGTCCCAAGGGGGCTGAAAAATAGTATAACACAAAAAGATTTTAAAAACACTAAAAGGAAAAGATGGACAAAAAAGAAAGGAATTAGAGTAAGAGGCGAAACCTGCATCATGAAGTCTTTGTAGAGAATATGCTGCACACCGTGAAGAGCAGACGCCACAGCATATGCATACCTTTAAAACAGCGAAGGTTACAGATGATGCCAAAACTAAGGACACAAATTTTCAACTCATAGCGCATAGAGGAACCACTCATAAATCTGCTCACATTTCTAAAACCCATCCAAAGGTTTCATCTGTCTCAGGATCGTTTTTCATCTTCAGAGAGACATTCATCCATGTAGGTGCAACAGTCTCCAGCATATCCTGAATGCATAATCTAGATATTGCTCAATATTCTAACAAAGCACAAAACTAACTGCATTGAAATAAGACAGACATATGTCCAATCTGCTACACATATTACTAAAACTGGAGCGAGAATAAAAGACATATTCACCTTTTTTATAATTACAGGAGAGTTGCCAATGGGATCGATGTTTGTTACCGGACCCATCTCCAACGGGAAGTACTTCCTAATAATCTTCTCGTGTTCTTCAGGCTTGATGTAGAAAAAGGAGAATGCAGCTGGATATCCTTTATGGGCCAAATTAGGCAGTTGACGTAAGAAGCTGTGATCTGGTTCCGCCATCAGTATATATCTGCACAAACAACAAAACATACAAAAATTCAAACATGTAAGACATTAGAAGTCATTCACTGTATATGGGAGATCAAACTCACTCTTCTTCGATTGTTGCTTTCTCCAGCCATTGCACGAAGGCCCATGGTCTATTCAAGACAACATAACCCTGGATAAGAATTTCAAAAGGTTTCAAACATATATAACAAGCAACAACTTATAATGCATTAACTGAGTATAACAGACTAGATAGCCTAAGTGTTTGAATGGTTAGTGTAGGAGGACTGAATGTGAATGTGTATTAGCAACAAAGATCAAGCAACTATAAACCTGAAGTATACTGACTTAAACAGTGGAACAGGTCAATAGTACACAAAAGTAACTGAAGAACACAAAAAAAAAAAAAAAAAAAAACAATGAAAAATAAGGCCGCACCCTATCCAAGCCTTTAGGAAGGGGGTTAACCACAAAAGTAGGTATATCTCATCCATCAGATTGTCCGGCTCTCCTGAATGGAGAATACGGGTGAGCGTTCCCACCTCAGATCCAGGTAGATCTTTCATCTTCTTGTACCAATAATACATAATACGACATTGCCACTTGCTATAAGGCGAATCAGTTGCTGTAAGGGCCAGGTGAAAAGGTGATTTCTCATGCTTCATCTTTTTAGCGGACGGAGGCATTTCTACTACAGGATCCATGAGAAATTGTTTCCGTTGTTCATCAGAAGTCAATCCTGGACTGGCTTCCCAATAATGTATCATCATGATAGTGAAATTATATGTCAGGAAGAAAGCCCCAATCGACAAGAGTGTCAGAAAAAGTGGCAACACTGCTCGCCCCATCCTTTTCCTCTCAAGCATGACAAGATATGGCTAACCAAGCTACAAGAAATGAACCAGAAACTCTACTGCCAAACACTTTATAGAATATATCACAATCAAGCTTTCATGATAGCTCTTTGTTTCATACAGGAGATCATAGAGAACGCCATCATTCATACTCGGTACATCTACCAAGACCTCATTTCCAGTAAAATCAGCTGCAGGTTCAGGCTAAATACAGCTATCTGAGAAACAAAGACAGACATCAAGCCTGAGAGAACAATATATTCATTAACTTGCTTCGTCGAGCAAATAAAAACTCCAAAGAGACCAACCTTAAGGTTCCTACTAGTTATGTTAAAAGATTTACTCTAATGCAACTCATTCCAGCAATGGGGACCAGTGAATCGAACGAACAAAATTCATAAGAAAACTAAGTAGGGAATACATATGTCAAATGCAACAATGCTGCAGCTATAAGACAAAAAAAAGTTACAGTCCATCAATCTAGTCATAACAGTTTAACCTATACAAAGCCGAACGCGAACATTCATAAGACCCTTCTCCTCAAATCCCATAGCTAAAAGGTTATGTCCAGCAAAACCCAGAAACATAAATTTACTTATCCCCATAAAATGAGGAAATGATCACACCCAGAGACACTGACTGTCCAATAATTGACTCAAAGAACCAAGAAACAGAGCAATTCGCAAGAATTCTCACCAAATGAAATTCTAATAGCGAAAGAACAGATTTTTATATCGTCAGGATGAAAACAAGACATGCAAGAATCGAAATTCGGACCCAATTGCGAAAACGAGAGTAATCATTTCAAGAAATAGGGTATTAGAGTGAAATCTTTACCTTCACTGATGGGGCGAAAGAAAGAAGACAAATAATCAATTACGATGTGATTAAAAAGAAGCAGGAAAAAAGGGAGTGAGAGATGACACAAAGAAGCTGAAATGCAGAATCTTTCAGTAGAAAGTGACACGAAAGAAAGATTGGTTGGTGTGTTTGTTTTGTTAATGAAGAAAACAGAGAGGTACGTCGTACATAAATAAGATTGTGTTGTGTGTGTTGGAATTCTTGTTGGGTTGGTGTCATAAAAAGTGTATGCCTGTATGTAAAGAGAAGAATTCTGTCATTAGTTCGTTTCACCTTCCTAGTACTACCAAACACACAGAGTTAGAGAAGAAACAAAAGTGGAAGAAGGAAAAGCAAAGGGCCAAATAACAAGCCAACAGCAATAAATTAATTACCAAACTATCTCAATTTTCTAGTGGTAAAATTAAGTAAAGTTTTAATACAATGCCTTCTTATTCTAAAAATTAGAGGTGTGGTCAAGTATAATGACAAATAGGTTGATGATATGAAAGAGGGTTCAGTTAGGTATGTGTGGTTTAACTCAACTCGTGGGATTTACATTTTACAGTTTATAAGTGTTCGTTTCGATAAATATTGGGTTTGATATATATTTAAAGTGTGTTCATTTTTCAGTCGATGAATGATGCTCAAAGCCAACTGGAGATTCATTTGCAGTCGGTCAATAACACATATGAAATCATGGAAAGATGGTAGCATAGGGATTTTTCAAATAAAAGCAAGTATGTTAACTCCACAGGTTTCCTGGAAAAAGAATGCAATCACAAGGAAACCTTCACAACTAAGTTCCCACCAATGAAGAACAAATACCGCATTTTAACTTCATAATCAAGTCACAAAGACTCAGAGAGTAAAGAATGAGTCATAACAAAATCCCAGATGACAACAAAGAGCAAAAACAAAGTAAATAGTATTGCATTTCATACGAGATAACTGGAAGAAAAAAGATGACGAATGATGAACCTGGAGGATAAATTATAAATATTTTCAGTAATGCTTTGAACTTGAAGAAAAAGCAATGTTGCAACAAGAAAACCTGATAAAACTACCATTAGAAACAACTACTAAGAACTCAGAAACAGAAATTTCAATCCTGTAAGAATCAATAATCAAAAAAGAGTTTCAAGTTTCAGTAAGATATCACCAATTCTGTAACCATAACAATCAGTTATTCATAAAACAAATTCATCTGAGTTGAATAATGTCAAGGCTTGCTAGTATTATTTCCAATATGCAAGTCAGCCTCACTAATAGGGCTAAAGAAATGCCAACTCGAACCATGGAAAGCTCGAAAAGAATCATCAGATAATTTATTGACACCAAATTCTTTACCAAAGCTCCTGGCAGCTAAAATATGCCTTCTCATATTAGCTACATTTGGATTCCCACAGACTGATACATACTCCTCCTGCATATCAAAACTATTCCCAAACAATGAAATATTCATCAACTGATCCACTCCCCAATTTGCTTCCAAGAGATTTTCATACAGCTCTGCCTCACAATGAGGCATGAAAAATATCGTAGGTCTTAAAACTTGTCTCCTGCCCTGCTCATTAACTGATAAAACATGACAGCCCAAAGATGCCAGCACCTTAGATTCTGTAAACGAAATCACTGGATCAAACACTTCAATCTCCCCAATCCATTCAAAATTCCTCTTTATCAGAATCGCAAGACTAAGTTGCATCCGGGGAGGGTCATAATTCTCAATGCTGCCTATACCATATATAACCATTGTCATCTTCTCCTCTGAGCCCAAAACCTTAAGAAACCTTTCCGAAAGCTCAGGACTTTGTAACTGTCTCAAGAACGTTGACCAAAATTCAGTATTCTCAATTTTCTGAATACAATTGTGCATCTTTTGCAACAATGCCAATTCTCTTTCAACAGTATGTGTTTCAACATCATTTGGAGTCCACGGTCGCTCTTCTTTTGGTTGCTCCAGAGTAATAAGCTCACGAGGAGCTCGATTCACTCCATTTGTCGTCTTCCCTTTCCGCCGCAAAACAATAGTCCAGTCTTCGGACGCATTACAAGAGCCCATAGTAACTGGATCTGGATTCTTCAACAGCTCAAATACTAGCTAGCATCACATTCATTCAAAATCAGAAAAATCGAAAATTTCATATAACAGAAAGAACATTTTCTCCTTACTGACAATTTTAACCAGATGAGCGAAAAAACACAAATTGAGCTTAACAGACAGAACAATGATAAGCTGGATGACTATAGTGACTATCGAGTTTTCAACCTAATTCCAAATTTTCCTATGACGATATGAAATTGGAAACATCAACTAAAAGAGGCAATTTAACTAGCAATAGTCTATTGGATTGATGTACTGGTAGTAATGTATATGTATTAAAGTAGTAATTAGTAAGGACTAAGGAAAGAGAGCAGCAAACAAAAAATTGTTATGGAAAAGACAAGGAATTAAAAAAAATAAATCCGGGCCATACGGTTCACAACCGGATCCGGACCGGCTGATCCGGTTCGGTTCGGTCTGAATCGGATTATTCTCGGTTCGGGATCCGGACTGCACAATTCACCGATTCCGGTTCCGGTCCATTCCGGTTCCAGGCCGGTTCGGTTCCGGATCTAGACTGGTGAACAGCCCTAGTAAACATAAGAGACTAAGTTAATTAAACAATATCAAAAAACTAGGAGAATACAATTATTCACAAGGTGATAGTGGAGTTTAATCTTATACAGTGAAGGAAATGTACTATAACATTGTTTAAAAAATATCATTGTGATGCAAGTGCAGTCTGAGATCATCAAAAGCTAAAATGAACTAAAAAACACATTTTCTTCAATCTCAGGCACAGTAGTACAATCTAATCTACTAACAAACAGAATAAGATTCTTAAACATACAGCAACTGCATAATTTCACTGTTTAGCAGTACATAACTGAAATTCCAATAAAGCAAGTAAACTCATACCAATTAGGCAGTCGAAAAGGCAAGTAAACACATACCAATTGGAAATTGGGAATGGTGATTCGCCTACCAATTTGGAAGGCCAACAGTCGAAAATGCTATCTTCTTGATTTCGCCGGCTTCTGGTTGTTTGAAAGTGAACACGACGGTTCAGATTGCAATTAGAGGTGGTGGAGGAAGGAGGAACCCGTGGTGGAAGAAGGAGCAACCGGTGGTGGCGATGGCGGCGAAAGAGGAGGAACCCGTGGTGTAGGCAGGCGGCGAAAGAGGACTCTGGGTCTCTGGGAGAAATAGAGATCTAGGGTTAAGTGGAAAGCTAGACTAGGGTAATATGATATCTAATGTAATATAAATTATTAATAAATATAATATATATTTGTTCGAGAACTAACGAACATTAAATACTTGTTCGTGTTCGGTTCGTTAAGAACTTGAACTTGTTCGCGAACTGTTCGAGTTTGACCGAACCGAACACGAACCGAACGTTAACCGAACAATTTCGCGAAATTTTCGCGAACGTTTGGTTCGCAATACACCCCTACCCTCATCAACCAATGATTTCAAATTAGAATTTTGTCGCAACACTTTCTCAACATGATAGAACGCATTGAGCAACTACAGTTTGAAGGGAGATGACAATCTTGCTAGAGGCTCCGGAATTAAGAGTATTTACCACTAATGGATGGTCCCAATTGGTTGATAACGTAGAGCAAGCCGCCTACAAGACCAATTATACCAGACGTTGATGTGTTGAAGATCCTACAATTATCATGCCCAGAATTAAATGTGACATAATGAAGTGAATTCTCTGGCCACAATTCGAGTCAAATGTTATGCTTTCCTCCACCAGTCACCAATACGGTAGGACTTGTCACCATAATCAACTTGGCAGACTTGGTTATTCGAAACATGGTGCTATTTCTACCGATATATAGCATTGCACGGTTTCGACTCATGAACACTCATGCAAGTTGCGGTTTGTGTGTGTAACGACCCGGACCACTAATGAGCCAAGCTCCAACCCTTTGGGCCGCGCGCGGTTACTCCTGGGCAGCTCTCCGGGTGATATGGTGGCCCCACTGTACCAACACATGTCCTTTCCCGCGCATTTGTGCTCACTTGTGCGCGAACCGGGAGACTTCCCAGTTGGTCACCCATCCTAAGATTGCTCCAGAGCTGATCACCAATACTAGCTCTGGAGTTCTTATAGATGTATTTCCGAAAAGAATTGTGCACCTTATTGGTATGAGTACCGTTCTCGACCTTTTAAGCTCTTTGGACTTGACTTGAAACTTTGGGGCGTTAGAGTGTGGCTCAGAGGAAACATAATATAGTGCAAAACAAAACTTCAATGAGTTCAATCCATGCCTGAAAGGCTGAAACTGTGGTTTTAAGCTCTAGTAAGTCTACATTTAGTCTCAAAAGAGAAAAACTGCCAACTAATGCCCTACACCATAAATATACTATCACTTGATCATTCCCAAAACCCAACTCAGTTGATGAGTTGAGAAAATCCGTTAAGTTTATACAGAATTTGAGAGCTCCGAGTTGTCTCCTCCCTGTATGTCTGTGGGTTCTTTCGTAGTATTCCAGTTCGGAATGTTGAAAGTGGCTTCGTTGATCATCTTTACAAGAGTCACCTGGAAAGCATGACCACACAAAACCGATTAAATGAAGAAAATCAGAGAAATGCAGTGTTTCAAATACGAAACCATAAGTGCTTAATGATTTCAGAAATGGACGTTCTATATCCTCTCAAAGTTCACCAATCTTGATGCTTTTATGCCAAACTTATCTTAAACAAGTTGATAGAGTCATCATTAACCTTCGGAATTGCTGTGAAAAATTGAGAAAAGAAACATTTAACTGGAATCTCTCAAATGCTTCAGAATGCAACATTCTTAGAGCAGCTGATATCATGATTTGCCCACTAGAACAGTGTTCTAAACAGAACTCAAATTTCACGTACATTCGAGCTAAAGAAAACAAGTAAGCTACACGGCTACACCTAATGATTTTTTTTCATTTAATACGCCCCACAAATTGAGTGTATTACTAAGATGGTAAAGCATTATAAGCGGACAGAAATGAGACCTAAGATGTATGCAATGCTAACGGGCAAAGTCATTATACAAGAAGACTTGTCAGACTATCTTTACTCTATGCTCCATACTGTAAACTCAAAAGTCAAAAAGTGACATCCACTGAAGCAGCAGTCAGTATGGGGCAATCTGGCATACATACCACACTTTCAGGAACACCTGGAGGGGGCAAGCTAAGATTTCGAGGTGGACCACCATCAAGATAGCTTCTCTTGTCGAACCGCCACTCTCCAATTTTTCCGTACGTCAATTCACCCTGAGACACATCATGCAAACTTATCGGAAACTAAGTATTACACTAAGTTTGCATTTCCCTGCTCGTTGCACATGGTAATCTCCAAGTTTTTTTTTATTGATGCACTTTACCTTTAAGTTGTAATCACAACCATAAGTATAATGAAGGATATACTTATTTCGAGTTGACAAGTCCCAAGGGGGCTGAAAAATAGTATAACAGACAAAGATTTTAAAAACACTAAAAGGAAAAGATGGACGAAAAAGAAAGGAATTAGAGTAAGAGGCGAAACCTGCAACATGAAGTCTTTGTAGAGAATATGCTGCACACCGTGAAGAGCAGACGCCACAGCATATGCATACCTTTCAAACAGCGAAGGTTACAGATGATGCCAAAACTAAGGACACAAATTTTCAACTCATAGCGCATAGAGGAAACACTCATAAATCTGCTCACATTTCTAAAACCCATCCAAAGGTTTCATCTGTCTCAGGATCGTTTTTCATCTTCAGAGAGACATTCATCCATGTAGGTGCAACAGTCTCCAGCATATCCTGAATGCATAATCTAGATATTGCTCAATATTCTAACAGAGAACAAAACTAACTGCATTGAAATAAGACGGACATATGTCCAATCTGCTACACATATTACTAAAACTGGAGCGAGAATAAAAGACATATTCACCTTTTTTATAATTACAGGAGAGTTGCCAATGGGATCGATGTTTGTTACCGGACCCATCTCCAACGGGAAGTACTTCCTAATAATCTTCTCGTGTTCTTCAGGCTTGATGTAGAAAAAGGGGAATGCAGCTGGATATCCTTTATGGGCCAAATTAGGCAGTGGACGTAAGAAGATGTGATCTGGTTCCGCCATCAGTATATATCTGCACAAACAACAAAACATACAAAAATTCAAACATGTAGGACATTAGAAGTCATTCACTGTATATGGGAGATCAAACTCACTCTTCTTCGATTGTTGCTTTCTCCAGCCATTGCACGAAGGCCCATGGTCTATTCAAGACAACATAACCCTGGATAAGAATTTCAAAAGGTTTCAAACATATATAACAAGCAACAACTTATAATGCATTAACTGAGTATAACAGACTAGATAGCCTAAGTGTTTGAATGGTTAGTGTAGGAGGACTGAATGTGAATGTGTATTAGCAACAAAGATCAAGCAACTATAAACCTGAAGTATACTGACTTAAACAGTGGAACAGGTCAATAGTACACAAAAGTAACTGAAGAACACAAAAAAAAAAAAAAAAAAAAAAAAACAATGAAAAATAAGGCCGCACCCTATCCAAGCCTTTAGGAAGGGGGTTAACCACAAAAGTAGGTATCTCATCCATCAGATTGTCCGGCTCTCCTGAATGGAGAATACGGGTGAGCGTTCCCATCTCAGATCCAGGTAGATCTTTCATCTTCTTGTACCAATAATACATAATACGACATTGCCACTTGCTATAAGGCGAATCAGTTGCTGTAAGGGCCAGGTGAAAAGGTGACTTCTCATGCTTCATCTTTTTAGCGGACGGAGGCATTTCTACTACAGGATCCATGAGAAATTGTTTCCGTTGTTCATCAGAAGTCAATCCTGGACTGGCTTCCCAATAATGTATCATCATGATAGTGAAATTATATGTCAGGAAGAAAGCCCCAATCGACAAGAGTGTCAGAAAAAGTGGCAACACTGCTCGCCCCATCCTTTTCCTCTCAAGCATGACAAGATATGGCTAACCAAGCTACAAGAAATGAACCAGAAACTCTACTGCCAAACACTTTATAGAATATATCACAATCAAGCTTTCATGATAGCTCTTTGTTTCATACAGGAGATCATAGAGAACGCCATCATTCATACTCGGTACATCTACCAAGACCTCATTTCCAGTAAAATCAGCTGCAGGTTCAGGCTAAATACAGCTATCTGAGAAACAAAGACAGACATCAAGCCTGAGAGAACAATATATTCATTAACTTGCTTCGTCGAGCAAATAAAAACTCCAAAGAGACCAACCTTAAGGTTCCTACTAGTTATGTTAAAAGATTTACTCTAATGCAACTCATTCCAGCAATGGGGACCAGTGAATCGAACGAACAAAATTCATAAGAAAACTAAGTAGGGGAATACATATGTCAAATGCAACAATGCTGCAGCTATAAGACAAAAAAAAGTTACAGTCCATCAATCTAGTCATAACAGTTTAACCTATACAAAGCCGAACGCGAACATTCATAAGACCCTTCTCCTCAAATCCCATAGCTAAAAGGTTATGTTCAGCAAAACCCAGAAACATAAATTTACTTATCCCCATAAAATGAGGAAATGATCACACCCAGAGACACTGACTGTCCAATAATTGACTCAAAGAACCAAGAAACAGAGCAATTCGCAAGAATTCTCACCAAATGAAATTCCTAGCCAACGAAAGAACAGATTTTTATATCGTCAGGATGAAAACAAGACATGCAAGAATCGAAATTCGGACCCAATTGCGAAAACGAGAGTAATCATTTCAAGAAATAGGGTATTAGAGTGAAATCTTTACCTTCAGTGATGGGGCGAAAGAAAGAAGACGAATAATCAATTACGCTGTGATTAAAAAGAAGCAGGAAAAAAGGGAGTGAGAGATGACACACAAAGAAGCTGAAATGCAGAATCTTTCAGTAGAAAGTGACACGAAAGAAAGATTGGTTGGTGTGTTTGTTTTGTTAATGAAGAAAACAGAGAGGTACGTCGTACATAAATAAGATTTTGTTGTGTGTGTTGGAATTCTTGTTGGGTTGGTGTCATAAAAAGTGTATGCCTGTATGTAAAGAGAAGAATTCTATCATTAGTTCATTTCACCTTCCTAGTACTACCAAACATACAGAGTTAGAGAAGAAACAAAAGTGGAAGAAGGAAAAGCAAAGGGCCAAATAACAAGTCAACAGCAATAAATTAATTACCAAACTATCTCAATTTTCTAGTGGTAAAATTAAGTAAAGTTTTAATACAATGCCTTCTTATTCTAAAAATTAGAGGTGTGGTCAAGTATAATGACAAATAGGTTGATGATATGAAAGAGGGTTCACTTATGTATGTGTGGTTTAACTCAATTCGTGGGATTTACATTTTACAGTTTATAAGTGTTCGTTTCGATAAATATTGGGTTTGATATATATTTAAAGTGTGTTTGGAAAAACACAGTTTGAAGAGATGATTGGAACACGACTAATTGATTAATAACTCAGTCAATTTGAAAGAGTATGGCAAATAATGTAAAATGTGAGCTTAATTTTTTTATATGAAACAATTTCGGGATCCACTAAAAAATTTTATCACAAGAATCAGCATATCACCGAAATAGCATACTAGAACTTACGATGCCCGTTGAAAGATTCAAGTTTAGAAAAGCTCATCATTATTTTCAGAAAAATAAACCATGTATGTACCCAATTTTATCTCCCCAAATGCAAGTGAAGTGCGGACCAAACTAATAAGCAAAGGAACAATTGCTTGCAAACTGTTCTCCAATATATTTAAAACACAGTCCCTACCTTATAAAAATTGTCTAGTTTTCCCGATGAACCAACTTCGAGTCTCCGACTACGATGTAATTATATAATCTTATTGAACAGTTTATTATAATTCAGTTAAAGTCTTGTAAAAGTCAAGATTTTTCTAATGTAAAGGACTAAAGGGAAATCATATTCTTCCTATCACAAATGTACATCACACTCACCTTATTTATACTAATGTGATGTGATTTTACTATTACGTAAAAAAATCAAGTATTTTATAAAAGTTGCTCTATATTACATCGTCATCAATCACAAATAAAACTGAAGTTGGTTGATTGGAAGAAGAGGAAAAAAAAAAAAAAGGTAAAATGAAACTTCTTGGAACCGATGAATATGTTCATAATCTATGCAATTGACTGCTAAAGTAGCTACCTTACCATGGTCCATGAAGTGGTATGTAAGTACAAGATTTAACACTAAACTTTCGAAACTATTTTTAGATTACACTAAGCATGAAATCCAACCTAGTTTAGCAACCAAGTAGCCACTATATTATTTGCCGGTATATTGGATTTGGGGCTTTCGATTAGAAACCAGGAACCTAGGTCATTTAGGGTAAACATTTTCAATCAAACCACAAAATCTTCAAGTCGCACATCATATTAGAATTCAGGTCCTATAAATCCCATTCGGAATCCTAATTCGAAAGTATCCCTCACTAAGTAGTGCGCCCACTTGTGAGACCCACAAACTACAGTGAGTGTTGGTAGCACCCATAGAGTCGAAAAATAGTCTGAAAAGTATGGTCCAATATTCGCACCCATCTAAAACTCGATGAGTTTGCCCCTATTAAATTATTAACGATCACACGTTTGTAAAAACATTCTTATTCAACGTGTATGTTCAAATTGTATTACATAAATACCATAGTTATATTACTACATAGTTATATTTTGTGAAAGATTGACTAAATTTGAGTTGCATCATATTCATATCAATTGTGGGTTGTTTCACAAAAAGATTAGCATATGTATATTGAGTTTTGGATGCTTGTATTTGACTTTATGGAATCGGATAACCAACATCGAGATTACGGGGCCAATAGTCGGGGCGGGTTCAGGACTTTCAAGCAAGTGTATAACTGGTTCGGATAAGTACCCGACCCATTCACCTACGCCTTCCTTAATAGAGCGATAGGAATCGAACCGATCGTGGGAGTTGGCCGAACTGGACCTAAATCCAAAATTCCAAATCCATGGTGGCTAATTTGGTGCTGCTTCTTTCTAACACTGTATTTTCAAGAAATGGTCCAGTTTACAAGATTGAAAACTACTAATTTGATGAACAAGAAATCTGTTAAACTGGATCAGTACAGCAAGTTCCGGCTTCACAGCTCCATGCCGAATGGTGGTGTGAGCTGTGAAGCGAACCAGAATTGGAACGAGAAGCTGCATGCACGTAGAGGTCAACTATGCCGCCCAAGTGTTCGACAAAATGTGTCAACCAATGTACAGGTATGATTTCAGTATCCAGTTAATTATATTCTATTATTTCTATAATTCTTTCCTATCCTGCCGTCTGGAATAGCTAGTGAATATCAATTTCTCTGCAATTCTCTACCTTTTTTGTAATTTATGAATGAATTATTTGACCAAGTTATGAGAAGAGAAAGGAAAACTAAAATTAGTATGTTGGTGTGATGGATTCTTGTTGTCTTGCATAACTGTAATGCTTCACCAGTTTTTTTCTCGTCCTTCCATTTGTTAGGTGTGCTAGCACATTTAGGAGCTTAATCCGGAAACCAAGAAACAATGTGATTGTTCGATCCTTTCTCTTTCATTTTGTTTTGGTTTTGTCTCTCTTTTTGCTTTTTTTCTTTTGTTTCATCAAGCATCCTCCTTTTTTCCTCATACACCCATTTTCAGGAGAAACTATTAGAAACAGGACAGACAAAGAAAGTGGCATCTGGTTCTTCTTCTTGCATATTCTGGGTTCCTTTTTTGTTCGTAAAATATCTAGCAACTGATTTGGTTTCATGTACCATTCCCTGAAAAGATATCCATTAGGGAGATGAGACAGAAAACACATTAGACAGGAGTCTGTTCTCGTGTCTACTTTATTGGGTTGTCGCGCAACATGGTTGGTCTGCTGTTGTGGATCACATCATCGATACAAAGAAAGATTGATCTGCGTTGAAAGAGAGAAATGTGCAGTATTGAAGGAGAATGAACATAGAATTCGGTGGCATTGTCAAGGTCTGGGAGAAAAAGTTGAAGAAATCACAAGCGACTACGAAGAAAAGAATCAAGAGCATATTTACAGCAATGTCAGTTGTTCATGTGGATGATGAGGAGGTTAAGACCCCTGGTGTGGTTTATCATGTCGAAAAGGTATTTTCTAATGGGGACATGTACATGGGCGAATGGGCAGACAAATGCCCCAACGGTAATGGCAAGTGTTTGTGGTCAGACGGTTGTATGTACGTTGGAGACTGGTACAGGGGCCGGCCGATGGACAAAGGTAAGTTCAGTTGGCCGTCTGGTGCTACGTATGAGGGGAACTTTAAGAATGGTTATATGGATGGTGAAGGTACCTATACAGGCTCCTCAAACGACTACTATAGAGGTGCTTGGGTATACAATATCAAGCATGGAAAGGGCGTATGCTATTTTGCCAATGGGGACTATTATGAAGGGCAGTGGCGTAGGGGACAGCCTGATGGTAAAGGAAGGTATCATTGGACCAATGGGAATCAGTACATTGGACATTGGAGGCGTGGTAGGATGAATGGCAACGGGACGATGATTTGGGATGACGGTAATAGATACGATGGTTGCTGGGAGAGTGGTTTTCCTAGAGGAAACGGGACATTTAAGTGGGTAGATGGGAGTTTTTATGCAGGAGTTTGGAGCCAGGATGCCAAGGAACAGAGTGGAACCTACTATCCGTCAAATTCTCAGACTGGTACTTTCGATTGGGATCCTCAAGAAGTGTATTTTGAGAAGCTGAGTGATTGCGTGATTAGCGATGGAGAGGAGATTTCAGTATTTCCTTCGGACAAATCAGTCAACTGGCCTTGTGGAGAGATGAAGCAGTCACCATGGCTGGATTATAAAGAAAGTGATACAAAGACTACAAGAGCATCAGAGGATGTTAGGCTAAGCAATGGGGCCTTTAGCTTTCGCTCAGAATCTGAATTCAGTTTCGATGGTGCTAATGAGCATTTTGGGTCTAAAAGAGATTTAGATGATCAAGTAACAGAGACAGAAAGATCAGCATATACAAAGCCACAGATCATAATAAAGCCAACAAAACGGCAGGGGACCACAATTTCGAAGGATCATAAGAACTATGAACTCATGCTGAACTTGCAGCTAGGAATAAGGTAAGAACATTAACATTATGGATTTTGCATGCTCATATGTAATCCACAAACTTAGATTGCTTCCAGAGTCTCATAGGTTACAACTTTTATTGATCTTCATAGCCTGTCTATAAAAACATCGATAAACTAAATAAGTTGATGTGAATTCTTTACTATCTTGATCTTCATAGCCTGTCTATAATAACATCGATAACTGTGTTTCTATAATAAATTTCTGTTCTTCCTTCCGATAGCTCATTTTTTCTATTATCCAGACATTCTGTAGGAAGAGCCGCACCATCTACATCACTTGATTTAAAAGCTTCAGCTTTCGATCCCAGGAATAAAGTTTGGACAAGATTTCCCACAGAAGGATCTAAGCATACTCCACCTCACCAATCATGTGAATTCAAATGGAAGGATTATTGCCCTTTAGTTTTCAGGTGAGGTACTGATACATTACATTGTTCAATAAACTAAAGATGTTCCAATCCATCATGAGGTCTTACGCCTTCTTATGCCATTATAGAAATCAGATCTAGTGTGATGCATTTCTCAAAAATTGATATTTATGGGATCTTCTTTTTTTTAAAGTTTACCTGTATTTTGAATTTTTATCATCAAGCTCTGCAATTTATCTTTTAACAGTTATTTTTGGAGTTATATATGTTATGTACTTAAAATCAACCTTTCCCATCATTTAATTGCACAATGTAATTAGATAATGGTTAACATTTCAGGACCCTTAGAAAACTGTTCAAGGTGGATCCAGCCGATTACATGTTATCGATATGTGGAAATGATGCACTTCGAGAGCTCTCCTCACCTGGAAAGAGTGGAAGCTTCTTTTACTTGACCAATGATGATAAGTACATGATCAAAACCATGAAAAAGTCGGAAGTGAAAGTGAGTTCCTTTCTGAAATTACATCATAACATTATTGCATGACAATAGGCATGGTTTAATGTTGGATTCTGAAAATGGGCAATATGTATGCCAATTTGTGGGTGCAAACCTGTGTTTGCTAAGTGACTGTTAAATCGGAAGAGTTTCAGTAGTATGCTCAATTTGAACATGTCTGGATTGATGCCGTAAAAGTTCACCTAAAATCTTTCAATTTTCCTGGATCTTTGAGAATGCAAGCTTGTATCTCTCTCATCCTTGCACCCTTTCTCTTCCTTTTCTCCAATAAAAATTTTAATGTGTATTTTTTAATAGTATACAGTATTGGTATGTTCAAACGTCCAGACTACAATTTGTAACAGTGTAACATAACGTAAACCTTCATACCAGGTGTTCACAAGAATGCTTCAATCGTATTATAAACATGTCCGGTCCTTCGAAGAGACTCTGGTCACGAAATTTTTTGGTCTTCACTGTGTGAAGTTGGTTGGACCTGCACAGAAGAAGGTACTGGAAGTAAATTCTTCTGCTTCTCACACTCCATCTGTTATGAATTTCTAATTCACATCATGTGATTTATTTACAGGTCCGGTTTGTAATTATGGGGAATTTGTTCTGTACGGAATATCCCATCCATAGGCGCTTTGACTTGAAAGGTTCTTCTCATGGTCGTATTACTGAAAAACCAGAATCCGAGATTGAACCGACAACCGTGCTCAAGGATCTTGATTTGAACTTTATCTTCCGATTGCAGAAGCCTTGGTTCCAAGATTTTTGCAGGTAATCAAACCAGAATCTCATCATTAGATAATGTGGAAGTTATAAATACAAGAAAATGAGTTAGAGGTGGTGGAGAATGAAAAATACGCAGTATTATGCAAAGTACATAGTCAAGTTTAAGATTCACAAAGAACTAGGAAAAGGGAAGTCTAGAGAAACAGATCATTGAAATAATTCAGAATATTAACAGAGGAAGCAAGAAGCAACATCTTCCGTGCTTTTGACTTCAATTTCGAGTTCTGCTAGTATGGCTTGAATACACTGTGTAAGCAACCTTAGAAAGCAATGAGAAATAAGCATTCAAAAAAAACTCCAGAGCCGTACAGAATTAGTGGGATTCTTTTTATTTTTGTTAAGAATCTGAAATGGTTTTGATATGCAGGCAAGTAGAAAAAGATTGTGAGTTTCTGGAACAGGAGAGGATCATGGATTACAGTCTTCTGGTTGGTATTCACTTCAGAGAAGTATCAGAATCTGGGGAACCACTGAGTACTTCCCAAGTTCAAGCTCTCATTGGTATATGCATAACCTTCCCGAAAAACTACCTTTATAATAGTGTTTTCTCCCTATTATTTTCTTTGCAATAGAAATCTCTTTCATTCAGAAAGTATCCATCAAATTATGCAGGCACTGACGAACAGTCCAATGAAGTAGGAGCTTCACCACTGTCTGGCGCAGATATGGGTCTTCTGTTTGGTTCTAACAGGTATGCTCGAATAACAATAACTCACATTCTTAAAAAAGTTAGAGACTTTCTCCTCCATAATTTCGAACTGAAGTCAATATTTCTGAATGATTATGTTTTGTCTTTTATGTTCAATGCTTAAAATTTATTTTCTAAGTACAGAATATTGGGATGCATAAAGATCAGATTAATATATTTCAACTTTCAAGTTTAATACAGCAGCTGTTTCTCATAGAAATGTAATCATATGTTTGGCAGGGGAACAGCTATTAGATTGGGTGCAAACATGCCAATACGAGCTGAACTGTCGGTAAGAAGAAATCAAGATGAGCCTCAGCTGGTTGGTGAACCAACTGGTGAATTTTATGATGTCGTCCTAGTTTTTGGTATAATCGACATACTACAAGATTATGATATTAACAAGAAGCTGGAGCATGCTTACAAGTCGTTCCAATATGACGCAACATCAATATCTGCAGTTGATCCCATTTGGTATGCCAAGCGTTTCCGTGACTTTATGTTCAAAGTCTTCACAGAAGAAACCTGACAATGCACTTTCGATTGAAATATTTCACTTGCATCTCATACTCCTCAGTGTTACGGTTCACACAAGATGGCCTCTTCACTCATGGATGCATAGACAACTTTCTTTTTGCAACCTTGGCACCAGCATGCAGAATCACTAGCTGTTAGTTGTAGTTAGTTTTTTCATCATACTTGTTTAGGTACTAATAGGTTATATAAGTACTTTTTTTTTTTTTTGGTTAACTTACAGAATAGCAATATGTGATTAGAGGTATTCAATGATGATATAGATGTAAAGAGAATGAATGTAATGATATACAAAACTGGGCCGTGTTGGTTCTTTGGTGAATATATCTATATTTTTTGTCCCAGAAGTGAAAAGACACTGGGATTTTATCACTCTAGAAGATTGTATGGTATGTCAACAAAAAGAGAGAGAATATTTGATGTCTATCAATGACATTTCTGTTCGAATATACGCAGTCACTTGTTCCAGTATGTCAGTGTTGTACTTGTATAGATGATATGTCAGTTAATGTTCGGTATTTTGTTCCAGGCTACCCCTAACAGGAGCTGGCGGTAGTAGTTGTGTTTTTTTAAGACTTGGAAACAGAAGGTCTTCCACAAATCAACTGTTCCTCTTGCCAATAGATGTTGAAAATCACAAAACAGGAAATGAGAAGAGTCTTCAAGTGATAAGTTGCATCAGAATTTAGAGGCTAGTAATAACAAAATTATCTTCAGTTACCTACCTTATAGATAACCAGATGCCATATTTACATTTCTCGGGCTACAACACAATGGCCAAGCAATACATGGTTAGATGCTCCATTCTAGGTGTGATTCCTCCTCGAGTACACAAGTACTCCACCCACATAGGTTGCCTCGACCGTTGCTTCTACTTCACTGGCAAAATTTTCCCATGAATCCACAGATAAGATCACAAAATCAGCCATCTTACCACGAGATAGTGACCCAATGTCATCATCAAGGAAGCACCCATGAGCAGCTCCGATGGTGTACCTGCCACAAGCAGATAATTGGACAAAGAGAACTTTAGTTTCCCAGATGATATAACAAGGAGCAAATTCAAATGAACTTATGACTCTAGCAACGTACTGCAGAGCTTTGCACCAGCATTTAAGTGATTTATGTTTCTTTTCAGTATGCGAATGAAGCTCTAAATTTAGTCAATTATAAATGTTTCTATTTTCACAGATTTGTACGATCAACGAGAAAATACGTAGAGACCACATATGAACAAATTGAAAAGGGGAGAAAACAATGGAGCCTAGTACTGCACACCCATCCAAGGCCTCATTCACAGTAATACGTTCTGATGAAATCCAAGCATTTTCCCAACTAGGAGGCACTCTTTTCACAGCTGTCTTTATGCTACCCAAAGGATTTATATCCGCTACCTGAAAGAGAAAAATACTGAGTCAGCAGCATATCAAATGTAATATATAGTAGAACAAAAACATAGAGTTCTTAGTTTTCTTACAGGCCAGTCAGACCCGAGTGCTAACTGTGCCTTGCCACAAAGCAGGGAATGGAATAAATATGATCCTCCATGGGCCCTCTCAGCTCCAAGCTTTTTTATAGCCGTATCAGCATCATCCAGAAGGTGATCAGGCTGATACATTCAACTTGCAAGTTGCAATCACAAACATTTACCATATCCATAACTCATAAGCAAGTAATTGCATGCTTTGGAAACAAACCAGTTCTTTGCCTAATTTTAAGGTATGTAAATATTTCACTGCAAGCATTTGGAAAACAATCTTTCAGACACGAATAGCCATTAGCCCACCGATAATTAGCATCTTTGCAACTTATATTAAATGAGTTCAAATCTTATAAGAGTTATGATTAGATACCAGAGAAACATCATAAAACACTACTTAATCATCTTCCAACATTCAAAATTGAGAAAGAAAACGAACCTGCACTGAAGCAACAACTCCTTGTTCACCAAATCTAGCTGCTGCCCCGTAAGCCAAATGCTGGGCATGCTCAATCTGCAGATAATTGATGAAATCACTGTCTTGTCGAAAACTAATTGCAGTAATCTCTGTAAAGAAATATAGAGAATACTATACTTACAGAAAGACTAAAGCTACAAAATATCAAGCCAAAGAAAGAAAAGGATCATATTTTGAACATCTTGAACATATTTAGCTCACCCTAAACCTCCGTCCTTTCATTCCATTCTGAGATGCTACTAATTTATACAAGTCCAAGATAAGATCATTGGCCTTGTCACCAATTGCATGCACAGCAACCTAAAGATAAAAGGATATGATATCAGTATATGCATGCATATACAGAGGGTATAATACAGTAACAGTACAGAAGAACAGCTCACCTGAAGACCAGCTTTATCAGAAGAGTAAGTCATATTGTATAGCATATCTAGATCTGCAACTTGCAGGCCATGGTTGTGTGGTTCATCGACATATGGCTGTATACAGTATTAAAAAGTACTAAAATGAGATTTATAAGTTACGCTGCATTGAACAATAGAGAAGGCCCAGAAAAAATATCAATAATTCAATATCTGTGGTGGAAAAAATAAGAGACTTTTATAATGGCATCGTGAAAGTGGATATTATTCTTACCTCATAAAACAATGCACTGTTAGATCCCAATGATCCATCTGCAAAAGACTTTACACCGCCCAAGTAAATCCACTGGCTCAGCTTACGACCCACTTGAGCAATAAGTTCCTGTACAAAGAATGGCAAACCTCAATGATAAGGATGAGAAATTGATAAAATCTATACCTGTTATGCAATCCCAGCTATGTTCGCATGAAACAGTGCTGCAGTACCATGAAGCATCAGAAGACTCTAATTGACCCTCAAATGGCTCCGATTTAAGTTACTAACAGTAAATCCTGATTTCCATTTCTCACTTTATTTCTCCTCTTTAACTTATCTGAAACTAAAACAAAAACACACTCACACATTCTTTAACCATTTATTAACACAAGCATGCCCAACTTCACCTTTGGTGTTAGATACTCAGACAAACGAGGTCAACTATAATATATATTTTCAAGAATTACAGAAGTTAGAAGTACATGTAACCGTGCCCATGTCTCAATTGGGAAGAATAAGCAAACCCTGATCTTCATCTTTCCGGACAAATCACTCCATCTGTAGACATCTACAAATACCAACCAAAACAATTTCAAGTTCCATCTGTACTAAATTATTTACAGTATATAAGTAGCTTAGCCATCTTGTTGATACGCAAAGAATTTGTCAGAATCGCACACAAGATTAAGATGCATCATTTATGCTTATACCTGTAATGCCTTGCTCTTAAATAAACGAAGAAATGGCACTAGCGGAAAGCAGGCAAAATAATTTGCTGGCTCAAATCCATTTAGTCATGGTATCTGGAAACTGACCTGAAAGATCTTCCCATGAGAGTTCAGGCGATGTACCAGGAAAATATCGTCCGAAGTCAACAACTGTTGTAACACCTCTCATCAATGCATGATCGGTAGCTCTTAGCAGCGCTTCCCTTCTCTCTTCAATAGAGACCTCTGGTATATAATTCAGCACAAGCTTCATTGCAGAATCAACTAACAAACCAGTAGGGTCTGCATGCGATAAGTTCACTAATAAGGATATATTTCACTATATCTCATCAAAATGGAGCTAGAGAATTTTGTAATCACAAATGAATATCTAGCTGAGTTCCTATAGCTAGAAAGTCTTGAGTGAGACAATCAATGGGTTCAATAGTACCCGACTAATTCTCACTTCTGAGTAAGACGATTGCTTAAAATAGGCACAATACCTCCATTGCTGTTTTTCATCACATGTCCACCATCTGGATCCACTGTGTTATTAGATATTCCAGCAATCTTTAGCGCGGCAGAGTTTGCCAAGCCCATGTGACCATCCATTCTCGAAAGCCAGACCTGCAATTAAGTCACATAAAATCTGTGAAATGTTGCATTGAACGTCAAAGCACTTGACGAATTCATAGCAAAATTCTTACAGGATTATGAGGAGTAATGTCATCGATCCATGAGGCCACTGGCAACTCTCCACCCCACAGATCATTGTTCCAACCACCACCCAGTAACCAAGAGCCGGGTTGTATATCTGGGTAGGGTGGGGTACATTAGCCATCATCAAAAATGTATTTGAAATCTAGTGCTCTGGGTTGAAGTATACATTATTAACAAAATACAGCCTATTTCTCCGTGCTTTATATAATATGAGGATGGAAAGGCCTTGAAAGCATGTCTCCCACAAATTATAATATGCATGAAATCAACTGCCACCAAGGATAGTCAAAATAAAAGACATGACTTACTCAATGCTGCCTCCCGAATGTTGTTCACGAATTGATCTTTTTGGCGTACACCATGGAGTTTAACCCTAGCTATCTGTTTACATATTCTAAATCAAGTTCCGCATATAAGATTAAACCAGAAAAGTATGTTCTACTAAAAGTCAAGTAATAAGACTCATTCCTTGCAGATTGAGACACCAGAAACATACAAAGCTAAAGAACTTCCCTTCTGTGGAACCCCTACATAAGGAAACAAAAGGTCTAAAAAGGATATTGAATCAGTTTATCCTGCCAGGGATCCTAAAACAGAGCATATTCCAAATAGACAAGTTCCGGGGTAAGCGAGGAGATAGTAGTTGTGGCTAGTCAACCGAGTCATCACTTTCCCTCTCTACTGGTTGGTTTTCTAGAATACTCATGGGGACCAATCAGGTTTACCTTAAGAAGATACGTCTAAGACAATGCAGACTGTAAAGTAAATTCCTTTCCTTCCTCCTAAATAAAAATTTCCTCATTTTACTTGTCAATTGTCCAATAAAAATCTCAACTGGAAAAAATCTCAATTGTCGAAGGTCACATCCAATCAAAGAAGTAAATGAATGGAGTATAATGTAATCTGAACCTGTAACCCTCCAAAAATGAAGTGCACATGTGAGTCGATAAATCCAGGCACCACCAACTTCCCTTGAAGATCCAACGTAACAGTCCTTGGTCCGGCGAGATCCTGCATTCACCACATCACACACAGGACAAGATGATTCTAAGAAGATTTAAGGTTAAAAAAAACAACATATATACACCAGAACCATTTCAAGAGCCCATGTTAAACTCAGAGAGCCAGTCCAATCCGATTATAAATTGTCAATAAGATAAATGCAGGTGCAAAGAGGGACAGTAGCAGTAGAGAATGCAAATTTGCAGATTGCAGTCAACACCCCTACAAAAGATATCAATATTGCTCGAGTTGTGGTTAATAATCACACTCATGATCATGTTAATTCTGGCCATGAACAGATTCTTCATCTTCTGACCAATCAATTCAATTTTAGAAACTTGTATTTAATCAAGGATTATATCCTTACATTTGATTAAGAAGAAAAGAGGCACATACATTCGTCAGTTAGCCTTAGCTACAGTCTACAGAACAAAATACATGACCTGAAAATTAAGTATGGAGAATAAGGAGAACTGAAAATCAATGAGGTAATTAATTGAGTAATGGACCTGAACGGAGGTAAAATTGGCAAGGCGGAGAATTCGACCGTGGCGAATGGCCATGGAATCGGCGAAGGGGGAAACGGAGTCGCTGGTGTAAATAGTGGCATTGATGACCAGTAAATCAGCAAATTCCTCTGGAGAAACCAAATTGAATTAGCTAATTACGACCACAGACAGTGTGAGTGATGATGATGATGATGATGATGATGATGATGAGAGAGAGTAACTGACTTGGCGTGGGAGTGAGAGTGAAATGGTTGCGATTGAGTAGTACGGAGAATATAATCGCCGTCGCCGCCGTCAGCAGCAACCGGAGCTTATCCATTTCGCCGGAGATTCCTGAGTTAGAGAATCTTTCTCCAGTGAAGAAGAGGAATCTATTTTATTTGTATATTGCAGTTATTAACATATTTATGCCGGGTAAATTGCATCAGACACACTTTTAAGCAGCCTGTTTTTCAAATCAAATTTCATCGAATCGAATCGAATCGAATCGAATCGAATGAAACCGAATCGAATCGAATCGAATGGAATCGAATCGAATCAAATCAAACTAATCGAATCAATAAATTATTGTGTAATAATAATAACAATTATATGATGGTATATATAATCACAATTAAAAAAATATATTATTTTTGTCATCTTTCTCACATTCTTTCTACTCTTTTTTCTGTCATTTTACATTTTTATTTATTATTGTATAACAAACTTTAAAACCAACCGCGTGGAAGGTACTTTATACGATGCCTCAAATGGAAGACACATATCAAATATACATGATTGTTGCTACCTTCACTCTGCATAATTTTATGCGCTTGTGTAAACTTGAAATACCGCTTTGCAACATGATATCAATGTCCAAGGTGGAGTGGATAATGATTTATTGAACCGAAGGAAAGAAACGCGATGAGCAGTGCGCAAGTGATGACATTGAGAATTTGGCGCCTATTCCGTAATATAGAGCCATAAGATAATATAGGTTAGGAAGATAATATAGAGGAATAAATGCCATTTTTCAATATTTGTGATATATAATATTATTTTTATAAAGTTTGGTCCGTTTTTGGGTTTAACTTGTTTTGAGTTTTTGAACACGTAGATTTTTGTTAGTTCAAATTGTAACTATACTCTTTATTTCATTGATCTACTAAAAGTCGTATTAAAAAGAAAGAAAAAAAAGTTGAAAATAACTCAATTGGATAAATTTTCTTATTTTCCTCGTACAAAAGATCGGGTGTGTAAATAAATGATAAAATAATATTAATAATAATAATAATAATATTATTATTATTATTATTATTATTAACAACAACAACAACAATAATAATAATATGAATTTAATGAATCGAATCGAATCGAATCAAGACGAATGAATCGAATCGAATCGAATCGAATCGAATGGAATCAATCGAATCGAATGGTGAATCGAATCAATCGAATGAAGCCAAATAAAATAATGCACTTATTATATTCTGTGCCAAACCAAATCAATTGTGAAAATTGTGGCAAGCCTCTAAATGGAATATGCATCCAGTCTAGTTTTAATAATTATTGATGCTTTTTTTTTTAATTATGGTTAGGAAAGCAAAATCATTTGCAATCATGAAGAGCGTAATAGTTATTTTTATCGACGGAGGCAACTGTGAAAACTTTTAAATAAATTTATGTAGTATATTCGTTTAATTTAAAAAATATGAAGAACATTAAAGAAAATAGGACATCCAAAGCTGGAAACATATATAGGACTACATCTTTTAAATGACATGTGGTATATTATACTCCCTCCGTCCCAGTTTCATTTACCCGTTTGACTTTTTCTGATCAACACCGTTCAACTTTTAGCTTAATTTACTCACATATGATACTTCTAATGGATTTTTAAAAAATATATAATGAAAATTTAAAATGTAATATTTAATAATATGATTTTTTTAAATTTTTTTTACCAACATTATTTATGAGTAATTCGCATACGAAGTTTGTAAGCGTTAATGAAAAAAATCGAGAAATTAAACCTTATGAGTATAAAAAAGGATAGTACCAGTTTGAAGAGAACATAAACAATAGCTTTGGCATTTGTTTTGAACCAAGATAGAAGAACCAAAATAGTTCATATATGAGTTATAATGTCTGGCGAATATCAATAAAAAGACTAATTTAAAATTTTACTCCACTTAGATTTTTAGAAAATAAATTGATACTCGTGTTATTAGCTATTAATTACATTTTCAGCTCGTTTTGAAAAACACAAAGTCTTAGGAAAGACCAAGTATATAGAGACTATAAAGACGGGCCTGTTTGCAATTTACCACACTTATTTGCATTTTCGCGGGTCATCGGGTCGGTCAATTCATTTTCGCGGGTCATTGGGTCGGGTCATTTCATTTTCGCGGGTCTATTTACCAGACTTGGTTACAAACATTACTTATATAGTTATGAACATTACTTAAATATGTAAGAACATCACTTAAATATATGACAACATGTGAAGATACAATAACATATTATTACACTAATTCATATTCAATTACTCGATTTGAGTTAATGTTCTTCGTTGATTGTATAAGTTTCCGACTTAACTGAGTAATGCTCATGATCATTCATGTAAGGTTTCTACTTAACTTAGCAATGTTGTTAACATTACTTCAATAGGTAAGAACATTACTTAAATATATTAAAACATTGTGTAAATATATAAAATATCGTTTCTGATAACATTATAGAAATCCTAAGAACATTACTCAAATAGTTGAGAACATTACCCAAATAGTTGAGAACATTACAAATATAGTTAAGAACATTATACCCCAGGTCATCACTCATATACCCAATAACATTTTACTCAAATAGTTAATAACACTGTCAACATAATTAAGAACATTATACTTTATACATCATTCATATAAATAAGAACATTACACAAATAGTTAAGAACATTACACAAATATGGAAAAACATTTCTCAAAATCGTATTATATGGAGTGTCACACATATGAATATGTAAGAATATTGTTTTGATATAAAATAGACAATATAAACTAATACATTGACTTTTCTTTTATCACATTTAGAGTTTCCTCAGGTTCTTCATTTGCCTCGTCAACTATGTCGTTGGTTGCATTGTTATCTCCATCATTTTATGCTCATCTTCTCTATACAATGTCATTCTCCAGTTGATCCTAAATCTGACGTTGATGAGAATATAACAGTTAAACACAGGAACATAGGTTATATAAGTAATAACATTGATTATATAAGCACTAAGATCGAAGATATAACCAACAACATTTATTTTCCAACCTAAATGAGAAGATAATTATAACATTTTGCATATGGCATAATAATGAAAACATTACAGGCATTTTCCAGGAACGCTATAGTCATGACTCAGAACATTTTATACATATTTTCTAATAATAATGGCATGATACTTAACTTTGTAGTCATGCAGTTCCAGAAACATTGTAGCCATATGTTGAGAACATAACAGAAATAACGTACAACATTGTAGAAAACAAATAGAACATTGATGTAACAACGTACAGTGCACATTTGCGAAAACATCACATTGATACATATAGAACATTACACAAATAAAATAGAACATTGTAGACAACACATAACACATTGATGTAACACTACACACTGCACATTTACATTTAAAACATTACGTAGATACGTTAATAACATTACACGAATAACGTAGAACATTGTAGACAACACATAACACATATTATTAGCAACATTACACGTATTACATGCTCCATATCACATATAACATTACATACATAAGACACAACATTGTACAAATTAGCTAGAATATTTGAACGATTTTCTACGCGATTTTTTTTCAGATCTGTTTTCAAATTTCAACTTCTATTGTGAAAAAATCCATTCATCAATTAATATTTGAATCAAAACATTGTTAAAACTTATATACGAGCATATTTTGAGTAGATCGGTGGATAAACAACCAAATCGTAGTAGAAACACCAATTTTCGAGCATATTTTTATGTACTCTGTTTAGTTGAACATCCTACATATAAGCAAGAACATTACAGAAATAAGCCAAAACATAACACAGATTAGCTAGAACACTTGAAACAAAAATTACGCGAATTTCAGATCCGATTCGAAATTTCAACTACAATTGCGAAATAAACACCGATTTTACATAAATTATGTCGAGATCTAGTTGTTCGTACCTTCATGATGTTGTTTCCGGTGAGAATGGGCCGTTTTTGAGCTTTTTTCCGGCGAGTTCGAGCTTTTTCCGAGCTTGATTACATAGAAACCACGTCGAGATAGAGGTTTTCGAGTTGTTTTCCGGCGGTTTCAGACGATTTCGAGCTGTTTTCGGCGAGAGGTGGATTTCTAGAGAGATGATTTTTGCTTGTTATGTTTTCTAGGGTTTTGAGGAGAATTATGAGGAATGTGAGTTGGGTTATGCTATATATAGTTACCCGTATACTCGTTTATAAAGACCCACCTTCCTTGGGTTGGGGTCTTTAGAATAGCTTTTTATTTGCTTTAATATATAATTAATGAAAGTATGTCTTTCTAGTATTTCTCTAGGGATGGCTAGATGGTCTCTCCTAAGACCACCTCTTTGGAAAATACTACACTATAATATAAACTAGCGGAACATGTTGGGAGTTCAGTAATCTTATTAACCAAAGCTCCATAGCGTATCTGCGTAAATAAAATACAGAGTACAATTTATTCAGAAATTATAAAATCATGCGTTACACCCCACATGGAAGTTCAACTACTTTAAAGAAACCCCTAATAACTTATTAGCTGCCCTTATTGCTCCAATGTCTGTTTCAACTAGAATCCTCTTTGATTTTAAATTCATCTAATTATTACAGAAAAAAATCAGAAGAGGGCCTGGTGAATATTTGCAGTACATGAATAATGCCTGACTGATGTTAGTTGTTGTGGAGCTGGGATTTGTAAATGGAATGAGCAGAGATGGATTTGGTCACTGGCGATAATCTGATGCTGAACGAATATGGAACAGCAGGCACAACATACTCTTCGTGGACACAAGGCGACCAGCTGTCGTCTCCTCCTATACCCATGAACTTGTGGTCTAAATGCACCTGCATAATCGTCCAGAACGTTAGTTCACGTACCTATATTAGTCCAAGATTCTCTTCTAATCGAAAACTTGAGACATGCTGTGAGTCACTACTAGTATTTCATACTACAATTATATTATTGAAAAGTAACTAAGCAAGTATACCTCTATGTTGTCTTGCTTCACTAGCTCTTCATTGTGTGTTGCCCTCTCAAGCTCAGCAGTCCCATAGTAACTGGCACTCATTTGCATGGGTGGAGACTCTCCGTACATGGAAGCATAAATGCCATGACCATCCTTGTTTTGGAATGTCACCCACCTAACATCTGCCCTGCCTGAGCATTCACCGGGAACTATGTATGGCACATGCATGCTATCAACATCCTGTTCGTATACTCCAACATGTGCAGCAGCTTTGCGATCAGGATAACATTCAAATGGTCCCCTCCCATACCATTTCACCAAGTCCAGATCCTTTGCAACATGAAATTGGATCCCAATGCGAGGTAGAGGTGGCAAACTGGAACTTGGTTTTACATGGCATTCTAGTACGACATCTCCAGAGCCATAAATTGAATATATCAATTCGGTCTTAATGAGACCATCAGATGATAAATCTCCAGTTGGTGTGCCAAGAAAGACTACTGATATTTTCACTTCATTGTCTGTGACACTTGCAACAGTGCAGCTTTCAGTGACAAAGGTCAGACTATCCAATTTTGCATCTTTCCACTTTGAGAGGTAACTTTTTGCTTCACCACCCTTGTCATTATCAGTTGGTGCTCTCCAAAAGCACGGTAGAATTCCTTTGCAAATCACTTGGACTCCATCCACCTGCCAATTGTTTCCATAAGATAGTAACCTTTTCAGGGATCAAAATGAGCTTGTGCCAATTCTAACTACAAAAATGACAGAGATGATATTTAAAAAATGATCAACATTCATGTACTACTTGGCGATGTCATATGATGATGCATGCACAGTAAGCTAGTAACAGGTTACCTTCCAGCTCACAATGGCGCCAGTTTGTTTTTCAAATTTGATAACCCAAAGATTCTGATTCTTAACTTCGATAGTATCATCAAGAACTTCAGTAGAAAAAGCTGCTTTATTAGTTTTAATCACCTGAATTCATAACAAGTTTACAAACTTAGAGTAACACCAAATATCACAAGAAAGTAGTAAGAAACACTTCAACATCAGCAGGAAGAAATACCTACCTGAGGAACAATTTCTTGTTTTTGTGGCAATAGAAATTGCGCAGATGTAACTTCATGACCAGCTTCAGCCCAGGGAGTCGAGTTCAAAAGCTTAGCAGTGATTGTGAGAAATATTTCTGTTGCATCCGAAATACCCCACGCGTCATACCATGGGCCAGCTTCCCATGTCATATCATAACTTTTCTGTGGTTCTATTACTGGTACAGTAAGCATTCCAGAACCAAGCTCACAACCATCGCCCTGCATCATCCACTGAAACGATACCGCATCTGTTGTACCAAAGAAATGTGTGTTTGTAATCTGCAATGTGAACTCCAATGAGAAATTATTGGGAAAAGGTTAGGCAGTCAAGGTGATGATGTGAGATACCACCTTGAGTTTTCCTTCTTTCAGTGAAACTTTGATTGGTTGGTACACAAACTTCACCTCTGAAAATTTCAGGAAAGAAATTGAATCACTTTAGGACCTGATAATACCATGTCAGATTGAGAAATTAGCATTCTCATTACCATGAAGGGCAGGATGAGGAGTTCTATCGGGCCATATCAGGCCATTTAAGCAAAAATTCAGGTCATTGGGGGAATCACCGAAATCGCCTCCATACGCCCAATGTTTCTTGCCATCTGGGCCCTCCTTCAATAAACCCTGTACCAGAAGCAATCTTTAGTCGCCCTAGTTGCATGTAATCGATTGCCTAGAAACAGATCAACTGAAAAATGGGAAGTACCAGCGATGACACAATAAAGAAATTGATAGTTTAATCTAGGCTATATGAACCATACAATCACGTCTCGTCAAGTGCCAGTCATTCTAATCATTTCTCTCATGTGTTGCCCTCAGGTAGCAAGGAGATGGAAAATTGATGTGTGAAAGTTTTCTGTTTTTCTATCAACTCATTCCAAAACAGAAAAATATTATCTTGAACCTAGAAATAATTGCTTCTTATTGTTCCAGCAACTCTCAATTCTTATAAAAGCATCTTCTGGGTCAACTCTGTTTAACATACCGAACCGGGCTCCGTCCTTCACAGACAGATAAACAAAAATGGAAGAAGCACAACTGATAGTGGTATGCTTCATCTATTGTCTTGTGGCTTTTTAGTATACATATATGACTCAGTTCTAGAATTGATGAAAAACTCTAATCAGACCTGATCAACCCAATCCCAAATGAAACCTCCTTGCAAACCAAAGGTGCTGTCAATTGCTTCCCAGTACTTATCAATATTTCCATTGCTGTTTCCCATTGCATGCGAATACCTAGCAAGTTTTGAACAGCTCATTAGTATTTGCACATGATTGCCATTAACCATATTATCAGTATTTAGAACATTTACAACTCAATTACATACTCGCACAGTATTACAGGACGCAGTTCTGAAGGATCATTGGCTATCTTAACTATGTCCCACACACGCATATACATGGGACATACAATATCTGTTGAAGATGTCCTAGCGCCCCCACCTTCATAGTGCACAAACCTAGATGAATCCTTTCCGCGTACCCAACCTGAAGAGGTGCATGAAGAAAATTCATATCACGAAGCAAACAATCAATTGTCTTCAATTTAAACCACAATGATTCAAGGCACACATATATCCCTTAAAGAGTGAATCTTAATAAAGTTCTATTCTAACTACAATATCAGAAGAATGTCCAAATATGAAGAAAGAATTTATATCGCTTCCAACAAAGGATTCAAATTGCAACCATGAAATGTGAAACAGCAAGCAAGCCATAGTAATTCTGAATATTTTCTGTTTCCGGTCGTCAACATAGTTATAGCTATATAGGCAAACCTGCAGTCCCCTAATATAAGGATGTATTAGCAGTTCTAGCATTTAAAGCAGGGATCCGTGTCCAGAGAACGTGTCAAATTGCTGCTAGTGTTTCAATATATTTGAGGCACTAGAATTTTTAAAGCTCAAGCTAGTGAACATCAATTCGAATTTCAAACTGCAGAATAAACCGCATCCATATACAGCCTATCTGGAACTTTTTAAGGCAGTGGAGACCAAAATTCACCTTGATATTAGATTTACAATGCAAGGAATCGGATTACACTAAGCAAGAAATTAAACTATATATAGTGTATAAACTGATACCAGCAAGTGCAGCGTGATTGGGTCCATAGCTTGCTTCATTTCCTAATGACCAGGAAATTATGCATGCGTGATTTTTATCCCTCTCAACCATTCCAATAACTCGTTCCAACATGGAAGAGCCCCAACTTGGCTCCATGGTAGGATGCCTCAAATTTGGCGAAAGATGAAAACCATGTGTTTCAATATTGGCTTCATCGATCATGTACATCCCAAAAAGATCACACAACTCGTACCATCGCTGATGTTGTGGATAATGACAGTTTCTGACAGCATTGACATTATTTTGCTTCATCAAAACCAAATCCTACACAGATTATTAGAACCATACAAACAATCAGATGGCATTGTGAAATTTAGGGTGAAAGACAGGGATTCTTCTTGTTGCACATGATTACAATGTCTCTAAAATTAGAAAGTTTTAGTACATAGAGAGCTTCCGAAATTTAGAAATAAGAGCTACATGTGCAGAGTTGTTGAAAAGATGAGATATGCTGCGGAAAAAGAAAAACAACAAGGAAAGAAGGAAATAGAGAAAAACTAGGGGGGTTTGGTGTGAGTTGTTAGGGCAAAGGGAGTATTTAATAGTGATATCCCATTTGAATGAAGAATGCAGAAAGTAAGTGACCTGACCTGAATCATGCAGGACTCCAAGTTTGTCTTCCCAAGACGAGGATGGTGTTCGTGGCGGTTTACCCCTCTTATCATAACGGGCTGTCCGTTTACTAGCAGTTGCTTGGTGGCTTTTGCTATTTGCCGAAAACCAACTTGGGATGATTCACAGTCAACAATCTTTCCGGATGCATCCTTGAGAGTGACAACAAGAGTATAAAGATATGGCTGCCATAAAACAAATAAGAGGGGTCAGAGGTTTGAGATTTGAAATAGTAAAGTAAACAGAGGATGTGATGATTTTGGAGTGTGAACTTTGTACAGCAAAAGGCTAAATTTATGACAGTCCACATTTAAGTAGTTTCTCAAAACGCACACATATATCAATAACAAAAGGATCCAATGGTATTAAAGGTTTTCATGATCTTAGTAGAACATTTTTATGCTCTAGTATATCATGTGCAGAATGTTAGGTAATTAGACCCTAGATCCATGATGTCACATTTCATGTGATCTTCGTTTCAGAAGATATAATGAAAACAATCAAGACACTAAAGGTGTGTTAAAAATTCCTTTCATTTACGTGTTGAATTATGCTCAAATGCATAGTATCAGAAAGTATGTGACCTATTAGTGCACAATGCAAGATAACTACTAAGCTTAAGCTAAATATCAGGTGCACGGTAGGAAATTGTACCTGCTCAGCACTCCACAATTTAGGCATTTGCAATTTACCAGTAAGCTGATAACCTATGAACCCAAGACGGTAATCGACAGAAGGAACCAATTGCAGAAGAGCCACACTAGTAGATTGCAGATTGACTTGTCCACTGCTGGTCATGTCAAAAATTTCAGCTTCAATGGTGAACTTCTCTAAGAACTTATCTTCAGCACGTTCGCACAAAATCCCAGCTTCGATGCCGCTGTCAATCTTCACCTCAACCTGGTTTACATCTCAGAAAGTTAGTCGTGCACATGTTAGTTACATGAATCCTTCCTTTCTATAATGTAATGATTTAGATTGGCAAGACATATGATAGTAGCTTAGAGTAGCTGTAATCATTAGATAACTGGATTACTTGTCAAAAAAAAAAAAAAACTGGAGTTTCAGGTACAAAACTATATTGAAGAAATCTTTGGCATGGAGTGTGCTTTGACAAGTTTAAAGCTCCAAATATTCTGAAATGAAATGTACGTCGATAGTAACATGCACTGTGTAGTACGTCTGTGATACCTGTATATCAGCATAAGAAAAATCTTCAGCCAATTTTGATATGAAGAAATAATCGGCAATGAAAACCTGCACAGTAAATGCCCCTTGGTTCACATGACAAGTAAAAGATATAAAGCAGAAAATAATCTGAAGGAAGTCAAGTAAAAGATATACTATTATTCTGTCACAAATATTTTGGAAGTTGAGATTTTACATCGACTGGAGTATGTATGTGTGCTTGACGACAAAAGTTGAACCGCAGTGACATTCCTCTTGGTTGGGGGAAATCGCATTCATCATTGTACTCATTTTTAAACAATTACACACATACACTTGAAATTTATATTCAAGGAAAATGACTCAATTCACCCAACATCACCACACACACCACCACCAGCACACTACAACAGAAGCACATATGAAAATTATAATCTTTTCCAAAGACATAGCAAGATCATGTATATTCTAAATTCGGGCATTTCTTTTTTGCAGCTACTACAACTAATAAAGTCTAGATGTAATATAATATAATAAGAACTACAGAGTCTGGTGCTAGCAAATTAATATAGCTTTAAGCTTTTCATTACACTACTAGGATATAAACAACATTTTCCATCACATATTTGTAGAAATCACTCCATAATCCTTGAGAAAGAAAAACAATGATTTGGACCTTGCTAAGTTGCATGTGCATAGAGTACAAACCTCAGGTTTAGCAAAAAGAAGAACATCACGATGAATGCCGGATAACCACCAATGATCCTGATCTTCAAGGTAAGAACCATCACTCCAGCGCATCACTTGAACAGCCAGACAATTACGCTGGTCGGTACAAAATTCTGTGATCTCAAATTCAGCTGGT
Organism: Plantago major; assembly: GCA_026545765.1. NCBI lineage: Eukaryota > Viridiplantae > Streptophyta > Magnoliopsida > Lamiales > Plantaginaceae > Plantago > Plantago major. The sequence continues at coordinate 15,577,978 of CM048844.1, read as the reverse complement.
AGCCTGCTGTCCTGACTGAGCATAGAGAACAAGTGTCCTGTGGTTAAACTATAGGACTTACAGCTTATGCAGTACATCATAAACTTTATGTGCTTCACACTCCAATAAAACTTTGCATAATAAGCATATATATTACTCCTAAATGAAATTACACAACTACAACAGCAGCATGATGTGTTGAAAATTAAAACAAATGCATGGCGAACCTGTATCCAACTGGATGTCCGTTTACCCATGCAAAGAAAGCGGAGTCAACTCCTTCAAAGTGTACAAAAATCCTCCGACCTGCAAATGCATTTCAGGATGAAGTAGGCATCAAAATGTGGCAGGGAAATTGACAATATTATGTATTTCAGAGATCTTTTTTTTCCAAAGCCAGAAATAAGAGTAACTAAAATGGAGATTCGTAAAAAATAGTACCACAGCTAGTTTTGATTCCCTTTTAACCATTCATTGATCAGAGTCACTAACTATTCAGTATTCAGAACTGCGATATCTATATCACAGATTAATGTATCATACTATACTTATATTAGGAATTAACTGATAATGGATGAAAACTATAGGATGCTCAAGCTTGAAGAATTTATTAGAAAGAAGAAGTCTATTCAGATAATAAGATAGCTAAATCAGGATTTCTGAACAATAATAAGACAGCTAAAACTGTCAGACTCTACTACAAGACAATGGATATCATTTAACATGTCTAAGTATACTAAGTATGGCTTTAAATCATTTATCCACGAGGGAAATTTGTAGAACAATTCTCTTCAGAAATGAAAGCACACTGATGAAAAAATAAAAGCAAGCTGAAAATAACTAAACGGCTTATCTGTAACTCATGATCAAGAAAACCAACCTTTCCATTCTTTAGGAAGGGAAAAGTGTGTCCTGTAGAAGCCAGTAGGATTATCCTCAGGAACTTTTGGTGGATTGAGTGGAAACGGGTATACACAATTCGTATAGATTGGCTTGTCAAATCCGTGCATTTCCCAATTAGAGGGAACTGTTTGAAGCATAAACAAACATCAGAACACAGGAACAGTTAAAACTCAGCTATTTCTATTGTTTCAGTGCAAAAATATAGAGGAGATTATGATCAACGGATAATAAAATGAGGAATTGTAGAGGCTAATTGTCATTCAAACTATCTACTTAGCTAATTGAAAAGATAACTAATCAGCTGCAATTCGTTTGTATGCTGTTGAAAGAAAAGGAAGATAGTACCTGGTATAGTAGGCCAGGAAGAATCTTGAAATGAACTACTATAGAATTCCGGTGGCCCGTTACTAGGACTAGAGGCAAGAAAGAATTTCCAACTTCCAGACAAAGACTTGACGAAAGGAAGGTCCTTGACCCAATATGCAGCACAATCGAGTGCCTCAGCAACAGCATCATCATCCCAAACTGCAGCTTTAGATACCAATACATCCACTTTGTTGCGCTCATACCAATACCGCAGAGATCCTAAGAATTAGCAGAATCAGAATATAAGAATTGAGCTTCAGGAAGTTAAGTGTGGGAAGTAAAGTCCACTAAAAGCAAAATCATTAACAATAAGTTGCAGTCATCGTTTTTCAGTGACCAGCATTATTTTTCAACCGAATTTTCATGTTGAGTATTAATAAAACAGAAACTTCTGGTGGCATCAGAACCATTAACTTGTAATTTGAAGGTAAAGAAAATTCAGTTTTCCAAAACCGGTTTATGAAGAGAGTTGGGTTTACAACTATCCAAAGCAACATTAAGATAACTTTTATATTCAAGTCAACATACCTGAAATTAGATAATGAAACTCCTTCAAGAGGAATTGACATAAAAACTATGTTTCTCCAAAATACAAACTGACACAAACAAGCACAATCTGCAAATTCTTGCGAAAGTTCTACCAAATCTACAAGCCAGTTCTCAGTTACAAGAATCATAGAGAACAGCCTAATACCTTCGACAGATTCATGGCACTGCAGTGGAACATGGCCATCTCTTTTCCTCCACTTGACGAAAGATGGATCTTCCCACACCTTCACACCATTATTTAAAGGTAACACAAATTGACCAATCAACGAACCAGAACCCATCTACAGAAAACATTCACAGTATTATATACGTAGATGATCGAAAATCACAAGGCCAAAAAGAAAGGAAAAAAACATTTACAAAACAATTTCTAGTGTAATAACCAATTCCACAATGGAAATGCACACACACACACACACACACACACATATATATATCACGGCTCACGGGGACTATAAGTCTATAACAATCAGAAAAGATTCATGAATCTCTAATTCTCTACATTCAAACATAGCATTCCGATTTCCATATAAAATTAAATTAAACACAAAATGAAAACTACTCAATCATTTCAGAGGCATATCACCATTCACCAATATCTGACAATGTTTCAACACGACTATGCATGACAGGCGATAAAACTGTAATTACTACTGCACAGGCATACATGAGAACGAAAAAACAATGTAAAAATACATCAATTGAAACAGGAAATGAGCGAATGAAGAACAATATGCAAAGGCATAAACAGACCTATAATCAAATCGAGACAACGCTTCAAATCATATCACAATAATCAGATAATTTGATAAATGATGCACAATACTGTGAACAAAGTAATAATTTATCGTTATACGGAGAGTGTGAAGGAGCTAGAGAGAGAGAGAGAGAGAGAGAGATACATACAGTAGCAGAGTTTGATGAAGAATAAGAGTGGATCAGTGACTCACGTATTGTTATAGTACTTGTCCTGTGGATCAGTACCACGTTTTTTTCTCACATAGAATCATAGACAAGGACAAATTGGGAAGTGAATCAAATCATTAGAAATTAATTGATTAGAAATTAATTGATTAATTATCTTGCGACACCCGTCAATCATAAGATAGAAAGACCCGATTAATGTGTGTTTTGATGAGAGATGGATGTTCAAAAAAACAAAACAAGAAAAAAAAGGAAATTGAGAGATGGTTTGGATAAGTAGGTGTACTAAAAAAATGGTAAAATAACATAAACATTTTGATTATTGGTAATAAATTTTAAAGACGTATCTTTAGGAACTTTGTGACAGACGGTAATTTAATACCCCATATATATGAAAAATTAGTGTTGATGTATAGTTTTATGTGAAAAATTAAAATAAGTGATAAAATATGAAAATGTGGTAATAAGGTGTAGTTTTAGTGAAATGTAGTATAAAAATGTGGTAATATATGAAGTTTCGTAGGACCGGTACAAATGGTAATGTATGAAGTTTTAAGGGTGGAAGTAGTAGTTTAGGAAAAAACAAATAATAAATGGCCTTGAGCTTGGTTTTTTACATTTGAGGTCCTTTGTTTTGAATGAAATATCGTTGATGGTCCTCAGACTTTGCATATGTTTGTGCAACAGCCCAAGATGACTAATTTGTTTGCATCCAAGAGTGGCGACGTGTTTATATGGCAGTGGAGTTGAGTGAAGGGTCGGTTTCAGATCAAGTCATCAAACCCCAAAAAGAAATGGCCGGTGGAAATGAAATGAGTAGGTAATAAAAAAAGCCTCATAAGCAAGTGTAATTTATAGGTATGGACCTGATTCTAATCGCTACCCTAAGTCTCCCAAGTCCCACCACTAGGGATGTGCATGTCCGATCCGAATTTCAAATTGATCAGATTTGAAAGTTACGTTTTGCTCAATCCGAAGTCCGATCCGATTTGAAAATGTGACAACTAGCCTTATGTGCACTAGAGGAAAGACGCAGATTTACTGGTATCAAACCGACCCACCTATGGCGGGTGATTATAATAATAAACTGAGGCGGGTAGAATATTTTTTCAACCCGCGGCGGTTCGGGTGATAAAAATGGCGGGCGGATTGACGGGTGAATATAGATAAAAATGGATGTAGTAAAAACTTGCAACTTGTGCAGAAGTAGATATGCAATCAAAGAAAAAATCAACAACAAAGAGCATGTTCTGAACAAAAAGTGTATTGATTCTTTTGAAGTAGTTATCCTTCTTTACTTAATTTTAAAGATTTTTACGCAGTAATGGATGAAATGTTGACCCGAGAAATTTCCAACTTGTGTTATTTTGCTTATATACATGACATAAGCTGAGAAGAATGAATGGTGAATGCAAAATGAAGATTTAAAAATAGTCTTAAAGAGAAGAACAGAGGCCACTTAAACTATATCTACGCCAACATAAGCGAGATCTGATTTCTAGTCGATGGGTCTCCTTATACTTAAATTCACAAACATAGACCTACATACATACATACATACATAAATATGGCGGGTGGGTCGCGGGTTGCACCCATTTAACCCACCACCCACCCACTAATGACGGGTGAAAAAATATTAACCCACCACACATTTTATAAAAAAATTAATTGGCGGGTGCGGGTGAAAGGTGGGCGGTTTACGCGGGTGGGTTTTTTGCACAGCCCTAATGTGCACAAAGTTAAAAGTGTAAATATCATGTTCTATTGAAACTCTAATTTTGAAAAATGTATTGACTGAATTTTCAAAAATCGAACCCTAATCTCTAAACACTCTCTCCTGCTCCAAACAAACACAGCCCAAAACCCACCGCCTCCACCCGACGCTGTTGGTCTCTTCGCCCAGAAATCGCGCGATTTGCTGAGGTAAATCCAAGTTCAATCGATAGCTTCTTCCATATTCTACAATGTTTCTTTCGTTCTATCTTACATTGCCTGAATCGAATCTGATGATTTCTTATGATTTAGTTTAATCGATCTGGAGCTTCCCATTCCTTTCTATGTATCTTCCTTTGCTTTGCTCCAATCTCTGGTTCGTTTCGTTTAATCCATACCTTATTTTTGTTTGATTTGGATCAATTCTTTTCTTTGCAAAAGTTGTTCATTATATTTCTTATAGCCATTTTTCTTTTCAAGAGATACATACAAATTGTTGCATAGGACTCACATATTATTCTCTACATACTACATAAAAGGAAAAACTGGCATTTCAGCCTTGTCGCATAGAGCCAAACTGCATAATGATACAATGCTCACAAGCTATGCTTTTTTTCCCCTCATTTTAGGTTTGCTTAATTCATCTCAAGTTTTTTTAATCTACTAACAATCTTTTTTCTTAAAATTCCAGCAAGTTCTTTAGTAAGCGTGTTTGATCTTTTAGTGGCTGTTTGACAAGCGATTAAAATAGATAGGATTTTAATTTGGTTTTAACCGTGAATAGTAACTGAATTATAATTGGGTTTTGAAAAATTGTGTTTGGAATGTAATTAAAGTTTTATAGGTTTTAGGGTTGTTATATAGGGTGGGTAAGAGTGAAGTGATGTGTGTAATAGTTTTTAAGATTATTTGATTGGTTTGAGGTTGTTATAATAAATGAAAAAATAAAGTGAGAGAAAAATAGTAGGTATAAAGATAAAATTTAATTGAATTATGAATAGTTGGTGATTAAAAACGGTTACTGTTCAACGCAATTAAAATCGTCTGGCAAACAAGATGAAAATGATAACTCGATTAAAACCGGATTTTAGCCTCTTAGTATTCTTTATACGATTATGAAAACTTGTCAGTCCATTAATTATTTGTTTAAACTCAAGCTTGCAATTGCCATTTCTAATTTACCACGTCTTGACTACTTGAGAATTCCCTGCAAATGCTTTTCTTTATATCTTAGCAACAGATTTGGGTTTTTTAGAGCACAAACACACATGAAATCTTTTCATATATATTAATCTCATTTTCCCCTATACTCAAGTTAATATTATTAGTCATACGTTCTGTTGCAGGTTTAGCACAAACACATACGTTTTGTTGCAGGTTTTCCCCTATACTCATGTGCTAAAGCTAAACACCAACTCCAAGCTAAACACCAACTCCACCACACTGTGGTCTTCTAATTTCCCCATAATGTACTCCATCCTTTCCAGAATCCCAAAGTCCCGACCCAACCGTAACCTATTCCATCGAGTACTCACAACTGAGACCCAACCCCAAAAGCTCGAACGAATCGCCGACGAGCTCATCAACCTCACCAGGATCGAGCGCCATGATTACGTCATCCTATTGCGCCACAAGATGGGCCTCAATCGGTTCGGCCCTTCAGCATCCGCACCCACTGCGGCAGCAGAAGGCAGTGGCGGCGGCGCTGCACCTGCTGCCGCTGCAGCGAAGGAGAAGACAGCGTTTGATGTGAAATTGGAGAAGTTTGAAGCCTCGGCAAAGCTGAAGGTTATTAAGGAGATTAGGGCTTTTACGGATTTAGGGCTGAAAGAGGCAAAGGATTTGGTCGAGAAGGTTCCGGCGGTGGTGAAGAAGGGGATTGCTAAGGAGGAGGCGGAGAAGATCTTGGAGAAGCTCAAGGCGATTGGTGCTACTGCAGTATTGGAATGAAATTAGGTTTTGTTGGTTTTACTTTGTTTCAGTAATGTAGAATTATGTTGATGAATTTCATTCATCAAGAGAAATGAAGTTTAGCTTCAGTGAGTTATTGAACCTTTCCAACTTTGTTTTCTGATGCATCATCAGTTATAGGAGACAGCATTGAAATAAAAAAAAAAGTTGCGGTTTCTGTTCTGTTTGCTTTGATCATGTAGAATGGTGATGAATTTTATTCATTAAGCGGCATGACATTTAGCTTCTCTGAGTTATTTATTGACTGCTTACAAACTTCTGTCGTGTTGGATCAGTTGGACAGATATGTACTTCTAATTGCTCAAGTTACTTGAAAGTTTGAATCTATCTACATTCTCATTCGAGGTAATTGTGAATTGTATTTGGGAGTTTTATGTTGTGTATTTAGCGTTAATGAGTGGTTGAGTGAGGAAGGTTGTTCATTTTGCTAATATTCCAGTCTGTCATTTAGTCTAGAAGAAATTCATGATAGAAATATTGGACGCTAAGAAGAGCAGGGGAAATTGTGCAGGTACAATTCTCTTTCCGCTCTTGATATATTCACTCACCATGTGTTTCAAGTATTCCATCTTTTGTTGCTAATAATAATATTTCTGATTTTGTGTTGGATATCATGCCAATATTTTGGAGTTAACTTTGCTGCTCTGCTCCTCCCACCCTTTCCTTTTGCTTTTATATTCTCTCTTTTCCTGTAACTAAGCCCTTCATTCTCTTTGTGGTTTTTTAATAGCTCAAAGGACATTGTTATTTATTTCAGAGTTTCATGCACTAAACTATGTCTGCAAATAAGTGAAATCATGACATTTGAGGGAAGAAAAAAAATTCTACCTCAATAGTGGATGTTATTGTTATTTCACTCCTCCATGTTCGTTGTCAACTGTGATGCTTTTGGTTCCTCCATGTCTAATATAGATATTTAGCATGTTCAGCAATTACTTGAACAGATGTAGATTTAGCTTTAATTTGTGGATTGTATATTGCTGTTCGTTGAAGCTTTACTCTGGTTGATAAGTTGGACGAATTATGTTGTTCTTCTGACTATTTATAATGGAGGATTTTTTTTCCGTATTCATTTGACTTTTGTATCACCCTGTGATAAGTTCTGGATGTGTTCTTCAGTTGAGTCTCTGAGCTCTTTAAAAGTGTGAACTTTAAGAGACTGAGCTATACTTGATAAACTATCAAGAAAGTCCTGTGATTCGTCATACTCCTCTTTCTTGTGAAGTGCTTTCTCAACAGACTCGAATTTCTCTTTCGATACAACTGATTTAGCTTTCTTTCGTTGTTTCCTGCAGAAGATGCAGAAGACAACAACCCCGAGAACTGTAACAACAATAAGCCCTCCTACAACGCCAACCGCGGTATATATCCACGTCTTACTCGATCCACCACTCGGTGAAGGGACAATGGAGGTGGCAGGGCAGGTGGTGGTGACTCGGCATGGAAAGTAAGATAAGCTTGGCAGGTTTGGCCTAAGCCATTGCAGGTGTAGCCAAGAACAGCAGCTCATGATCTGCAGTGCCACATTCTTGTCTAGTGTAATTCTGCTGGGCAAAAACCAGAGGAAACAGAGAATGATAACACTCATAAATCCAATTGGAATGGATCACGTTTGTTGCTTATTCCTGGTGAAGTCTTATTACTGAAGATCAGAAACAAGGAGTTAAAAGCTTCATTATACAGGATATTGTTGGAAAGGTTAGCAATTTTTTGTATGTTGCATGTGCTCAAGAGTGTCCAGAGGAACCACTGATGTTACTGGTTGGTCCTCATCCGTCTTGATTGGAGCCTTCTTGGGAAGACATGATGAATCTATGGTACCAAGTACAGTTGTTCAATCCGGTCTTTCAGAAACTCAAAGCCTAAAGTGCGAGAGTCCCCAAATACCCGACAAACCCGACCCGATCCCAGCCCTATGCGGGATGCCGATTCTTGTCACCTCTCATGTGGGGGACCCCATCTCATCGATTATAACACATTCCGGTCAATTTTCTGCTGAAGAGGTTACAAGTTTAGGCTGAGATTGTCTTGCCGCTTTGAGAAGTGCCAAAATGGCAAACATAATGCACGGTGACATTTGCCCTGTCAGCAGTGATCAAGACTCGACAAACTGGATTTGTTCGTTCTGGTCTTGTGGGGATGTGCAGTTTTAAAGGAAAGAGACAGTCCAGCTTTAAATCTACAATTTTCATCAGCTTACCCTCTTCAAAATGGGAAGCTTTGTGCATCATCAGATGTAGAGAGCCTCATTCATGTCATGTACTTTTTATCTGGTGGTGAAATGCAACAACAAGATTCTTTCGAGTCAGCGTTGAACTGGAGGCAGAAGAGTTGGACGAAGCGTGTGATCCAGCAGTCAAGTTTAATTTCGCCTCTGTTGAAGGCATTCGCTGACTACGTGGATGGAATATGTGGGACGCCTTATGCTGTTGATTATGATTTTTGGTTGACGAGACTGAACCGTGCATTATGGTGAGAGGGGAAAACGAGCGAAGAAGTACTGAGACTGAAGGATGTGTCCGAATCTTCTGGAACTTCTGGAGATTGAGACTTGAGAGGAATTTTTTAATGTTGTCGAAACCAAGTCTTTGGGGTTTCATTTGTGTTGAGATTTGTATCTGTTATATTCTTTCTTGAATGTTTTCTTGATGAGTTACCTATTGAAAATGAGGGAATTTTTCCAAGTTGAGAAGTTCTCAGGTTGATGATTTATGATTTATGGCCAGAAATAGTGTTATGCAAGGCAGTGACCAATGCAATGCTTTGTTTATGTAAATAGTCGGCTCGACTTGTACAACCAACGCTCAGGAAGGGCTCTTGGAGAGCCGTTCCCTATCTGTGTAACTCCGAGAGGCATGCTGCAACCTGCTCTTGTAGTAGAAACAGCTAGATAAGAAGAGCAGTCTGCTGGCAGCAGGCTAATGAAATTCCAGTAACAAAATTTGGATTGTAATTTAGATTCTGACAGACTAGATTGTGAACACTTTTTAGCCCAAATAATAGTGAGAAAACATACGTTTGATTCAGGATGATTGAATATAGACTTCATAATCTTTGAACGTCTGATGATTGTATTTAAAAAATAAAAATCAAATAAATTTAAGCACCCAAAAAGAAGTCTATTAGGCTTTATTCTTTTCATCTAAAAATTCTTTAATTTCAGTTCAGACCATTCAGTTCAGTTCTGCCTAGTTATTTTTTATACTACAATTCAGTTCAGATCAGTTATGTTCAGTTGTGTTCAGAAGAAGAAAACAAAGACTTAGTCATGCTAAGAAAAAGTTATTCCGAAGACTTCGAATATATTTTTTACATAATGATTGTTGTGAACAAGAGCAAACCTAGGGGGCTTTGTATGGTTGTTGTGAACAGGGGCGGGTCAGGGCCAGGGGGCCGTTCGGCCCCCACAAAATTTTGATAAAAAAAAAATTTATAGGTAATATTTTCGAAAATTTTGAATTTCGGCCCCTCAACCCTCGGAAAAATTTCATATATAATTTCCCCCTAATGTTGGAATCCTGGGTACGCCCCACTTGAAAACTAGCTGAAAGGTCGTCTTTTTGACTTTGTTCCTATCCATCTATCTACCACTAATTCATTTGGATCTTGGGTCTTTCTTTCTTTTACAAAGCAAACACACTGTTTTATCAACAATTCATTTCATCATCTTCTCTCAACACTCACAGCAGACTTGAACACTAGCAAGCAGTAGCAAACACTGGTGCAAGACACTGCAGGTAGTCAGGTTATTACCATATATTTTCACCAAAGTCTCATTACAATTCTACTATCATCTTAATAGAGTGTACTTAATTGGGAATTGAAAACTGTTAATGTGATTCAATCAGGTCGATCTTTTCCAACATCGAGTACCCATACCTAGGGGTGGCGGTCACCCAAAAAAAATGTTTTCTTTATTACTATATACATATTTAAAAAAAAATTATGTTCCACCACTCCTAAAAGAATTTAGTTAGCATATTTGGGTTAGTTAGTCGTCTTTGTGTAATAATACGTGTAATGTTGTTAATAATACGTGAAACATGATGTGTGTAATATTTTCAATGATATATGCTATTGCAAATGTTGTAATGTTATTTCTTACTTCGTTAATGTTCTCATTTATATAGCCTATATTTCTTAGTTTAACAGTAAAGTTCTCATCAACGTCATATTTGGGACTGGGTGCTACGTTTTGAAAAATTCGACTGAGAATAAAACATGACATCTAGGAGAATATAGAAAGATGGATATCAACGTGATATGCTCGCAATATCTCAGGTTAAATATTATTCCTTTAATGTTATGACTCAAATTAGTAATGTTATAAACTATATCACTAATGTTCTTTAATAGTATATGTTTAATATCTCAGGTGATAAATACTTCACCAATGCCTTCATTGATCTCAACAAGTAAAAACAACGAAAAACACTGAAATTGTCTTTTACCCTGACTACACGAATAAGAAAGACAGAAAGAAACAAAGGATTGGAAACAAATTTGTGCGAAAAGGGTCGATGACTACTGAGTTTGAAAACAGATTTCCAAATGAGCAACTGCTATAAAAAAATAGGAATATGACATGATGTAATTGAATATGACATTAAGTATTTACAATATTACAATATTAAAATAGGAATTTCTACAATGTTATTAGAAATGGCATTTTAAGTTTACACAATGTTTTTATCTATTTAAGTAATGTTTGTAACATTGGTGAGTTAAGTAGAAAACCTTACATAAATAATCAAGAACATTACTCAGTTAAGTTGGAAACTTATCCAATTAACCAAGAACATTAATTCAAATCGAATAATTGAATATGATATTGATGTTATAATATGTAATTGAATTTCCAGATGTTCTTATCTATTTACGTAATGTTCTTATCTATCTAATATTATCTATATAATTAATGTTTCGTATCTATTTAATTAATATTTTTAACTATTTAAGTAAGGTTTGTAACCAAGTCTGGTAAATTAACCCGCAAATAACCTTAAAACCTGATTCCTATTCTTGTTTTTTTTTCTCCGTTTATAGTAACATATTCGTGCAATCTAGCTGGTCCAAATAGGCAAATACCAGACTACCAGTCCATCAAGCCCTAATCCAACTATCCAAGCTCATGTGCTAAACACCACCTCCACCACTGTGGTCTTCTGAGAAAACACCGTACCCAACCGAGCACCACCACCGTCACTTCTAATTTCCCCATAATGTCCTCCATCCTTTCCAGAATCCCCAAGTCCCGACCCAACCGTACCCTATTCCATCGAACACTCACAACTGAGACCCAACCCCAAAAGCTCGAACGAATCGCCGACGAGCTCATCAACCTCACCAGGATCGAGCGCCATGATTACGTCATCCTATTGCGCCACAAGATGGGCCTCAATCGGTTCGGCCCTTCAACATCCGCACCCACTAATGTCACTTCTAATTTCCCCATAATTTCCTCCATCCTTTCCAGAATCCCCATTGATCAATGTCACTAATGATGTTTGGGTGACAACTGCTGATCTTTTGCCTGAAATGAGTGTTACTCCCTTTTACTTCCCAAATAACTGATGAGGTGATGAGAGCTTCTATTTATATTTACATTTCTTGTAGGAGTAGAATGAAAAGAAGTTTGTCAGTTTTGATCTGAATTTTACTTGAAACTCTGTCCTCTAGAGTGGACCAAGGTCTCAATGCTTGAACCTTGATGTTTTAATTTGGGAATGATCCTTATGTTTTAATTTGTTAATCTTACAAGCAATGTTGCAAAGCATGTTGGTGCATGTTAATTCCTTTTTCTTATTCGATATTGGATTGTTTATTCTGTGTGAAGCAGCATACAACATGCAACAACCATTGAGTGCAGAACAAATGAAACCGCAATCAACCTCATCACCACCTCCACAAATCCACCAAGACGACATAGATGATCAAGATGAGGCCGTGAAGCAGCTCCAACATTGCTCGTCTGTCTACTTATCTCTGCAGGATTGTTTGGTTACCAGCAATAGAAAATGGAAAGCCTGTAAGAGGGATGTTCAAGCTCTCAAAGCATGTAACGAAAGAAGGAAAAAAGCTTGAGAATTGCAGAGGGGAGTTCTTATATATACTTCTAGACTATTGATGCTGACACTAAAAGTAGTTTCCTTGCATTCCTGGTGAACTGATTGTGAGCCAGGTCAATAATCTGTAATAGGCTGCAAGTGCAAAGACACTGGTATTTTTTTCCCAGTTTATTTATATATATGATCTTGAGACCTCATGGTTTGAAATTATATGCAGAAAAATGCACACACTAGCACACAAAAAGACCAAACATTTGGAAAGAATTACCTAGACAAACTTTACATTTTCTCCAACTTGAACTACTCATCTCTTGTCTAAGAAGGGAAAACATACCACCTATTGAAGGATCTTCCCCCGTCTTTAATGTACTTTCCACACCATGCCAAAACACAACCTACCATAATTATCGATAACGTTAACATTGATGACCATAACGTCTTTGCCCAATGTCTGATCGGCTTACATTGTCGCTCGACTAAATCTATGACCGCGTCTTTCACATGAGTACACTCCATCAGGCTTGCCAAGTCTGGGTACGCATTGATCAATAGTTGGATTGATTGACTGTAAGCAACGAACAGCTACGGTGTATATTGACTCAGGGACAAATACCAGACTACCAGTCCATCAAGCCCTAATCCAACTATCCAAGCTCATGTGCTAAACACCACCTCCACCACTGTGGTCTTCTAAGAAACACCGTACCCAACCGAGCACCACCACCGTCACTTCTAATTTCCCCATAATGTCCTCCATCCTTTCCAGAATCCCCAAGTCCCGACCCAACCGTACCCTATTCCATCGAACACTCACAACTGAGACCCAGTTAAATAGGTGAAATACGAAAAATAGGGATTAATATTAAAAAAACAAAATTTAAAAAAAAAATTATTTTGTGACGGAATTTGAGATTCCGTCACTTATTCCAATAATACATTGGGCGACGGATAGATTCTATAATCTATCCGTCGCCTAGTCGCTACATCGGGCGATGGATAGATTCTATCCACCCTATAATCGCGTTGAACAGTAACCGTTTTTAATCACGAACTATTCATAATTCAATTAAATTTTATCTTTATACCTACTATTTTTCTCTAACTTTATTTTTTCATTTATTATAACAACCTTAAGCCAATTAAATAACATTAAAACCAATCAAATAATCTTAAAAACTCTTACACACATCACTTCACTCTTACCCACCCTATATAACAACCCTATAAAACTTTAATTCCATCCCAAACACAATTTTTCAAAATCCAGTTATAATTCAGTTACTATTCACGATTAAAACCAAATTAAAACTCTATCCATTTTAATCGCTTCCCAAACAGCCACTAAAAGATCAAACACACTTACTAAAGAATTTGCTGGAATTTTAAGAAAAAAGATTGTTAGTAGATTGAAAAAAAACTTAAGATGAATTAAGCAAACCCAAATTGAGGGAAAAAAAAGCATAGCTTGTGAGCATTTTATCAAAATGCAGTTTGGCTCTCTGCGACAAGGCTGAAATGCCAGTTTTTCCTTTTATGTAGTATGTAGAGAATAATCTGTGAGTCCGATGCAACAATTTGTATGTATCTCTTGAAAAGAACAATGGCTATAAGAAATAGAATGAACAGCTTTTGCAAAGAAAAGAATTGATCCAAATCAAACAAAAATTAGGTATGAATATAACGAAACGAACAAGAGATTGGAGCAAAGCAAAGGAAGATACATAGAAAGGAATGGGAAGCTCCATATCGATTAAACTAAAGCATAAGAAATCATCAGATTCGATTCGGGCAATGGAAGATAGAACGAAAGAAACATTGTAGAGTATGGGAGAAGCTATCGATTGAACTTGGATTTACCACAACAAATCACGCGATTTCGGTGCGAAGAGATCGACAGCGTCGGGTGGAGGCGGCGGGTTTTGGGTTGTGTTTGTTTGGAGCAGGAGAGAGTGTTTAGAGATTAGGGTTCGATTTTTGAAAATTCAGTCAATTTATTTTTCAAAGTTAGAGTTTCATAGAATATGATATTTACACTTTTAACTTTGTGCACAACTGCACATAAGGATAGTTGCCACATTTTCGAATCGGATCGGATTTCGGATTGAGCAAAACGTAATTTTCGAATCTGATCAATTTGAAATTCGGATTTGATTTGATCTGAAAACTAAGAAAGATTAGCATATTGCATATATATCCTTATGTATACTGTTATTTCCAGACAAAAACACTTGTTTTAATAACACACAAATGTGGCATTTTCTTTTCTTTTTTTTTTAACCAACACACAAACTATATACATTACACTAGGCGATAAGTACAAACGTTCGTGGCAATAAGTACAAACTATAGATTCGATACATACATAGATTCGATAAGTACAAACTATATGCATTACACACAAACTTTGGACACGAGTTTAGTATGATACATACATAGATTCGATGAAAGTAAAGGGGCTGACCAAGCCGGGCAACTATCTCAAACAAGTAAAACTGGGGTTGCCTGGTCGTTACTATCTAGACCATGAACAGAAGACCTACTGCTGGCATTAGAGCTAGAATATATGCTATTCGAACTACTGCGTTTAGCTAGAGTATCGGCTATGTCATTTGCCTCACGATAAACAAAAGATATATGGACTTCATGGAACCCGAGCATCTGGTGGTGCAACCCATGGATCATCCGCTGGTGCACTTGCGCTGGGGCCTGCATCCTGTATAAACACGTAAACAAATAATGAGAATCAGTTTGTACAGCATTAAATGATTAAATGAGTTGCATATATAAAGGTCTTCTTTGAAAGAAAAAAAAAAGAGTTGCCTAAGAAGAGCTCCACCAGCGTTGCAAATGTGAGTTGCAACGCTGGTGGAGCGCTGGCTCAGACTCCGCTGGAGTCTGAGCCAGCGGCCCAGCGTTGTTTTTGGCGATTTTTTCTTCTTTTTTTTTTTTGTTTTTTTTCTTTTCTCTTTTTTGTTTTAATTGTTTGGAAGTTTTTGAATTTCTCTTCTGTTTTGGCGAATTTCTCTTCTGTTTTTGTAAAATTGTAACTAAATTATTTCTTTTATTTTATTGCTTTGTTTTTTTAATTATTGAAACTAAAATTACAAGTAATATATTGTTTTCAAATTTCATTATTACAAATATGATAATAATATTCGTAGCAATATAAAATGTAATTATACATTACTTCAAAATTTTAAAAGACATTTTATTTGAATTTAAAATCACACTTGTAGAAAAGAAAATACAGACACTAAAAACATAAAAACGCACTTGCAAAATATAAACTAGATTAATGACCCATCCTTACGATTTTTCCATATGTGCTCGATCAGGTCTTTCTGCAATACCTTCGCTTTAGCATGATCAGTGTGTCGCATTCTGTTGAGGATATGTTCCCTAAATGTGTATGGAATATTGTGATCGGGTACAACGTAATTTTCCTCCAATTGGTCGTACGAAAGTGAATAAAGTGGGGGAGTACACATCTTCCGGTGCAAACACCGAGGAAAGTCCTAGCGACACACCGGAAGTAACACTTCGGCGCCCTATGGGAAGAGACAAGGCAAAAAGGAAAGCTAAGGAGGCCCAATCTTCAAAATCCAATGACGGCGGATTGTTCGAGATGTTCCAAAAGCATAGCGTGCAAAAGATGAAGGATATGTATTTGATGCTTTCCGACAAAATGGATTCGGGGTTAGAATTGAAAGACGGCGAGAAGAAGATCTACAAGGAAGCGTGTGAGACCCTCGGATATGATAACTAGGATTTGAATGTAGTACTTTCATTGTTGTAATTTTTAATTTTCAATTTCAAGTGTTGTAATTTTCAATTCGAAGTGTTCTAATTTTCAATCTCAAGTATTGTAATTTTTTTAAAGTAATGTAATTTTTATTTTCAAGTAATATATTTAAAAAACATTAGTGAAATTTTGTTATAATTAATTAATAACATTTAAAATCAATTCAAGAATAAAGATTAAAAGGAAATGAGAAAAGAAAATGAAATGAATAATTAAATTTGAAAGAAATGTTAAAAGAAAATAGATTTTTACCACTGGAAAGAGAATTGAAAGAGTTGCAAAGTGAGTTGCAATGAGTGGAATCTTGGCGACGCTGGAGAGAGAGTGAGTACAGAATCATCTTGAAGATGGACTAAGATAGGACGGAAGTTTAGCTCTTTCGATCATTCAGGTTTCTTTTAGACTTTTACTGATTTAAATGCATATTACAAAAAAAGGAAAAATACTTGTACAAACACAAAATTAGAAAGCCTGCTGAATACATTTCCACATTGTACTAAAAGGTGTCAAAAGTTTGAAAGGGGCACTATACTAACAAATCTTCATCTTTTGAAGTTCAAGGATCATAAACGTTATTTAAAACATGGTGTATGTTTGACACGTAGTTAAAATATTAAGTTAGATTTAAATTTATATGTTTTTAATCGGGTTTTTTTATTTTAATCGTCCGTCAAACAATTTAGGGCCAGTCTACGGTCCGATTACAATTGTAATGGTTTAACATACACTCATTGTTTTTTAAGTTGTATTTAATCTTAACCGTTTACGTGATTGCAAAAATTATACAATGGCAATATGTGTAAATTTTATTATACAAAACCGTAAATATTCGAGGATACAGTTGATCTAATCCTTGAGATTTCATCCCAATTAAATTGATTATTCTCGAGTTCCTTCATCCTCTTCTTTCAAGAACCCTAATAATGTCGTCTTCCCGTCCGTTCGTTCGTTCGTTCTTCAAAGAATCATGTTAAATTATTGTTACGGCATGAGTTACAAACAACTCAGTTATCTCCCAACCCTTTACCCAATTTCGTTGGCGGAAATTATTGTTACGACATAAGTTCCATGGTGGTCGATGGATGATTTGATTAAACTTCCACCAACAAGCAGTCAAAATCATCCATCTTTAGTTCTCCACCTTCGATTTGGAATGATTATTCATTTTGTCCCAACCCAGGACGTTTTGATCTTATAGATTAACTGGCATGGGTAATTAGCAAATTAGGGTGTTTAGAAATAAATTAGGGAAGAACTTTGATTGAAAAGAAACGTTGTTTAATTTTAGTCTGTATAATAATGAAAGATGAATATAATACATAAAATTTTAAATTAATTGCAAATTTAAAGATTGAATTTATAATATATCATGACATTACAATTATGTTTATATAGTTAAATTACAAAATTTGTCATTGTAATATTTACAAGTCCTATCAACGGTTAGAATTAAATACAAGTTAAAATAATATTTGTACAAATGATCTAACGTCTGTGGATAAATACACCCGAGATAGGTGTACGGTAACCTGTACAATTGGAGTCGGACCTTAGAAACGCCCAATGATGTTTAGATTAGCATAATTGTATCTTTTTATCCATACCTTTTGTTATGTAGAAATTTTCTTATTTTTTAAATCTACACTAAGTTAATGTGATTGATCTTATGACAAATTATACTCTCACACTACCCTTCAAATTTGGTACATTATCAAACTTTCAGTTTAATTTACCATAACTGTACAAATATCATTGATATTATCACCTTGACTTAACACTACCCTTCAAATTTGGTACATTATCACCTAGATTTAACACTACAATTTCAAATTTGGTACGAATATGAATTCAATCAATAGATAGATAAGTGATCTAGAAAAGTCAAGCCTGCACCTGCAGTATACATTTCAATCAACAATCCTCCTTCCCAGTGAGATTAGCGATCAGAACTAGACTAATCGCTCCGCCCATGAACAAATTTCTTCAAATTTCTGCTCAGAGTGCACATGAGTTAAGTTTGCCAAAAGAAAAGTGAACTTTATTTTCACATACATATAAATAAAATCGACGACATTTGTTCTACTCCGGGTAGAATACTACGAATTCAAATTAGGGAATAGGGAGTAATGACTGTTGGCACTTGGCAGAATGAAGACGAATCAGATAGAGAAATGCAAAAACACAAAGTGAAGAGTGAAAACAATATCGAGTACTTGAGAAAATCATATCAGCAACTTCTAGCTAATATGCTAGCAACCACAACCAATGAGAGCCCTAACAAGTTAAGCAAGTTAACACAGCCACAGTTTTTCTCCTAAATATGAGACACTACCAGACCAAATATTCTGTACATCCTGCCTCAGCAACCAGCCAACCGAAATGTATAAAAAACAGGAACTGTTTTGGAACTATCTTCGTTCAAGGAAAATGGAAAATAAGTGATCTCTAGTTCCAGCCTCCAGTAGCTGTAGTATCCTGTTTCGGTGTACCACTGTCCCAGCCAGAAGCACCGGCACCTGAGTTTTTATCGGCATTATCTTGAGCCGGACTACGACTGCCCCAACCAGAAGTGTTCCCACGGGGAGAGCTCACATCAACTTGAGCAGGAGTGGCACTGCCCCAGCTAGTGTTCCCAGTCCCAGCAGGAGTACCTGCCTCATCTCCAGCTGGAGTAGCACTGCCCCAGCCAGTGTTCCCAGCCGGAGTACCTGCACTTTTCCAGCTAGATGACTTCCAGACGGGTGCTGCACCAGCATCCTCTTGAGTTGGAGTATCACTTTTCCATCCAGACGTACCGCTGGATTTCCAGCGCGGGGTGCTAGCATCATCTTGGGCAGGAGTCCCTGCCTCGTCTCTGCCTGGGCCTTGATCCCTGTTCCTCGGTGGACGAGGCTGCCGCTTTGCGAAATATATCGTGATAAACTCCTCAGCCTTGTCAGGATACTTTTGTCTGACGAAATTTTCTAGGCATTTACGATATGAGAAATCCTCTTTGTTCCCATTGACAGAAACGGCGTAAAAACACCGGGTATCCTGGAACTCTCTGTGCTTATCAACCTAGGAAATACATCGGAAAATTATCAGTTTAGAAAGAATATCTGAAACCAAATAAAAGATGTTGAAGGCTATTGCCAGCCATCTAATGACTCAAGTTGTGTGATAGATGTGCTAATCGAGACTGCAGGAGGAACTATTCTATGGTAAATAAACTTTAATGTATAAAATAAGTTGACCATGTGATTCATCAACTTCAAAAAACTAAACTTCCGCACAGTTCGCTGAGTTTCCATGGCAATTGAACTAATTTGATGGCTTTTATAATTATATTCAGACTCGTGGAAGCAGTCCGAACTAGATCCCCAGCAGTATGATTCACCAAGTACTGAATTTCAGAGCATTTAGTTTGGCTGGCAGGTAACCATAATTAGGCAAAAAAAGTTAAAAACTACAGTTTGTAGGATGAGACGGATTTACTGCATCTTCTCTTCTTTTCAAAATCTCATACTGATATAGAAATTAGAAATAGTATGTCATTTCAATAAATACAAATCCACGGATCAAAGAAATTTGTACACCTCAAAGTATCATCAACTATATGCATGGAGACAACGATGATATAAACTCTGCATACCATTATATAATCGAGTCCAGCTCCCATCTTCACAGCTTTGTCCGGGTGGTAACTCAGGACATTGTCAAGTATGTATTTCTGATCTTCTTCAGGTAAAGGATTGCCGAGGGTGTACCTTCATACAAAAATGAAAATAAATTAGTGACAGCACATGTATATGAGGCCTCTGAATTACGTTAAACCGGTCTAGTCATGTCAGCTTTCCATTCAGCCTAATCTCGAGTTTCTCAAATAGAATGTAAAAGTTCAGAAAAGAAACGGAACTTACTCAGTCTGTTCTCTTCCAGGCATAATTCTTCTGATGTTCTTGATTATAGATTCAGTCTCAAGAAGCACATCTTGCAACTCCACTGAGAATAGATCCAACCGATGCCCAGTCAAAGTGTGAATTGCAGGCATGTTTGAATCATTAACAGGCCTAGGAGTGTAACTCCTATCATTCTTCCAGTCTCCATCATTTGTGGGGCCCCTATCCCGGAAACTTTCTCGGCCACGTCCCCCACGACCCCTTCCACGGCCTCGGCCCCGCCCTCTGCCCCGACCATCAGACCAGTCATCTTTCGCACCAGCATTCTCATTCTTTTCAGAAACCCAGACTTTGGAAGAATTCCAGACATCTTTCTTCTCTCCAGTGGGAGATACCGAGCCAACCTTACCCCAGTCACTGGAGGAGCCCCATGTGCTAGAAGGATTAGCCGCCTTCGCTTCCCATGAATTGTTGTCTTCCGCTGTGTTAGTGGAAACACTGAGGCCAGCAGATTTAGCGCCCCATGAACTGCTCTCTTCAGGCTCTCCACCCTTCTTCCCCCAAGAAGTGGCAGCCTGGTCTTGCTCGGGCTGGACATCAAGTCCAGCAGATTTAGCGCCCCAGGAACTGCTCTCTTCAGGCTCTCCACCCTTCTTCCCCCAAGAAGAGCCATTTGATTTCTGTGCACTTGCACCCCAACTTGCTTTCTTTCCCTGTTCAGACCATCCATTTCCTTTAGTTTCAACCTTTTTACCCCAGCTTCCATTTGCTGTATCTGTGGCCAAGTCATTTCTTTTATTACTAACACCCCAGCCGCCACTCTCTGTAACTTTTCCCTTGTCATTTTGCTCAGTGCCAGGTCTCTCTCCCCAAGAACTCTTTCCAGTCTCCTGGGACCAGTCATTTCCTTTGGAATTGACTTTCTGCCCCCAATTGCTATCTGTTGGGTTGGACCAGCCATCTCCTCCAGTGTCAGCTTTATTGCCCCAACTGCTGCTCTCTGCTGCTTTTCCCCAGTCATTTTGTTCGGTGCCAGGTTTCTCTCCCCAAGAACTCTTTCCGGTCTCGGACCAGTCATTTCCTTTGGAATTGACTTTCTGCCCCCAACTGCTCTCTGTTGGTTTGGACAAGCCATCTCCTCCAGTGTCAGTTTTATTGCCCCAATTGCTGCTCTCTGTTGCCTTGGACCATCCATCTCCTCCAGTGTCAGCTTTATTGCCCCAATTGCTGCTCTCTGTTGCTTTTGACCAGCCATCTCCACCAGTGTCAACTTTATTACCCCAATTGCTGCTTTCTGTCGCTTTGGACCAACTATTCAATGTTTCCTTCCCGGCCTGTATGTGTCAAAATTTTATCACGGGGAAATTCAAGATAGAGAAAATAAAAACAGATAGCATGATCAAGGCACCGCAGATAGCATGATTAAGGCACCGCCTCATGCAGTAACAAACACATGAAAAAAATCTAACTCACTGCCAGGGGAGAAAGTAGATGTGCGTTTTAGTTGATGGATCAAATGAGGTCAAGCCTCAAAAAAAAGGATAAAAAAGAGGACAATATGGTACTCAATACAGATGTTTTGAACACCCTGTTACAATTAGCACGTTTAGGGTATGTAATTTACCAAGTTCTGAAATCGATTTCCTCAAGTTTATGGCTTCTACAGATTCTCAGATACACTACTTGCAAAAAACAAAGATCTAAGAATAATTTCGTGAAAACTTGATAAACTTGGCACAACACTATGGCACAGTGCCCCCTTCTTAGTGTTTGTAACTTCTTTTTCATGTTCCCCTTTATTTATTATTCATAGCCCATGCATCCCCCCCCTCCATCATATAATAAAATTCTACATTTACATTTACAATAAACACATAACATCATCATCATCATGAATTCATATTAATAAAAGCAAAAATTAGTATTAGTGGTAGTAGCAGTATGATGCTATAATATCAAAATGATTGCAAAGAAAAAGAAATATAGAAGATCGATTAAGTTAAGTGATATAATTCGAGTATTGGACCTTTAACTTTTGTAAGACAGTGTAACAACAAGACAATCACCCAAAGTCTCCATGCTAATTGTAAATGCAGTGCAGGTGCATTTCTTGTTGTGATTGATTTGAATTGGCAACATGTGTAAAGGAAAGCAAAGCAATTCAAGAAATATGCCCACAGACCGCAACTATATAATACTTGTGGGGCTTGGAGGAATGAGTATCTCTCTTATACTAATGGACTACTGAACTTATCGAAACATCTATAGTAACATTCATTAAGTGCAATTTACCTCCATTGTGAAGCCATTGTTGTCACTTGATTTAAATGAAAAATCATCACCATCTTCGAACAAGGGCTTATCTTGACCAGCTTCTCGCTCTGGAGACATATCCATTCCAAACTCATCATCTGCGTCCAGATCACTCTCTTCACCGAGGCAGCTAGTGCCCATACCTCCTAGACTTGAGCTACCACTAACTAAGTGGAGGAAACTGAAGACATCAATTTCGTTCTGTGGACTCAACTCAGCCTAGAAGCAAGGTTATATGAGTAAGTTTATCCTATAATTTTCACTTAGACATGTTATAACAGGAATCCACAACAATCATTACCTTTCTAGTGTCCCAAAGAATTTCGAAAGGAGATCCAGTACCCACAGATACATGTTTGCCCCAGGCACAAGAAGCCACGACACTTGACAGATTATCAGTCTGGCACTTTTCAGCAGCTTTTTCAAAGCATCTTCGAGGGGTCTGAAAAGAGGGGCAGGAAAATGGACAATAAAGACAGTAATCAGAAATGGATCAATTAAAAATATGCATATCAGTTTACTGATCCAGGTGTGGCTACTTACGAATAATGTAGCATCCATGAAGGGCACTTGAACGTTCAATGACTTTGAGATTGCCTTGATACCACCAGTATTGAAACCAATCAGAGTGCCAGCACATGTCATGCTATTTCCAAGCAGCAGAAGATGTTCTTTTAGAACACCTTTTGTTACCATGGTGACTGATGTCGACAGACGCTGTGCAGTCAAATGGTAAGATGTTTGGTTAAAAGGAAAGGAAGCAGCAATTATTACAACTGGTGAAAGTTCCACAAAAAACAAAATGTGTTCAGTAACTTGTCCCAATTTATATGAAGGATTCTCTAGCAATAGTGACTGGCTATTCAATGAAGGACCAATGACAGGTGAATACAGTTCCAACCAGAATGATCATTCCATATCGGTAAACATGGAATAGCAAGGGAGAGCATGATGTCCTCTCAAGTTTTCTAATGTGGATGTTCTACACGGACATGGGATTATAGAATAGAGTGGTGAGGGAAGAAATGTTATAAAGAAGAGGGAAGTTTCTTCAACAAAGTATAGTGATGACACTATTTTGGTGTGTGTTTGTCCTTTGTGATACACAGTGAGAATAGGATCACTGAAAATCCAGATGAATGATAAGTGATATAATGGAATGTATTAAAAGAAAACTATGCACGTGCTTTCCATGATTTTACTGCATGCATAAATCCTAGAGCCTCAAATCCTAAGTTTCCTGCTTCCTTGCGCAAAAGACACAAGCAGAGGCCTAAGGTATAAATGAGAGTGCTCTGGTGATGTTGCTTAGGCTTGCTTGGTTAGTAACTTAGTATATTCACGTAGAACAAAACAACAAGAAAGCTGAGTTGGAGGTGAATACCTGAACAGCTTGCTCAAATGCACAAGAAATGCCAAGCAGGTCTTGAACTTGCTTGATGGCATAAGGAATTGAGCGTTGCGTATCAACCAGATGGATAATGGGCAGGCAAGAATCCATTACAGTCCTCCATGCATCTCCACTCTTTTTAACAGCTTCCTTCTCAAGGGTAACTTCTACAGCCAATTCACCCTTTGGATTCTTAGATGGACTCCTGATCCAGGCTGCTGTATCTGGGCTTATCCATGTCATGTTCGCAGTTGAAACCCTTGGATCACCTGCAAATTTAGTAACAGATTATATGCACGTTGGAAACAGCTAACTAAATCAAAGGGACATCACGCAGAGCCACGCCTTTACCTAAACAAAAAGCACAGGAAAACGTGAAGCTGAAGAATCTTACAATAAATATGATTAAAGCACATGATAGTAAAGAAGCTCGTTCTATGGTTTGACCAATTAAGGATTAAAGCCCTTGATAATAAAGATAAAACAGCTCCACTCAGAATATAAACAAGAACTAAAACCAGTACCTTTAACAACTGTTTCTAACAGTGCTGGGTAAACTGTATCAGAAAGAAAATGGGAAGTCCTATCTAAGAGAGCATCTGCTGTTCCTCGCAAAAGAAACTGGATGCATGGAAAATTTTCTGATTCGCTTTTTGAAGATCTAGGAAACGAACAGCAGTCACTGCACAAAAGAACAGTAATTCTCGATGTGGTGAGATGTTAGATTTTAAGACACCCCAAGATAAAACATGTGTATATAGTATATAGTACATCAGAAATGAAATTCATGATCATTTAATGCTGTATTGTAAAAACACGTCCTCAATTGCTAGACTTGCATGTTATTACCAATCAAAAATACATAAAATTCAATTCAAGAATCATTTATGGTAATGATGCATGACCCATATTAATTTACTGAAATACTCGGGTAAATTATAAATGATACTTTTAGAGTCATGTACGACTAAGATACACCAGAGAGGTTATGATCAACTGTGTTACTTTAATGTGGCTGCATATCCTATTTAGGTCATTTGACCACTCATTCGTCAGAAATTGCACATGCTACCCATGTGTAGCAGGAAAGGGCGCGTGGAACGCAGGCTCTGGTTAAACAAATAGTATAAAATTCAAAGTTCAATTTAAAAAACTTAATAATTATTAATGTAAAAGCTTTGGAAAACAGCAAAACGTAAAATCAGAAAACAAAATTGGTTTAGAACAATAAAATGTAAAATTGCACATGCGCTCTTCAATTACAACGCAGACATAAGTGGTCACGTTATCATGAGACGTTGATTTTAGGGTTCTCCAGAGAGTTCTGGAGAGACTGAACGATTATGTCTTAGTTATGATAGAAGAGGGCATATCGTTTTAGATTGTTTTATTTGTTTTAAACCGAACATGTTTAGATTTTAATCCTTTTTCTATATCTTTTTAACCAACGCGTGAGTTCTTAATAATCATTTACATCAACTTTCACTGGCTACATTACAGCCACAATTTTAAATGTCATATAAGACTACTTAAATTCCAGTTGTCATGTACAGTAGGTGTTAGATAAGGTCCAGACCATTTTTGAGATGTTTCTGGAAAACTGAATGGCTCTAAAACATAGTAGCACACTTATCAGTATATGATATTCAGGCAGCATAAAGGCGCAAAGCGAAACTGTAGCTATGGATAGATAATTCAGAGGCTCGAGAATGGTGTGTAGCATGAGCATAGGTATAGATTATTCAAACCCATTTTTCGGTATTTTTTTTCTTTTTGGTGGTCCAGCGGTTATATTGCAGTGCATGACCAAACAAAAAAACAGTAATCAGGTAGGCTATCAAGGTCTCCCCCTCCCCCTCGAGGCTTTGAGATGAAATACTAGCAACACTATATTATTTCTAGTAATAGAGAAAGTCCAGACTTTTCAGAAAAATCTTTTGGCAGCTTGAAAGGCGTTTTATGTTGCTGGGAGGTCTTTCCGGCTGTGCATGTACTTAAAATGCTGACTTGGAATGAAAAGTCTATTAAATAAAAAAGAATAGATTTTTCCAGATGATGAGTCCAAGAAATGAACCAACCTCATTGATAAATCAACATTCTTGAACAAGGTTCCTATTTTTTTCTTTTTTCGATGCATCTCAATCTTGTCTTGACACTTTGCAAGAATGTCAAGCATATTAATATTTGATTTCCTCAGCTCCTCCTGTTGAATCAACCAGTCAGGACGTGAATCCCAAAGTTTTGCGAGGCCAAATTAAAAAAAAATCAAAATGACAGATAAAAACAAGTACCCTGTTCAAATGAATGTGCCCAACAAGGCCTTCAAATCCTTCATAATTTTCATGCATCTCAAGTGACTTGTATCTGTAGGATTAAAAATAAAAGGTTAAAAGGCGATAGTTCAGCTAAAACCTTAACATCCATTCAAAAGCAGTGTTGCATTTTCGGCAGAATTAAGTGTAAACAGCCATACAATAAGAAAGCATCCAATTAAGTATAAAATAAATAAGAAAAATCAGTGCATGGTGTCATTAAAAAAACTGTGCAAGGTATCTTCCTATAATACTCCTGCTGTCACAATCTCATATGCAGCCTTCCCCCTGTAAAACAAAGAGGCTGTTTCCAGTTGACCCATAACCAAAAAGGGGACTACCATCTTCCACTTCATGAAATGAAGCAAAGAGGGTTTTGAGGGCCAACTTGATTTAGTCCACTATATCGCAAAGGCAAATGAACAACAAATTAATGTTTGGCTCCATCAGAAATGGACAATGAAATCAACTAATTGGCCTAATGAAGAGAGTTCAGGTCACTGCTATACTTACTCTATTAAGAACTCAGTAGCTGTATCCTTGAGATTGATTTTCCTCAACTGATTGCGGACCCTCCAAGCAGCATTTTCTTGACAGTGGGGTCTCCCACAATCACAATTTTTTAGATAAAGAACCACCCGACGGTCAGAGATATCATTTTTGAAGCTGGCTCCACAGAGCAGTATCTCCTGAGTTAAAACACAGATATAATTTTATGATTTTGTCTTCACAACAAGACAAGAAAAAAATATCATTCT
The DNA here is from genome assembly GCA_026545765.1 of Plantago major. NCBI lineage: Eukaryota > Viridiplantae > Streptophyta > Magnoliopsida > Lamiales > Plantaginaceae > Plantago > Plantago major. The sequence continues at coordinate 15,551,052 of CM048844.1, read as the reverse complement.
ACTTGTACAACAAAGACAGATAATTAGGATCCCGTCTGAATCTCAATCTTTAGAAGCCCATATCATTTCGATTTTCGAGTACATGAGCCCTTCGGAACCACATTATATCCTTTTTCTAATTTCAACTACCTTCATCATTTCCCAGGAGTTGTTGCTGCTTGGAGAAGAATCCAGAACAGCCTTGTATGCAGGATTAGACATCGCAGTTGCAGCCAAGACTCCAACAGGTTCGCCAGCGCAAAACTCACTAGGATTGTTGAGACTATTAACGCCATATTCAAATTGGAGAATAGAGTTACTGCACATGTTTCTCACAGTGCCATCGTGACATATCACAACGTCACGGAGGATTGCCATCAAGTTTTTGAATAATGTCCCTGGTTCAGTGAGGCCTCGGCTTGAGCGTACAATGACCTCTCTGCTTGATATAGAATGGACCATTTCTTGGTAAGGATCCAATCCTCGAAACAGAGGTGTGCCCACCATCCCAAAGTCTTCCTGAGAATTCTTATGACTAGAGGGATACATCTTCAAAAACAGAGATTGCATCTCCTTGACCAGTTCAGCAGTATAAAATTTCCCCTTGTCTGATATTTGTGTCCCCAAAAAACCAACTTGTTGAACCACTTTGTTCAGAGCAGATTCACTTTTAGAATCTATAAGATGGCCTAATGCAGAAGCCTTGATGAAGTTGGTCAGTGGCACTTTAACATTATGCATATAACTGTCCCATGGAATGCCTTTCTTTATGTTGGCCTGGATACTTGCCAACAGCTCTCCAGGTAGAGAAAAATCTCGCAGGCTCACACTAAAACCCTCTGAGTAAAGATTCTCCATTAGTAGTGGCTGCACAGAATTGAAAAAGTTTATGACCTCCTCTGGACCCTTCATGAAGAAAAGAGACGTGACTATATCATTCACGATTGGTGTCATCACATCCCATTCAAACTCGAGCTTTGACACCTCACTGTTTGTGATTGTGTGTCTCTCTCCCGAACAATCAAATGAGCGAGGGAGCGTAGCCTGGAAAATATCTGATGCTGTCCACGGGCGCCCACTTTTGGTCTTCAGCAAATCACTTTTCACCATCTCGGAAGGAACAAACATCGCCAACTGCTGTGCTTTCGCTGTGTTCAGGGTATTCTTCTCAAACAAAATCTTCAGTGATAAAAGCGAATCACAAGTCAGCTGCAAATTGAAGTTCCCTGTGTGGGAGCTAAGCAGTTGTTTCTCCACAGAGAAAAGCTCCAGCACTTCTGCCTTCGCTTCAAGAGATTGTGGGTAGAATAGGTGGATACAGTCGCCATCAAAATCGGCACTGAGTGGCCCACATATAAGGGGATTGATTTTGACCGTGTGATCTTCATGCACATACACCCTCAGCGCCTGTAGAGAATGTTTGTGCGTTGTAGGTGGTCTGTTGATGAATACGGTATCCCCATCCATAATCCTCCTGTGTACAACCTGACCAGGTTTCAGAAATGTATGCCCCTTTGAACCCTCCTTCAACGAATACATGTTAGAGCCATCCATGTATGTGAGACACAACTTGTCATCCACCAACTTTTGTAGATATTGCAAGTTGTGCTCATTAACACGCTCCTCAAAGGTAATCTTCTGGGCTATTTCAAAGGGCAGCCCAATTTCTGACACTCCTTTGAAGGCATCACCAGTAATCACACTACGAGATGAAAATCCAGATCCCTTCCGGATGAATAATGTTTTCATCTTATCAAGCCAAGCTTTCGTAGATGAGACATTTTCTTCTCTTTTTACACCAAAGCGAGAATCCACATCGCGAGATGCCTTAAGAGAATAAATAAATAAATAACAAATCAAGAGAAAGACCAGCATGGATATTAAATACCTAGCCAAATTAGCATGCTTTTAAAGCAAAAAAACATAACACCTGATAATGACCATGTGATTGTCAAAACAACATAAGTTTTTTAACATGAAGCTGCTCCTTTTTCTTTTCATCGCAAAGAGAAGGCATACTCAGTTTTGCAGAAAGTAAAATAAGTAAAATAAGCTAAACTAGAAAGGGGAGAGTGTCTGTTAAAAAGGGAAAAACATCAGGGTGTATAATGTTAAAACTCATCAATCAATCTCAAAAAAAATTGTTTAGGTGATCATAAACGCAATGAATTCGTTTGTAAATCAGCTACAAAAGACACTTGATTCCTAGCTTCAGCAATAAACCACAATATGAAGTCCGGAAATTTAATATCCTTACTCTCCCTAAAGGAACGAAGCGCCTATTATTTCTCTCCCTCCACAAACACCAGATAAAACCAAATCACAATAAGGAAGATGAGAAACTGAGCAAAACTGAGATGCACCAAGCTAACCAACAACATAAAAGATACTTTTAATAAACTATCCTCGAGTAACAGATACACATGTGATAAGTACCTTGCCGGTGCCTCTAAATTCAAGATACTGCTTCACAGCTGCTTGCAGTTTGTTACTTTCGACTTCCTGGGACTCAAAATTTGGTTCCCCAGCCCTTGAATTTTTTATGATTTCAGCTTCCCTAAGTACCTTTTTCAGCAGTGTTACAGAATAATCCTGGACATTGACAGCATAACAATTAGCCAGCATATTTAAAAGGCAAGGGGGTTACATAAGGGAGCTAGAACAATAATGAAAATATCTTACTGTTGACATTGTATTTGTTCCATCGGAAATGTCAGGGACAGACAGACAATTTGGAGGAACCGGCAAGTACTTTATTATATATCCATCTTGCAGGAAGAACTTTTTGGCTTTGAGCTGTCTTCTGGTAGCTGCAGGAAATTTTTTAAACATTGACTCCACCTGATAATGAGCAAGCCTAGTTAATAGTTGTCCTGATGGCTCAGATTACGAATATAAAGAATATGCAACCACACGATACTGGAGTTCAACACTTCAATTAAACTAAAAGTATACAGATCCTTCTCTTTTTGTACTGTATATTTGCAAATATGGCATGGCAATCATCAAGGGATAGCAGTTAAAGGCAAGTGGGGCAGAAGGAAACTTCTACGATAGGACCTAATTAATGCTGCTCATTTATTGTAAATCAGAGAACAGCATAATGCATTTTCCCTTTACTGCATATCGAAAAATAACTATGAACGGATGAAAGATAACTATTCCATAAATTTCACGTTCAAAATGGAAAGTCCGATAAAATATGATCATCTAACCTAATATGACTCAACTATGAGTCTAAGGTCAACTCGCCTTTGGGTGATAAGAACGAAAGGTGAGATACCTAGAACCTCATTCAAAAAATTCTTATGAATACAACAGATCAGGTATAGATTGGAGAGGAATGTTTAAGATAAACCTCAGAAGGAAGCAATGACCGAGAACAGCCCTTTCCATAGCGGAAGCCATATTTCTCTAAGAAAGTCCAAATTCCATCTCTACGTTGAGATTTAGATGGTATTTTCAGCTCCAAAATTGATACGCCATCATAGCTCGTGCTCTCATGGATTGAAATTTGAGAAGCTTCCTGCAAAACGGTAGAAGGCATCAGCAGTAGCAAGAGTTTACTCGGAAATTTGAGCTCTCTCTCATCGTTGCTTCTAATTACTACATTCTATTAAAGTTTGAAGTTAACTGGTTTAGTCTAGTGGCCATAAATGCTGCTCACTTCAACTTAAAAAGATACCAGCTCTAATAGAATGACTCACCCTTCTACAGAAGTCCAAAATCACAAACTTAAAAATCAATTGCAAGTCACGAAACCTTCTTTACTTACAAGTTCCACAAAGAGACGTACATACATGATACATCTTTTTCTTTCATTTGAGGCAAAAAAACTCAACATAAGCATCACTCAAATAGCGACAAATACAGTATGTAGCTTTTAGTGTTTGCGCTAAAATTATGCAATTCATTCAGAGGCTTGAAAGTACTTAGCATGCATGCTTAAAAGTTTTGAAGGAATATAAGTAATAACCTCACAGCACGTGGACAGCATTCTTTCCATGATACCATTGTTACTGGCCTGAAACTCAAAGAAGTAAGCAAAGTAAGCTGATGAAATAATGAAAGGATTATTGTAAGCAATATATCACTCAAATTTGAATGTGGATAACCAGAAACTAGATGAGTTTCTGAAGCTCAGCGGTGGGAATATTTTTATAGAAATAACTCCATTTCTGAAGTTAAATGGCGAATCTAGAAGCAGATGTACAAGATAGCATGCACGAAATAACTCAGGTTTCATGATGTATACAAACACCATGTACACAAGAACCATTACCTTCCTATTTTTCATCTTCAAACACTTCAAGCACACCAAGCTTAACAACGACTTGAGTTCCTTGACATGGTCAGGATGATATATTGAAGTTGGTAATTCAATGTATCCAAAATGGCCTGAAATATTTACCAGGGAAAATTAACATTTGAGAACATTGGATATAATCTCAAGGCAAGAAGCAGGCAGCATTATAAGCCCATTGTAAACACACATCATTTATAAAATTCAGGGGTTGATGGAAAAGTTTCCTACCTTCACATTGCCCCGGCTCCCCAGTGCCACAGGATTCACATTTGCCGACTTCAAGAGGCAAGCCGAGAAAAGGATTGGAAAGTTGGCTAGCATGGCTGATAGGACAGTTACTAACTGATGCTTTTATCTACTCCAAAACAAAACAAGAGGGAAACAGAGCGCCTGTTAAACCTTGTCTTATTCAGAATGGCATGCCTCATTAAGATAGCCTATTTTAAATCTAGTAATACTTGAGACTTGTCTGATATACTCATTCCAAATTAATTTGTTTGTCCATGAAGTAGGATTAAAAACAATATCATTCCAGGATTTGTCTATCAAAATTATTTTCAGCCCAAGCATAGCAAGAAGACTATTCCAATTTTTTAAAAAGGTAATTGACTACGTGCCTATGTGAACCAGACATCTCATAGGTGAGTTAAGAAATTCTTCGGAATGAAAGTGGAGGGAAAGATACATACAATTTCGTCAGGAGTTGCAAAACTAAATGCTACACTTTTAATTTTTGCATCAAGAATTGTTGGCAACGAACGTTGTTCCATATTTCTCTCAAAACCTGGGATAGACAACACGAAACATGTTCAAAAGTTAGTTTAAGTACAGTAGTATAATGCATGAATTCGATATTTTGATGTATACTAATCATGGCACATTTGGTCAAAGCTGTCAGTTGTACTCTTGAAGCACATTGCTAGAAAGACTTAAAATTAAAAACAATAGAAACAGCACAGCATTCATATTAATATTAGATGGAAAATCCTAAATGAACTTGTCAACAGCTTTATGCAACCACAACCAAGTGGAAGAAATACAAAATCAAAAAAAAAGTACCAACAAAGGGGTTACACTGGAAATGAAGAAACAAACAGAAAAGCACAGATAAGATAAATCTAAGGAGATTTCTAGAAAGCATTACCTTAGCATATACGGAGGAGAGCAAATTTTTCAAAATGTTCCACTTTACACCTACACACAACGAACACCATGAGTAACACGTCATCATGCATGGCAAGAGATCAATAGAGATCCAAAAGAGAGAAGGAAACACATGTTGATGCATATTCATGCTAGATGGCCTTAGTTGTCTTTTGAAGGCTACTACACATCGTATTTGTAGTGGAAGGGCTCGTATGAAAGTTATCACTGAAAATCCTTCTCTCCATTTTGAAGATAACAGTTATACAAAAATCAGCATGCTAATATAATTAAGAAGCCTCGTATGTGCATCACATAGTAAAGTACTTAATGAGTATCCTCTGCGGTAAATGAGGTAATGTTGCTATACATACACAACATTTACAGATTTACATCGCCATCGACTTACACTCCACAAGGATACCTACAGTTACCATAAGGTTACAATTCGCCCCTTGACAACAAGGGTTCACACTCAGAAACATAAAGCTAAATAGCACATAAACTTAGCACTCACATAGCACTATCAAATCATTGAAAAAGTAGAAAGTAACCTCCTAACCTACTGGAACATAGACACACACAAAAACAAAAAAAAAAGAAGATCATACAAAAATTGGCAATAACACGGAGGAGAATAAACTAAAATCTAAGTTCGGATGCGTCGAAAAGTTCATTTACCTTGAACATGCACAACAATAAAATCCTGAAAGGAAAAAAAAAGCTCTAAAACCAGGAGAAATCCGAAGAGCAGAAACCACTAACCGAAGCCTAAATTTCTCATATGCTTCATGCCAAACAAGTGGGAGAATAAACTAAAATCTAGGTTCAGATGCTTCGAAAAGTTCATTTGCCTTAAACAAGCACAACAATAAAATCCTGGAAAAAAAGCCCTAAAACCAAGAGAAATCCACAGAACAGAAACCTCTAATTTAGAAATCAAACCAAATCCTACATTTCTTAAAATGCTTCATGCAAAACAAGTAGGAGAATAAACTAAAATCTAGGTTCAGATGCTTCTGAAAGTTCAGTTACCTTAAACATGCACAACAATTAAATCCTGAAAAAAAAAGCCCTAAAACCAAGAGAAATCCGAAAAACAGAAACCACTATTATAGAAATCAAACCGAAGCCTAAATTTCCCAAATGCTTCACGCCAAACGAGTGGGACCAGCTGTTGACTACACAATAAACATCACCTACATCTCCTCTTCACCAAAAAACCACACACGAACAGTGAAGAAAACACCAGCATTTTCAAAATTCCACAGAAAATAAACCTCACAAAACACCAACCAAAAAAAAAACAAAACGAGATCACAAAACTCGCAACACGCAGACCGATTTCACCGAAAACAACACTCTAATCGTACATGCAAAACACAAAATCCCCATTTCAAAACCTTACCAAAATACCAACGGAGATAATTGTTGACCGAGGTTTTCGACTGTGAAAGGGGGTTTTAGGTGTAGAGTGAATTCCGGTGCATGCAGTGAGAGAAGAAATGGAAAAATCACAGGGAGTCGCTTTGACTCATTGTTCTCGAAAGATGCTCCAATGGCTCTGTGTGTGTGTGAGTCTGTGATTTTCCACTTTTCTGGTGAGCTGAAGAGACTGTCCTCTGACAGAATTGCTTTCCTTGTGAATAAAATGGGAGTTCAAAAGTTTCTCGTCTTTGCAGTTTGCACCCAGATTATTGGTACTTCATACAGAATACACCCTTGGCGGAGCACTAAAATGGAAATGGTATTTTGCAGTTTAGACCCTTGAAATTGTGAAAATTATCACCTAGGCCGGCAATAGGTATGGATGTGGATGAAATTCAACCACATAGTCAATGCATTAAATCCAATTACTGAAATTTCATTAATGTGGATGAATTACAATCATAAAATTTAATATATCTATACTTTAAGTTACACTTTTACTCGAACTTTGAATAAAAAAATATTATTTTATTTATATCACTAAAGAGATTATATAGACTAGGAATTTTTATAATTTTCTCGGGATATCATGTATTTTTATTTAATAAAGTTAAAAGGTCATAACATAATTTTTTACTTCACTAATTTTATTACACGTTCATGTATGGGAGAATCTACATTTCCATTTATCTCTTCAACATAAACTTTCATATGGACAAAACTTTCTGGTTTTATTTTTGGTCGCACCGAGTATCATTCTTCCATGTAGATGATTAGTTTCAAATGGAATATTGAGGAGCGTCAATTTTATATATTATGTTTATTCACATGTATATTGAATATATATACCTTGAAATGCATTATTATATATCATTTTCCTACATTCCACAACGGTGTAACGACTTGTAACGTAGGTCGGGTCTATGTCTGCTTTATAAACATTGTGGTTATAATTAATGATTCGAAGAAAAGGGATGTGATACACTTATTGTGTTGTGTCGGATAGTGTGAATGGTTTGTATTTTAAAATTTTAGTCGTTATTAAATTAAATTATGTGAATAATTTTCTAGTTGTAACGTCTATATGACATCATGATCCAGTTAGTCATACTCATTAAATGGAAGTGAATCTAACCAACTCAAGTTATAACGAATGCTGGGAGGTGGCATCGTATCATTCGGGAAAAATATTTCAAAAAGATCAAAGTTGATGAAGTTCTTTTGACCAGTCCATAACTAGCAGAATGGTAAAATAAGTGGCATGTACCACTTTGGGAGGATAAGTAAAATGTAAATACAGTATAAAGTCAGTATTGTATTTATCCTTAGAGTATAAGAAAAAATTCCACACAAATGTAAAATGTAGTTGGCCATTATATTTACAATGCGTATTATGGATTAGATTCACCCGCTTGATTTACGAATTAAGCATGGAGGATAAGAAAGCACCCACCCATTAAAGCTTTCTATGCAAATTGTGCACGTGTAGAATATGATGGGCACGCACTCCATATCATAGTCTGCAATTTCGTTGAGAATGAACAAAACTCAATTTGACCAAATCAATTTTCACCAAATAATGTATTCGTACCCCCCATCCCTATGGGTGGGGTGTACATGTATTGTATGGCCATCAATAACATATAAAAATATACAAATCCAATCATTTTGAAGTTTTCAAGTAGTTTCTATAATATGCATCTACAAACCCAATCGACATGAATCATGCCCTTTTTTATATATAAAGTATTGTAAATAGGTGCACTATGCAAATATACTATTTCCTCAGTCCCAACCTCTACTTTCCATATTGATTTTTTTTTTTTTTTTTTTTTTGTTATCATTCATTTTCAAATCTAACCTCGAATTAGTTTGAACTATAACAGTAAATGATTTGATGAAATCATGTAATTAAAATTTAAGAAGTTACATTCTAAGATAATGTAATATTTTTCTAAATTTAACCCTTATCGTTTAATAGTAATTATAGATTAGAAATTAAAAACGGCTGAACAAACAAAAAGCCAAAATGATTAGTTGAGTGATGGTAAGGAGTGTTTGTTTTCACCACTCTATATCCGCAAAATACAAAAGGGGCATTGTAACGCTATTTAAGAAAACCAAACACCTAATCAACGTGTGTACGTATCATACCCATTCATTTTCACCACATGTATGTATCCTTTGAAAATAACAACACTTACCACATAGTTGTGAAAGCCTCTTTCACATCTAATGTTTAAACTCATGGGCATCATGGTTGGAATGCACCCACATAGGTTACTAATGAAATAAAAGTTAAAAGAAAACTATCATAAAAATGCACCTATGATGCTCTTCCCCGAACATAGTGAATAATTTCATAACTCTAAAATCAAATTAACACAATTCCTATCACAAATGTTCATATAGTATTGATAGTTGGTGAAGTTCACTGGGTGGACTTCTTTATCAGCGAGACTTCTTGATCGACCTTAGATTTCTTAAATATAATAGAGAGCACCACGAAGAACCATGCTATCTATTTTCATTCAGCCTTATGCTATTGCTCCAATTTGAAAAGGAGAAAAATGACGGAAACATAAAGACATACCTCTCGAAGTCCAAAAGCTTCGGACCTACCAATGAATTGCGATGAAGTGAAAGGGAATGTGTGAATGTGTCGAATCAATATCCGATGGCCCGTGCTTTTATAGATGAATATTTGCACGACATTATTGTCCGCAAAAACATCGGGATTGTGTCAAATAATTAAATAATCCATCCTTTTTTAGTGATATAATAACTTCATCACACACCTTCATATATACTCACTCCGTTCCATTAATAACTTCCTTTTTTTGGGGTTTCATTAGAAACTTCCTTACAAAAAAATGGAAATTGTTCATCCCACTAACTAATTCTTTATTTCATTCATCCTTCATACTTTATCATCACCTTATTCAATATCTCTCTTACGTTATCACCCATTTACAACTTTACCAATATAATACCTCTTACAAACTATTTTTTTATTACCACTCCTTAATCCAAGAGAAAGTAAAAGCTTATAGGAAGCTTTTATTGAAACGGAGAGAGTATTGTCTATCAATGGATTTTAGTAATTGTATTGAGCTCGTTATATTTTATAGGCATTACAAGAGTTTACTTGCGAACTAGTAATCATGTACCACACCACGTGCTCATGAGTGTATAGATAATAACATTACATAATTAAACAACTAAAAATGAAAGGATAAATAAAATAAAAAGTAAGATAAGGGATTAAACACACTGGAAAAAAATCGGATGAAATCACGTCAATGAAATTCGAACCTTCCACTACATATTTAAAAAGTGATACCGGATTGAAATTGAATTGAGATGACATATACAATTTAGATTGCATTGAAAATATATTCAATCCACCCGTTGTCGAGGCTCATGCACTACTAGGCAGATAAATGATCAAACTCCAATATTGAAAACCAACCTACAAAATAATCTGCATTACAGCTCCAACAGTAGATATGATGTTAGTGACAACTAACCAATAAAAAACAACAATCTGAATGCACTGGTTGTTTCCATATCATTTTCGTATGATATTGGTTCATCAAATACACCCCATAGCTAATAACCAAAATATAATATAATAACAAAGTAAACCCTACAAAGTTCAGTCCCATTATTGCAAAATCCAATCACACAACTATTTGAGTTAGGGCAAACCTAGGATCATGGCTAATGTTGTCCTCATGTTCTAGTTACCAACCAATGTTAGATCCATGATCCACTTGTAACTACAACAATGGTGAACAAAAGAAGAGAATAAATATGTAAAATCAACCCCAGTTTATCATAATCTCAATATAGTATAAATTAGAGCATGGACGTGATCAAGCTGCCATGGCTAAAAAAAAGCTTTTCACATTCCAGATCCATCCATGATAATGGAGGAGTCGTGAATCCACCATTTTTAGTCCTGGAAAATTTGATCTAGACCTGAAATTCAATTCGAAATGATCCTATCAGAATCCAATTTCTGACCCGAAAATACAAAGACCAACCATTTGAACTTGATCCAGACCCGTTCCGAAATCATCCGATTCAACACCTGAATAAGTTTGACCAAATAATCCGTTTCGAAATGACCCGAATTCACCCGATCCAAAATTATCTAAATTAAATTTGTACAAGTTCGAATATGATTCTTATAAGGATAAGACAAGTTTGAGGAGTATCATAATTTTGGAGTCAATTCAAGATATGCACTTATCATGAGAGGTTCCCAACCAGATGTGGATTTCAAAATTGGCGTATTTCAAGATCCTAATTCGAAACGACCCAAACTTTTGTGAAATTTTATAATCCGAGAATGGCCCAAATTCGAACAACACCCGATCGAATAAATTGTCGGACCCGAACAATCTGATATGAATGGCTCCGTACCGCAGTATCTTCTAGTTTGGTCTAGATGAAGTGGGCTATTTACCGGGCTAGCTCCATACTCTTGCAATGTCCCACTGGGCCAGAAATAATAGCAAACTTTACAAGTTCACAATCCAACTAGGCCACAGAGTCCATCCCACACTACATTAAACTTTTACTACTTTTACTTCTTCAGCAAAGTAACAAACCATGGAGTTTAAATAACAAGTAAATCATTGCAAGTGGGGTATTCTTTAATTAATATGGAGTGTGTGAAGAAATAGTGACAAGTGTGCTTGTTGAATATAAAAAATATAAATAGTTGCTACTTTTGTTTTGTATATTATTGAAAAACAAAATGTGTGTAGAATTTTTTATCATCCGGCTCAAGCGCAATTCGGGAAAATTAAAGAAATCCCGGTGTTGGCCTGTGAGCTCCCCATTCGACCCGTCTTGAAACATGGACCAAGAAGTCTGACATGTGTGCGAGTCATTGGGTGAGTAAACCCGTAAGGCGTATGGAAGCTGACCTAATTAGCATTCATGAATTCAATAATATTTTTCACTCCATCTAAATTTCTAGCATTTTGTCTTACTTCATCGAACTTCACTTCTGGCTCCACCCCTGTTTGTACAGTTCCCTAAACATCCCCTCCAACTTTGTAAACCTTATGTTTTGATCTAGATTTCATATAGATATTGTATAGTCTTAAAAAACACCATGGAGTAATATTTGCAGACAATTCCATGTTTTTGATTTTGTCAGAACCAGTCCCGGGCGACTGTTTACCAAAAACACAGGGGACGAAAAGGGCATAACAAAATATTCAATGGATATAATATATTATGTAAAATCCCGGAATTTATTTTGGACTGTCTATTTGAATTTAATTTGGAGACGCGAAATTATTCTGACTTGAGTTGAGGCAAGAGATTTTACTAGCCTTTATTTTACGGATCGACAAATTGAGCCGAGCTGTTTTATTAGTGGATTGTTTCGAAGCGGAGTAAAGGCCCAAGAAGCCAAGATAGTGTGCTGGACAAGTAGTGTCCCGGTTACTTCCAAGTGAGTAATTAAAACTAGGCAGGGTACTTTTAGGTTAAGTATATAGAGACTTGAGTACCTAAACTACCGAAAAAGGTTAATTTCGAGACAATCGGAACGGAGCAAAAGTATTAGTACGTACTACCTGGACTATAGCTGTCTTGCAGAATTATGAGGAGTATGTTGTTGTTGGTGAAACGAGGAAAGTGATCAAGCAATTCAAGGTAATTGATCGATTTGTTGTCATGATTTCGGATGGTCTTACATAAGTTAATTAGATTATTGATGGGTTTAATTGCAGTTAATTACTACTACATTAGAAATTGATGAACTGACTATGTATATTGGTGTGCTGAGTTCTTGGAGTTGACTTGGTAATTAAGGATATTTGGATGGAGTTTCCTTGTGATTTATCATTGCTTGAGTGATCTGGTTCATGGACATCACAGAAATATATTTACCAATATAGAGTCGGAGTTAGTGGATTGGACTAATGGATTTAATGTTTAGACAGGATCCGAGTAGATGATTATGATGAGACGGTGCAATTTATCATGTGTTTTAGGAAGCTAGTGGAGCTCGAGAGATTTTACTTGATTTGGTATTGCATTTGAGGTTAGGGGTTTTTTTTGACACTTTTACTTTTATTTTCCGATATAAAATGTATATATGTATAGTTTTTAATTGACAAACAACTTGTGGTTATTATATTAAGTAATGAGACTTGGTATAATAGTCTATTTGAAAAAAAGGATCAAGTATGTGAATTCCCAAAAAGTATGTTTTATGATGCATATGATGTGTGAAAATTACGTTTATGTACATGGAGATAAAATATATTTTGGCTCTCAGTTCTGCCTACGCTCTATACTGACCTCTCATGAGGGTTTATTGGCATAGAAGTATACTTCCTACTGTTTACTGTTCCTTTCCGCGGGGGAATTCTACCGTTATTGTTTCCTGTTTAGGAAACCTACTGTTTATGTTTCCTTTCGGGGAAACCTACTGTTACTGTTATGTATGCCATCTTCCCTGCCACGGGATCTAATAGTGGCCTAGTGTAAAATCAGATTGAGCTAAACTACTATCTTACTGTTTTTTTAAAGTACTCCATGTTATGATTTTTGGATATGTGAACGTATTGATGCATGTATATATATGTATACTTTGAACTATGCTTGATCCGGTAGAAGTGTCAATGAGGCTCACCCTTACACCCCCTTTCAGATGTTTAGTGAAGTGACACTGGTTGATGGTACAGTGGAGTTGCACCCGGTAGACGGATGATGGATTTGTGAAGATTGTTTAGTAGATGTTGCGTACTCTGATATTTGTACTGTATACGATGATTTATACTGTTGTGATTGTTGATATGAATTGAGGACTTGTAATCATTGTTGTTTATGGAATTTTAGATGTTCTGATTGTACCACTCTGAAATATTGATGTACTTTGAGGGTTTAAAGTAGGCTTCGTCTTGGCGTGAGCTCATCTCACGATAGACGGCCGGTCGCGTCAAAGTATTTTGGTTTTGGGGCATGACATATTATTGGGTGTGAAATTAATTAATTACTTCCAGACATCAGAAGCAAATCATCGGTAACAGATATAGGGTGGTGAAAGTGGGTGAGTTGAACCCGCCTCGATTTCATACTAGTAACCCGAGCTCATTTTTTGCTTGTCCATCATATTTTTGTTTCTTTTCCTTCTCTTCGACATCCCTAAAATTTCTTCCCAAATTTCGACCCTGAACAAACCCATAGTGTTCTTTAGTAGTTGATCTCATGAGTTTACAATAGGAAAAAATATCAGTTCAGAAGAGGTAAAGATATGGAATCTTCTATCTATACATTAAAAGAAAAAGATTTGAAGCATTCTCATGCATTACACATCATCAATTATGTGGAAATATGAAAAATTTTGATTGGTTATTACAATTTTAAATTTGGTATGTTGGATGTGGAACATTTTAAGTTGTTAAGATGTAGTGCACCAATTACTCCCATTATTTTTTTTTAGTATGTTGACTCAATACATAATTTTATTTAATCTCATATATAATTATTTACGAAATTCCGAAAAATATTTTGAACATATATATAGATTCACCGCGACAAGACAAATCCATAAACATCAAACTTGAATATTTTATTAATTAATTAAAGTATTTATTTTTAAAATATTATTTTTATTAAATAACATAAATTGAAATAATGAAAATTTAAAAGTAGAGCATTTATTAAATACTCAATACTTCTCCAGTTAGCAAAGAAATCAATATTTATTTAGGTATACAGTTATGAATGGATACATTAAAAATTACCAATAAAGTTACGCATTGGATTAAATAAAAACCATCATCTTATCAACATTTACATGAGTTCTAACACATTTTCTACTTTTTACTAATTATTTATTCAAATATTACCTTCTACCTTATATATTTACTACATGGAACATTTTAAATATAAATTTCACTTTATATATATTGAGTTTGTTATGATTTTGAAAATTTACTTTATTGGATTATTAATGCACTATTTTAAGGATGAAATAGATATAGTCAGTAAAAGATCTTTATGTGCTGCATAGTCAATTGTGGCAGCACCTTGGTTATTTCTTGATCTTGGTATCATTTTAGTTAATTTTGATGCTACAGTCGAGTAATTTGTATCTTATGGTTCCTTTAAAAGGTGTGAAAAGTTTGACTGACAAATTAGCAACTAGAGTGGTTCGAAATTTTGAGTGGCAACATGTAGTAATTAATTAAATCTCCTAAGTCTGCAAATTATAGATTTGCATCTTTTTCTTTACATTATAGAAGAAATCGAGGCATTTGATGTAGAATTTTGTCCATTAGTAGTCGCTATGCTCTAATTTTATTTTTTTGATATTTTCATGATCATTGTTTTGAACTATACTAATTTGGAAATATGTTCTACATATATTAGTTGTTTATCCAGTAGGTACTCAGTTTATATAATTGTTCTATTATTAGTGCATATAACAACATCTTCGTATTTACTTCAATGGGTTGAAAATAGACAAGTGTTGGTCCAGATAACGGCAAAGTAAAAGACTAAGGGGGGGGGGGGGGTGAATAGTCTTTTAAAACTTTTGTCGATAAAAACTATTTCTCAGATATCTGTGTAGATATTTGATACTTAGATTCAGAGCGCGGAAGACTTAAGATAGATAAGTGCAGAAACAGTTAAAGTGTGTGTGTGTTGCTGAAATGTAAGTACAAAAGAGTAAATAACACAGCAAGTATAGTGGTATCTGGAGGTGGCGTAATACTCCAACTAATCCACTCCGGTCTTCCAAAGACCTAGAATTCACTAGAATAGATAATTGAGGTCACCTTACAAAAATCCTATTCTAAGATTCCTTAAACAAATGGTTCCCAACCAAATGTTCCCCCTGAGTTGTTCCCCGACTTTCACAGCCAAGTCCTTCCTGTACTCAGAAACCTTTTTGAGCTGTTCCTTAGCTTCCCAAGCTAAGTACTTCCTGTGCTCAGCAACCTTGGAGTTATTCCTTAGTTTCCCAAATCAAGTACTTCCTCTACTCCGATAACCTTGGAGTTATTCCCTGATTTTCCAAACTAAGTACTTCCTGTACTCCACGCCAGTTATGGTGTTGGTTTTGGTTTGAGTTGTCAGATGAGCTTCTTTAATAACTTTTCAGTTAATCAGATAGCTCTGTGAATCAAGTATACTTAATACACTTTTCAATGTATAGTATCTTGTTCTTTTTACTGACCCAAGTCTTAGATAAATGTTCAAGAGAATGAATCTCAGATACTTGATCTTTCAATTCAACTCTTTCATAGATAGTTATGCTTGTTTAGGATCAGGACACTTAGAACTTTAGTGCTACTTAAGATCAAGAGCTTTGGTCGCAACAGAAAGCTTGAGAGTAAGTAGTTTGCTTGAGAGATTAAGATATGTGTTCAGTTTGTCTAAGGTGTTCAGTGTATTTTTTTCAAGCAGTCTAAGTGTTGATATTTATAGATGAATTTGAGTGCCGTTTGAATAGTATCCGTTAGGCTTAAATCAAATTCAAACTATTGATATCTGTGTATAATCTTAGAGCAGTTTGTCTTCTTCTTCGGTTACCGTTGCTTTTGTTCGACATCTCGTCTGCATTTAATGCATCAGTACTATACTTTTGTCTCAGAGTTAACGGAACTATGCTTTGTATCAGAGACAACCTTGATCAGATTTCTCTGATTCTTTGCACGTTCTTATCTTTAACTTCAGATACCATTTTTATTGAAACAACTTTGTTTGCAATATATATATATTTCTTTTTCATAAATGTGGTTAAAGCTCAAGGTATCTGAGAATAGATATCTGTGGACACTTTCCTTGTTTTCAGATAGACCTTTTATTTCTCAGATATCTCTTGTGACATAGTTTGTTTAAAACTATTCGTGTCTTCAAGATATCTGGCCAAGGTATCTCAGAAAAAGCTTTCAAGATAATCTTGTGCAGTCTTCAAATCTTCAATGTCGTTGAACTTGTTCTGCTTGGATGTCTTCTTCTTGGTCTTCTCTTCATAAAATAAAAATTACATTTTGAGACCTAACATCCTATACAAGATTAGCTAGACTATCATACTTAGTGGGTTTCCTCTTTTACAATGTTCAAGTGAACCAAGAGTACTAATCACCTTTCTGAGACTAAGATAAGTCATCATGTTGCTGATCAAAATCTAAACAGATATTTCTAACAAATTTCCTAACAAATTTCCCCCTTTTTGATCAGTCAACGATGACTATCTGACCTATTACAAATCTGGATGAGTGAACAATCCAACACCTAATCATTTCTTAAGATTTTTCAATTCATTCAATTAAGTGCAGAAAGTAAACATCAACCAAATCACAAGGTGTGATCTTTGCTGACAAGTTATCTTTTATAGAATACTATATGAGAGTAAGTTCTTCAGATAAGTTACAAAGAAGGATTACAGATAACTTCAATACATAAAACAAGTTTAGCTCGACCAAGAAAATACAACCAAAAAAAAAGTAAATTAGGACAACAGAGTAGCCAAGCTCCAAGTAAACATCCTAATAGACTAGTCTTCAAGTCTTCAACTCTTCAAGTCTTCAACAATAGCTTCTATGGATCACCGAATTTCCTATCTCCAAACCTTTTGATGTCATCGAATAATCATAGAGAAGTGTTCGACGAGCATCTCAAAGTGTCTCCGCAAATCCACGCACCTCTTTGTAGGTTTTGGTAGGATTTTCTTGACAAAATGTTTGACCCACGATACTTTCCCCACTTCCGGGCATGCTCTATTCCGATATCCAAAGCTTGAAGTATTCAGAGATAATCCTCGATATCCGATGTCACCCTTGTATTGATCTTCGATTAGATAGAACGACTCATGTGGTTCCACAATGAGTCTTGCTCTTGTGCTGTTCGTGATATTCGTAATTACGCACATCATCCGGGTTTCCATATGGACATTCATCGAGAGGTCCTTTCTCATGGCTTCAGATTCTTCGACAACTTCAAAATCCAACGGGCTTTAATGTGATTGGTGTTGATCAAGGTTGGCTTATCTTTTCTCCATGCCATAAGTTGTTTATGGATTGGTTCGAAATCTTGAATTTACCAAGAGATGCTTAAGTTCCGTAATCCAATAGCCATTTTTCCGATTGATGCACCAGAGATGAGGAATCATTGTCATTCTTCACATACTCTATTTTGGCTTCTTCCGCCCGAGTGGAAGTTGACTTTGTCTTTGCTCACTCACCGCTCTCCTTCTCATCTTGAATTCTCTTTGGGGTTGTTGCTTGAAGAACCACCGGATAGACTTGGTATTTCCAGAGGTGTTTTAGGCGCTAGGGCTTTGCACTATGGGCTCGATTAGCTTTCAATTTTCCTTTTTTGTGAAGAGGAGCTTCATCTTCATCGCTTCCTCATCATCATCAAGATTAAATCTTGTGAGAGTTTTACCTTCTTCATTGCCTGTGGACTTTATTTGGCCTTCTTCTTTTCTTCGTAAGATTCATCAATCCTTTAACTTTGTCTTCTCCTGGAGCCTTGGTACTCCTTGGAGGTTTCGTGCCATGGCCCTTGTTATCATTGTAGTTCCTTCAAGGGTTTCTGGAAGCGGCTACTATTTGCAAAGCTTGGCTTGAGGAGGGTTCATTGATTACGAGTGGTGGTGGGAAGTTTTCATGTTTCTTCTTCCTCTCGAGCCGCACTCAGATTTCTTCTTGTTTTCTTCTCCTTCTTCCCATCCCCGACTTTGAGGTCCAGATTTGTACACTCTTTCCCTTAGTCATTGTCATGACTCATCTCATAAAAGAATCAGAGAGAGTCAAAATGCCCTTGTAAATAATTGTGGCGTGACCAACTTCAAGTTCGGCTTTGAGCTCTAATTTTGCTTGATAAGTCCATTGTCCTTATCTGAGCTCACTTGATGGGCCTAGGATGGCATCTGCTTCAAAGAAAGGTAACTTGCCTCTTGGAAAGCTTTTTCACTAAAGACGATCATCGTCCCTTATCATTCCTGATCTTTCCGAGCAATGACTATGCTAGTTGTTCTCCTGATGAGCTCAGTGAACTTTTTCATTTCAGAGGGGACGGAGGCAATTACTTTCTTGTTCTGTGAAGACATCTCCTTTTTCAGATGAGCCAGTACTTGGTATCTGTTCATGTATTCATGAGAGTGGACATTTGGCAGTTTGCTGAAATTTTCAGGAGCAATCAGTTTCCTTTTCAAGTGTGAAAGCGCTAGATGTTCATTGCGGTGCTCGCCAAAGTCTTGTCTTCTTCATCATCCGAGTAATCACCCGGTGATATTCATCCTCTTGGACATTCTCATCGATTGTGTCGAGTCCAAAGAACCATCTCGTAGATTGGTTTCTTCCCTTTTGGGAGGAGGATGGTACTTCTTTTGAAGATGATGCACTTAGCATCATGCTTAATTTCGATACTTCTTGATGATCGAGTTCTTTGGTGATGGCATTTACTGACATCCTGTAGCTCTTTAACCTCGTAGTAAGCAATCATCTCTTGCAGATATTGATCTTGTAGTTGGTCAAGCTTGTCTCGATTTAGCTATTTGGTCTTCCATTGAAGATGGAGTTGTTCTTCTTCCAATAGTTATGCGAGTTGAGCGATCTCGATTGAGTATTCAACAATTTCTCGGCGATTTCTCGTAATCCTCAACTACTTGTTCAGTAATAACCTTTTGTTGGGAAGATGGATGAGTTGACTTTTGAGGAGATGGAGACGGAGATTTCTGTGCTTTCCTCTCAGTTTGCTTTTCAGTAGTTGAGGCATGATTTCTTTGTGAAATTCCTCCGGTCCCTGGTGCAGGGGTATCATCATCATCCTTTTTGTCTGTGTCATCCTTTTGGTGATGGTTAGTGGGAGGTTCATCGAAGTCGTTTTCGTTTATCTCTTCCTCCTCATCATCTTCAGATACAAGATTGATCACTTCAGGAATAGTGATCTTCTTCCCATTAACCTCTTCTTGTTCAGAAGGTATAAATTGCAGAGTCTGGGGCAGAAATGGCTTGAATGCCATCCGTAATCTTGTCTGACCATCTGCCTGTTCAAAGGCTTGTATCAAACTGTGCGCCACTTCTCTGGAGAAATCCTTATGCAATAGAGTCGCAATCGTAATCGCTCGTAGGGAACATTGCATGGATATACGTCTCCAAGTCAAGAGCTCGTGCTCGTCTGGTTGGTTGATCTGTGATTCTCAATATTTCAGAGAGATCAGAGCACCTTAACCTTTGCCATTTCTTGAAGCATTGAATATGCTTTGGCAGGGTTTGAGCTTTGAAGAAGGGAAGTAGGTCCCTTTTCTCATCATTGGGAGCCTGTTTTGCACTCGTTTGAGCCTGAAATAAAGAGTTTTGAGTGAGCTTCAAAACTTTTGTAGATATCTGAGTAGAAGTGTAGTTTAGTTTCTGAGTTACCTGAGTAAGTACTTCAGGCTCAGAGACTTGTGCTACTGAGACAATTGGTGTCTCAGATATCTTGTTGTGAGGTGGAGACTTGGAAGTCTGGTCCTCATCAACCTTTCTTTCTTGAACCTGAGAATTAAGATTAATACAATACTTAGGAAATTATTTAAAAGAATGTGTGCAAAAATGCTTTAATGAGTTCTGAGTTTTGGACTTACTTCCTCAATAGGAAGCTCAGAGTCATTTTTCTCAGAAACTTTCTCAGTTTCCGGTATTCTTTCATGTGATGTTGCCTTGGGAGCTTCATCAATTTCCATTGATGCAGAGGATGTCGCAACTTTTTCCTTTGCATTTCTACTTCTGAATGAGCCTGTAAGTAGAAAGTATTGAATATTTTAGAAGAAGTTTAAGATAACCCATGATGAAGAATACTTATCACTGATTTTTCATGTACCTTCATGCTAGAAGGCTCAATGAAGTGTTCTTCAGAAACCTTGTCGGTCTCTGGGTTCGTCTCTGGCATTTCTGCCTTATCTTCCTTTTTCTCAATTGGAGCCTGTTAGAAACATTTACTTTAAATGATTAAGCACATAGACAAATGACTGAAAAGTGTTATCTTAAGAATCAGTTGTCACCTGTGGTACAAGCTCAGATTTCTTAAGAGGCGAGGTTGGGGTAACCTCCTTCTCAGTTTCTGAGACAAGCTTTCCAGCTTCCTCTTGTTTCTGTGTTTCTAACTCAGCCTGTAACAAAGAATTTTTTATATAAGTAACAAGATATACAAGCATAAAATTTTTCACAAGGTAGGAGTTAAACCATTCAGCTACCTGAGCATTGTCAGGCTGATTGGTCTCTGGAACTTGTGACCCTTTTATACTTTGGTCTTCTTGTTCCAGTACAGCTTCTTTGTTTGAAGTTTTAGGTACTTCACACCTTTCCTGAGTGTGCAACTCAGTTGCCTCCCCTGGTTGATCATACTGAGTGAATGTCTCAGTTTGATCCTCTCTTCGAGTTGGGAACCCGCTTTTGCAGGATTTTCTTCAGCGTGTTGTAATGCTGGTAATTCGAAATGGAGTTCATTTACCATTTCATCAACCACTAGTGGTTGTTGTGGTTGTTGTGTTTGTGGTTGTTGTGGTTGTCTGGAAGCAGAGGATCGGTCAGTAGAGTGTTCTTCCAGATTTTTAGATGTGGCATTTCCATCAGCATCTGCCAGCACTAAATTACCACTCATCAGGGCTTTTTGAAGTTGTGCGTAAGAAACGTTCCCTGATGATGTGTTTGCACCAACAACCTTTGCTATAGGTGCTTGTTCAGCAACCTGAGGTGTAGGTACTTCTTTAGAAACCTTATCACCGATTCATCGCATAAGAATCCTTAGCCCTCTTTGCTCTTTCTAGGACTTGAGAGATTACTAGTTCATCATCTTCATCGTCAGAGCTCTCATCAGCATTGGAAACTGATTGGTCCATTACTCCTGCGATTTCTGCAGATGGGGCTTGGTGCTTTTCACCTGTTTTGGCAGCATTAATGAGTTCATCGGCAAGGCATTCTGCATTAGTCGCAACATTTCTGAACGCACTTTCTCTTGCTGAGTCTACTTGTTCAGTAGTTGATGACTCTTTTGCAGCATTGATGAGTTGATCTGCCTTTATCAGTTCATCGGAAAGGCCTGCAGATATTTGAGAATCGACAACCTCAATGGGTGTGTCTTCTGATTTGCCAGCAGACTTCTTTCTTGAAGTTCTGGGCTTCTTGGTCGCAACCTTTTATTCAGATACCTTTTCAGACTTTCGCTTCTTAGAACCTTTCTGAGACCCAGTAACCTTTTTCATCAAGTTTGTATACTCATATTTGTAGAGTAGTTCTTGTTGGCTATTTCAAATTGTCTCTCTGAGCTCAATGCCAAGCTTCTCCAGCAAGTAGCATATCTTCAGACCATAGCCTACTGTGGCCTTTGGCTCAGCTAGTCCTTTGGCGATCTTAGGCTTGAAGCCATGAATCTTCTTCACAAACTTCATGAAGGCGTACTTTCCCCAGTTAAAAGGGTTTTCCAGCCTTTTGTCTTGTTGATTCAGCAAGAACATCATGATCCATCGTTCTTGGCTTATCTGGTCAGCACCTCCTTGTAGACCATCAAAGCATATGTGAAGAATGCAAGCCAATACATCCCAGTGAACCATCAGATGTCTGGTTCGGATGTCAGCAAGCTTGAACTCAGTGGGTGTATCTGATTTTTCAAGATCACACACGCCATCGCATAATTGTTTAACACCTTCAAGGAGATCATCATCCTTGGTGTTTATTTCAAAATCCTTTCCAAGATTTTGAAACTCAAACAACTTTCTGAAAGTTGTTAAGTCCGTAGGATTTCCTTTCTCGATCGAGGTTTTGATAGACACTATTGCAGTGCCTTCAGAAACACAGGAAATTATCCTGGAGTTGTTGTAGAATTCCAACACATCGAGTGATGAAATTCCACTTGGGCGAGCAGATAGAAAATCCTCGATTTGTGCCTTTTCAAGCATGTCAAGAATCAGCTTTCTGTCGGCTTGGTTCTCTATTGCAGCCGTGAGGTATTCCTCAACCATGGCACCAGCCCAAATCATTCTGTGATTTGAAGTCCAATGGTCAGGGTTAAAATCTCCTACCAGTCGGTTGTTCACAATAACCAACTCTGGTGCTTGCTTTTCAGCAGTACTAGTGGAGGATTGAGATTTCTGTGTGGAAGAATTCTTTGGGGCCATCTCTTTATATAGTGTAGGGAATTTTGGATTGGTGTTTGAAAGAGATTTGATTCAGTAATTCTTTGCAGAAAAACTTAATCTCGATTTGCAGAGATTGTAGAAGGTTTGCAGAGAATCAAGAGAAGGTTTTGCTATTTTTGTGCAAGTCGGAATTTTGGATTAGGCGAAAGTGATTTCTTTTGCCAAAATCCTATATATATATATAGCAATAGAATCTCAACAGACAAATACATACAAATTGATTTTGTATGTACGTATCTGTGATTTGCAAGCTGGCGTGAGCAAAAGCTAGTTCGGCATTTAATGCAAAGTGGGCTTTGTCAGTATTTTTACAGTCCACTATTTACTGTGAATTAATTTCCACCGTATAGATCAAACGCTTAATTTCATCAAGGGTCACCATTGCTTCTTCAGCAATGATCACAATCAACAAGTGTAATTGTGCCAATTTAATGAATTTTGGCTATTAGCTATCTGAATCACGTTTTTGTATGACCAAGAACACTGTTTGCATCTGAATCTGTCTTATACTTAGGATTTTTCCAAGTTTTTCATCAAGATAGAAATAATGCGAATTTCAAGAGAGTAGTTGACTGCAGATAGTTGTACTACTCTCTTTTGTGTTCCGTTTATAGAGTGATTCGATATCCGAGTTCCGCCTCGTAGATCTTAAGTCGCTTTTTTTTTAGCCTTTTGACTTACGGATACCCGCATTTCTTTTCTCTTCTCTGGATGCCCGTTCCAGATACCTCTTCTCTGGATGCCCGTTCCAGATTTCTGAACTTTTTCAGTTCATTGGTAGTTCCATTAGTCCAAGACTATGTCTTAAGGCTAAGAATCTACTTTCTTGTAGTGGCTTAGTGAAGATATCTGCAAGTTGGTCTTCAGTGCCAATCTTGAGTATCTCTATATTGCCTTTTTCAACATGGTCTCTGATGAAGTGATGTCTAACATCAATATGCTTTGTTCTGGCATGAAATTTAGGATTCTGTGTAATCGCAATAGCACTTGTGTTGTCACAGAAAATGGGAGTTTTATTTTCATCGAGTCCATAGTCTTTAAGTTGTTGTTGTATCCACAGAATTTGTGTTGCACAACAACCAGCAACAATATATTCAAATTTACGTGGTAGAAGTTGCAATTGAGTTTTGCTTCTTGCTAAACCACGAGATAAGTCTAGTACCCAGAAACTGACAAGTTCCTGAGGTGCTTTTCCTATCAAGCAGTGATCCAGCATAATCAGCATCTGAGTACCCAGCTAAACTCAATCCGCTTTCTTTAGGATACCACAATCCTACATCTACTGTACCTTTTACATACCTTAATATTTTCATAGCAATGTTGTAGTGTGTTTGCATCGGATTTGTGCAAATCTAGCACACACTCCAACGGCGTATTGAATATCAGGTCTACTTGCAGTGAGGTAAAGTAGTGAACCTATCAATTTCCTATACTTATGTTCTTCAACACTCTTATCTGATTCAGTATAGGTCATTTTGGTTCCAATGCTCATAGGTATCTTAGCATTCTTTTCAGAAGGCTTAAGATTGAATTTTGTGAGCATATCTTTTGCATACTTTGTTTGACTAATGAATATTCCATCATTGAGTTGCTTGACTTGCAATCCTAGAAAATAATTCATTTCTCCCATCATGCTCATCTCAAACTTACTTTTCATGAGATTTGCAAAGTCATTACAAAGTTGCTTGTCCTTAGATCCAAATATGATGTCATCAACATATACTTGAACTAAGAGTAGTTTCCCATCATGATTTAAGGTAAATAAAGTTTTATCAACTTCACCTTTATTGAAACCACTTTCCAGAAGGTATTTGGCCAAAGTGTCATACCATGCTCTTGGAGCTGTTTTCAAATACAAGAGCTTTCTGTAGTTTATAGACCATTCTACTTTCTGAGGAAACTTCAAAGCCAGGTGGTTGCTCAACATAAACTTCTTCTGCAAGTTCACTGTTCAAGAATGCACTTTTGACATCCATCTAATAAACTTTAAAGTCTTTATGAGCTGCAAAGGCTAGAAAGAGTCTTATTGCATCAAATCTGGCAACTGTGCATATGACTCATCAAAATCTAAGCCTTGATGCGGTAAATCCTCGCAACCAATCTTGCTTTGTTTCTGGTTATTTCACCAGATTCATTCATTTTGTTTCTGAAAACCCATTTAGTTCCAATCACAGATATTCCTTCCACAAATGGAACTAGTTTCCAGACTTTGTTTCTCTCAAATTGATCCAACTCTTCTTGCATTGCGTAGATCCGATCTTGGTCTCCTAATGCTTCTTCTATATTTTAGGTTCAATATTTGAGATGAAACATCCAAAAGAGAATTAGCATTTTCACTATTGCTCTCCTAGTCCTAACACCTTGATTAATTGGTCCAATCACATCTTTTGCAGGATGATCCTTGATCCATCTCATCATAGGTTTAGTGCTAGTAGGATCAATATCCAAATGATTTGAATGTGAATCACTGGGATTTTGATTTGATACTTTTTCGATTCAAGACATTTTGCTCCTCGAAGGGCAATTAATGTCCGACACTTGTTCGATGTTTGAGCTATCTCGAACATGTCTTTCGGAGAGATTATTTCGAGATAGCTTCATGATGAATATCTTCAGTTTCCATTTCTGGAAGTTTCATAGGAAATTCTTCATCATGTTTGTGAGTCATCTTGTTGTTACTAGGCATATCAAGCTTTTCTACGTCAGAGTCATCCTCACTTTCCATAATGATGTTTCTCCTTTCTAAGGATTCTTCTTCAGAATCCCTCAACATTAGTTCTTTGAACCTTTCTGAGAGTTCATCATTAGGAGGTGTTTTCTTACTTTCTTCATAGAATACAACATGAACTGATTCTTCAATTTTCTTTGTTCTTTTGTTGTAAATTCTGTAGGCTTTGCTATTCGTGGAATAACCAAGAAATACACCTTTATCTGCCTTTGGTTGAAATGTTCTCAGATAGTCTTTTCCATTGTTTAGAACAAAACATCTACAACCAAATACTCTCAGATGTTTGATATTAGGGGGTCTACCAACCAAGATTTCATAAGGGGTCTTGTCATGGTGTTTGTTTATCAAACATCTGCTCGAGTGTAGCAGTGTGTTTACGACTTCAACCCAATAAACTTCACTTATTTCAAAGGTCGCCTAGCATCGTCCTTGCAGCTTCTTTAAGGGTTCTGTTTTTCCTTTTTGCAACACCATTTTGTTGAGGTGTTCTTACAGAGGAAAGTTGGTGTTGTATACCTTTGCAGGTACAAAACTCCTTTATGTACTGGTTGACAAACTCAGTACCATGGTCTGTTATGATTGTAGATACCTTGTCATTTTTCATGACTTCAAGCTTTTTCAGCAAGTTTGGTATCTCCACCCTGGCATCAGATTTGTGTTTCAGAAAGACAACCCAAGTGAATCTTGAGAAGTCATCTACAACAACCAGACCATATTTCTTTCCTGCATAACTAGTTACAGATGATTCAAAAAGATCCATATGTAGTAGTTGCAGTGGTCTAACACTAGAGTGTCTAGTTTTGGACTTGAAAGAGATCTTAGATTGTTTCCCCATCTGACATGCAGAACAGATACCATCCTTTCTGAAAGATGTTTTGGGAAGGCCAACCACTAACTCTTTCTTGGCAAGTTTGTTCAGAGTTTTGAAGTTCAAGTGACTCATTCTTTTGTGCCATAACCAAGGTGCTCTTACAGTGACCAGATTGACTCACCATGAGACATTCTTCAGTTGTGGCAGATGCCCAATCGGCAACATAAAGACTGCCTTTCCGCCGAGCAACCAAGACTGTCTGCTTTGACTCATTGTCAATTAGTTTGCAGTATTTTGCTTTGAATTTTATAGTAAAACCTTTGTCTGCAAACTGGCTCATGCTAAATAGATTATATTTCAAATCCTTAACATGTAATACGTCAGTGATTGTTAATGTTCCCAATTTGACGTTGCAAATCCTGAGAGGGATTTAATTCTCCTCAAAGAATCTGATATCTGGTCCTGTGTTGCAAGCTTTGTAATCGACCAGATTTGCTTTGTCTCCTGTCATGTGCTTTCCGCATCCACTATCAAATAGCCATTGTGCTTTAGTCCAGGAAGCATTCTGCACACAACAAGGAACAGGAGATTAGGTTCTCAATTTACAGTTGGAACCATCAGGACTAAACAATCTTCCAGTAGGAATCCATTTTTGAATGAATTTCCTTGGAACATTCTTTTGTCTGATAGGAACATAAGGAGGAATTCTAATTGAATGATTATCATTAGGGAAAATTTCTTATGGTACCCCTTAAATTCGATCTAATAACAAATTCAACCCTTCTATTCGAACAATAACAGTTACATCCAAAAATTGAACTGAGCAATTTTCAATATTACAAATGGGTCCAAAAGTCAAACTTGATGATGACATGGAATTGCTTTTTGCTGATGTGTCGACCAAAGTTGGTAATAATAACGAAAATGCCATTGAATATTTTGATTTTTGAGTTTCTTTAATTTCGTTTCCCTATTTTCTTTTCTTTTTCCTTTTCTTTTCTCCTCCTTTATTTGGTGACACAGGCTGTTGGATGTGTTTGTAATTAGCAATCACAAATTCAGGGACTTATTTGTAATTGATTTAAATCAATTTCCAACTGGACTTATTTGTAATTTAGCTTAGATTTTGTTTAGTCAATTTAGGTAAATTTCAAGTAATTTCAGGTAATCAGTCAATTAATCTATTTCCTAATCATTTCTCTGTATGCTGAAGAATGTACTAGGTCCCTTTATTGACTTCAAATAAATGCACTAGGTCCCTGTATTGATTGAATGCATATCACGAATACAAATCAGAAACTATCAATGTATGAAGGTCAAAGGTCAATTATACATATTCCAAGAGTCAAATTCAATTCTTCCATTGTTTTCATGTCCATATCCATGCATTCATCTTTATAATTTACCTATAAATACAAACCATCAAGAAGCGACAAGCAAGAAACAACAAGTAACAATGGAAATTAAGGGTTATCAAAGAAAGATTCGCCCATCATCTCATGTGGGGATTGAGTAATTTGCTATACTCTTATTGTATGATGAGTCACATAATAAGACTAACATATTTGAATGCATGGAAACATACATAATGACGAACATGGAAACTATTTGAACAGCCCTACTCTTGCTAAAAAAACTAGCAACTTCACGAAGAGAAATGAACACCAATGATTAAGTAGTTGGACCACGTATGAGGGCTTCCAACATTGCTTCAAGGCTCATTCACATTGAGTGTGTGGCCACTCTGACGAGCTTCGTCCGAGAGCATCTGTACTCACCACTTCCATGACTGTCTTGGATATTCAACTGGCCACGACATATTATGGTGAAAGGTGGCATAATGCATTTCTTCAAGAGGCTGCTAAGCATGTGGATGAGCTCATCAAATTAGGTTCATATATTTGATGTAATTGCTCCCTGTTCTTCCATAATTGGCTTTCAGTTCTTATGTTTAATGGATATTCTGTTAATGCATTTCTATTGCTCTCTCCACCAACAATAACAACAAGAGACAACATTAACAATGGTTTTTCACCATTTAATCATCTTCATTTCATTGTAAACATAAGCAAATTACATGGTGATTTGATCACAAGTTCTTACAATACATTCCACAAAAGAGATAATTGTGATCACTCGACAAAAATACATTAAACTGAAATTAAAATAACTAATCACTACTAGTACTTCATTATCATCCAAGCCACAAATAACTAAAATAGCTATTTAGTAAGGGTCCGGGCTGGAATTTGGGGATAAAATTTCCCTCCAATTCCCCACATACGATTTAGAGGGACATAATTAAGTTCAATCAATTACATAGAAGTTTATGAGGAAATTATTTTTAGTGCATGTATTTTTGGACTTTTATTAGCAAAAATTACCTGAAAATCAATTACAAATAGCTCAATGTATTTGTGGAAGCTAATTACAGATAGATCCATCTGTTATTTTTGCTTTACTTTAATTAATGTAAGAAATTTTAATTTGTTTTAACTTTTCTTTTAAGGAGAGAGAAAATTAAATCCACATGGCAGGAGAGAGAAGTGTTGTTTAGTTTTGGTCAACTACAGGGGGCCATCTGTTATTGTTCGAATAGAAGGGACCAATCTGTGAAGGGGGTCAATTTAAGGGGTACCAAATGTAATTTTTAAGAATTATTTTCTTCCTTGGTGTGTTCCTAGGTGCTCCATTTGGTGCTTTCAGATACCTGTCAGGTTTCTGAGTTTGCTTTTC
Source organism: Plantago major (assembly GCA_026545765.1). Lineage (NCBI taxonomy): Eukaryota > Viridiplantae > Streptophyta > Magnoliopsida > Lamiales > Plantaginaceae > Plantago > Plantago major. Next base: position 15,521,756 of record CM048844.1, on the reverse strand, counting down.
AGCAAACTTAGCTTTCCTTGCCAGATTTCTTCTAGCCAGCATTGATTTTCGATGGCTTGATTCAACTTCCACTTCTGATAATTGCTTTGAGCAATTCTAGCCTTTAGCCATCGTTCTTGCTCCTGTTTGTATTCATGAGCAAGTTGTTTCCCGATGCCTTTATAGCCAATACCGTTTCGAGCACTTAAAGCTATCTGAGATCTTTTCTCAGCAGCTTTGCTAGTCTCTGGTTGGTCCAATTTCTTTCCAGAAAAAGTGACATGGGAGAATTTGCCAGCTCCTGCAATTCTACCCTTTTGAGAGACATAGCTTTTGGTGTTTACACTTCTCGGTGTTGTGTTTCTTTTCGAGACGTGCCAACAGCTTTGTTTTGACTTGTTTTTCCCACAAAGGTTTAGTCGAATCGCCTTTCCTTTGCCAACAATCTTCGTCTTCCGACCGATACTATAGATTGCATGGGAACCATCTTCTTTGAGTACTTACAAATGTTCTTCTTTCCTCACTCTTATTCGAGTGATAGAACAATCATTCGTGTATTCAAATTTGAGTCCTTTCTCTTCTGAAGGATCTCTTAAGTAAGATTGTACTTCAGTAAGAGTGTCACTAGCTTTGGCATAAGATTGAAAATATAATTCTTTCTTTTCGAGTTCCTTGTTCTCAGAAAGAAGATCTTCATATTTCTTTCGTAATTCAGCCATTGCTTCTTTATGTGACTTTTCAGTCTCAGATATCTGAGCTTTGAGAAATGCATTTTCAGCATCCTTTTTCTCAGATATCTTAACTAATTGAGAATTTTCCTTTGCAAGAGAATTCTTTTCTTCTTCAAGATTTTCGGCTCTAGCTCGGATCATTAGAAATTCTCTTTCATGGATGTCAAGTTCTTTCCTGAGATTTTCTAAATCTTTTATTTCTTCTTCATCACTTTCATAAGTATAACAAGAAGTATGTGTTACCTCATCAGCCATAAGACAGATTTCTATGTTAGAGATGTTTGGACCGTCAATTTCAGCAACTCCACACATTTCTTTCTTCTTGAGGCCGAAGTCGATTATATCATGAGTAACTCCACATAATTCTGGTGATGGTAAGGTTGAGTCATCTGAATTGTCATCTTCAGAATCTGTCTCAACATCTAGAGCATCCAGTTGAGTTTGGATTTTCTTTCTTTCTTCAGTTAATAAAGCTTTCTGGCTTATTCTGAAGATTCTTCTATCTTTCTTGTCACCTGTCCTTAGTTTGTTGAAGGCAGGACAATCCTTCTTGAAGTGACGGGTTTACGACAATAGAAGCAGATATCGTTTCAATTTACGCTTCCTCGATTACATGATGCTTTACGAAATGGGCTTGTTCAATGAGCTTTGCATATTTTGTCTTTGGTGATAGTTTGAACTAGATGCTTTTTGACTTCTCTTTGGCTTTTCTTCTCTCAATTTCTCGTGACATATTTGCTCATTTGCTTTGCGGCAAGAGCATCCTCGATCTCTTCCTTGCTTTTCTTCTTTTCAGAAGTTCCTTGAGCAACTAGAGCAATATTCTGCAACTTTTCAGTTGTTTGTTCTCTTCGTGTTGTCTCATAATCAACCGTAGCAAGATGTGAGAAGAGTTCCACTGGAGTGATATTTGGCATTTCTTGGTTAAAATAAAAGAATTTAGTATGCTCCCAGTTGTGGTTAAGACTTCTGACAATAGTCTTAATCTTTTCCGGGGAGTATCATTCTTTCCCAAGTCTTGCCATATCACTCATGAGTGGTAAATCTGAAATCAAGTTCTTCCAGAGTTTGATGGGTCCTTGTTTGAAATTTTGAAATTTCAACTTGAGAACTTCGAACTTGTTTTCTTTGGTTTTCTCGATTCAAACAATTTCTTCAATCGGTTGCGAGCAACCTTGCCGTTTAGCACCCAGTTTACCTTGTATGTGCTCAGGTGTCGATCTGGTGATGATATTACGAGCTTGACCATCCAGACGATTTCTCTTGGCATCTTCCGATGTCCAGAGTTCTCTGGGCTTTGGTTCATAAATAACTTGACTAGTAGATCTCCCACTTGTTGACGCATCAGTTTGTGAAGATCCTTCGCTTTGATCTCTGTCTCTACCATTAGAAACCTCCATGACTTGTTTAAGTTGTTGAATGACTATTGGGCCATTCTTTATCACTTCGATCATTTCGTCACTTATGGCTTCAAGGTGGAGCATCATGTTATTTTTCCATTTCTCGTAGTTCTCTGGTTTGAGAATGGGTGCATCACTCAGAGACATTCCTGCACACTTAACACACAAATTAAATAGTCCTCGAAAATGGACAAAGTCCCTTCACCTATCTGGGGATCTAGGTTCAGTGCAGAAGGCTTGTGAACCTCCTGCTCTGATACCACTTGTTGGTCCAGATAACGGCAAAGTAAAAGACTAGAGGGGGGGGGGGGGGGGTGAATAGTCTTTTAAAACTTTTATCGATAAAAACTATTTCTCAGATATCTGTGTAGATATTTGATACTTAGATTCAGAGCGCGGAAGACTTAAGATAGATAAGTGCAGAAACAGTTAAAGTGTGTGTATGTGTGTGTGTTGCTGAAATGTAAGTATATAACACAACAAGTATAGTGGTATCTGGAGGTGGTGTAATCCTCCAACTAATCCACTTCGGTCTTCCAAAGACCTAGAATTCACTAGAATAGATAATTGAGGTCACCTTACAAAAATCCTATTCTAAGATTCCTTAAACAAATGGTTCCCAACCAAATGTTCCCCCTGAGTTGTTCCCCGGCTTTCACCACAAACTTAAACCCTTAGCTTCCTAAGCTTAAGTACTTCCAACCTTGAGTTATTCCTTAGTTTCCCCAAATCAAGTGCTTCCTCTACTCAAACTAAGTACTTTATGGTGTTTGGTTTGAGTTGTCAAATGAGTTCTTTAATAACTTTTTTAATCGGATAGCTTGAATCAAGTATACTTAATACACTTTTCAATGTATGGTATCTTGTTCTTTTATAAATGTTCAAGAGAATGAATCTAATACTTGATCTTTCAATCTTGTTTAGATCGGGACACTTAGAACTTTAGTGCTACTTAAGATCAAGAGCTTGATATTTATAGATTGAATAGTATCCGTTAAATCAAATTCAAACTATTCGAGACAACCTTGATCGATTTCTCGATTTTGCGTTCTTATCTTTAACTTCGATACCATTTTTATTGAAACAACTTTGTTTGCAATATATATATATTTCTTTTTCATAATTGTGGTTAAAGCTCAAATGAATATGATAGATATTCTGTGGCTTTCCTTGTTTTTTTTTTTTATTTCTCAGATATCTCTTGTGATTTTGTTTAAAACTTTTCTATGTCTTCAAGATATCTGTCAAGGTATTCAGATAATCTTGTGCAGTCTTCAAATCTTCAATGTCGTTGAACTTGTTCTGCTTGGATGTCTTCTTCTTGGTCTTCTCTTCATAAAATAAAAATTACATTTTGAGACCTAACATCCTATACAAGATTAGCTAGACTATCATACTTAGTGGGTTTCCTCTTTTACAATGTTCAAGTGAACCAAGAGTACTAATCACCTTTCTGAGACTAAGATAAGTCATCATGTTGCTGATCAAAATCTAAACAGATATTTCTAACAAAATATCTAAAAAATTTCCTAACAACAAGGAAATCAATAAATGAAAATGTACTTATTGATTTAAGATAGGTGGCTAAAATGATCACAAAATTGGAACATTGTTGTCCAACAAAGTACAAACTCCAAAATTTTGCCAACGGTACATATATGATGCTGAACACAGAATTGAGAACAAGATCATTGCTCTTGGGTGCATTTTTTTAAACCTCTACACTCAATTTTATGTATCTTTCACATATTTCATTTAAAAAAAATATTTGGCATACATCATTTAGTATCCATTAGAATTATAGATACTCGGCGGTAAATAATTTATTTTATTATTATGGTAAATCCAAACCAATGGAGCTGGTACGAAAACGGTTTATGTAACATTGATCAAAATCATTATTAATTATGCAAAGATATACAAATTAATTGTTAAAATTTCATTCCTGCACCATGTTAGATTTTGTAATTACACATTAGTAAAAAATAGATGACAATTAACGAGAAAAACAAAATTACATTTTAGTCCACACAAACTCGACCAAAACTTGAATTAATACCTGAAAAGACATTTCTGCCCATATTATTATTATTGTTAACAAACAATAACAAAGCAGATAAATTGCAACCCAAAATATGAACAATTAAGTCTCTAATGAACACCCATTACATTACATTAAGAAAAAGCACAAATAATATCCATTGACATTCTTTCAATTGCAAAAATATCCCAATTTCTAACTGAGGTCAACTACAACATGAAAGTGCAGTATGCACTTATATTTTGATAATCTTGTCTTTCAATAATCAGTTCCAAGTTTGTGTTTGTTTTTGTTGTTGTTTGTGAAGCTGCAGGATTACCAATGTTGTATAACATTGTGACAGGATAGAATTCAATGCTGGCATAACATTGAAGATATAGTATTGCAGTAGACATCGAAGACAAAGTACATTGGACAGGAAACTTGGACTGGAAGTATTGACAAATCGAACAAGAAATGATTTAAGGAAAAAGAACAGCTTATGGTGAAAGCAAGAAGGAATATATTTTATGAAGAATCGAAATATGGGAAATTCCTTCTATGCGCATATTGAAGAAAACAAGTAAAAGGAAAATTGTCTTTGCTAAGATCCTATTGCCTTTCGACATAGATGGAAGAGGTCGATATCTCAAGTATATATATGCAAGGATTCAGCAAAGCAAGGTCGAGCTTTTTGAAAAGATCAATTGAGATTTAAAGAGTTTAGGCTTCTTGTTTTCTGCTAGCTTTAGAGTTTGTCTAATAGTATTCATTGTTGGAATAACTCTTTCAAACATCGACCTAGAATAGCTTTTACTGTTGGTTCTTCTAGGGCTAGTTTTGGTTGTTTAATCAATCGTTTGTGATTGTATTAAACCTAGTTGATTAGATCTACTTTTCCTGTCAGTAGATATTTTGCCTAAGGCACTGCCAATATATTTTTCTATATATTGGCTTGGTAATAGAAGTTTTATTATTCATCCGCTGCTATCTGTTTACTGTAGACATTGTTGAACAACATTGTTGGCAACATTGTCTGTTGATCTAGTTCCAAGTACCAATCCGGGATCCTAAGTTCTAACAAGTGGCATCAGAGCCAGCCACCTAACTACTGGTGTCTGGATTTGGTACTACTACAATGGATGCAAACTACAATAGACCTCCTGTGCTTGATGGGTCCAACTACCATTACTGGCAAATCCGGATGAGGACATACATCAAGTCCCTTGATGGCCGTGCTTGGAGATCCATTCTGGAAGGATACACCTGGCCAACTGAAGGACCTGATGCTGATGGTGACATTGTCCCCATCCCTGAAGAACGCTTCTCTGCAGGTGACATACTTCTTAGCTCTTATAATGAAAAGGCTTTAAATGCTATCTTTGGTCATGTAGATGCTCACATGTTTAAAATCATTCAAAACTGCACTACTGCAAAACAAGCTTGGGAATTACTTCAGAGTCATTGTGAAGGGGATGCTAGTGTCAAACAAACTAAACTTAGAATGCTTTGGTCTCAATTTGAAAATCTAAGAATGGCGGAGGAAGAAACCATTGACTCATATTTGAAAACTTTTGACTCTCTCAAATGAAGTCCAAAGATCGAGAAGCTATTTCTAATAGGCAACTTGTTTCCAAAGTCGTTCGATCTCTTTCCTCAAGATTTAATACCAAAGTCACTATTTTGGAAGACACTCATAACTTGGCAACTATGGATTTTCATACCCTGTTGAACAATTTGAAAACTTTGAACTAAATGAAAATGAGAGACAAGGTATGAAAACTCATAGTATCTCCCTTCACTCTGTTTCTAAAGCTAAATCTTCAAAGCCTGATAGTAGTAGTGATGAGTCTGACAATATGACTGAGGAAGCTTTCAACAATCTTGTGAGGAAGTTCAACAAACTTAGATTCAGGAAAAACTCTGGTCAAGGATCCTCAAGTGGAACTAAAAATTTCAAAAGAAAACCAATACTTTCAAAGCGGTTACTTCCAAAACTAGCCACGAATCGATTTCGATCGCACTCCTCTTAGTAAGATTAGATGTTTTGAATGCCAAGGTGGGGTCATTATCAAAATGAATGTGCTAACAATCTCGAAAAGAAAAAGAATCTTCTTGCTTGTCTCAGTGATGACTCAGATGAAGAACAGGAAGATGAAGAAAAAGAAGATGATTCAACTACCAATGCCAGAGCTCTCCGCTCATCCACTTACAATGTTGATGACCAATGTTGGGACAACATCGTCAAGACAACATCAGGAATAGAAATCTTCTTTGACTATGATGACTCCGAGAACTGTGAAATTTTGGCACTAACCAAACCTGAGAAGTCAGGAATCTCTGATGTTTTATGTCTACATGGTTCTGTGGATTTTGATATAGATAGTCCTTCAGAAGAGGAAGTCAATACAGATCAAATGGTGAAGGATCTGCAACAGATGTATGAGAAACTCTTTAGTGAATGGAAGATTCTCAGGAAACTCCTCAAGAAAACTGAGAAGGAGAACTACAATCTGAAAGATACCATTGTCAAACTAGAAGCTGAATTAACAAAGAAGGACACTGAATTGGTCAAGGTAATCTCTGAACTAGATAATGAAAAGAAGGTAATTGCAAAATGGAACTCCTCTACTTCTAGACTCAATGATATGCTTGATGTGAACAATGATAGGACCACTGGTTTAGGGTACACCAGTAGTTATGATGCTTATTTTGAAGAAAAACTTGGGTGCAACATGAACTGCACTGTTAACCCTGATACCCCAAAAGTTGTCAAACCTCTTTCTGAGCTCATAAAAGGTCCTACGTTTGTCAAAGAAAAAGCTTTGTTTGTGTGCACTTACTGTCACAAATCTGGTCACAAAAAGCCTTACTGTTTCAAGTACCAAAAGGACTTAAAAAGGGAACATGTTGAGACCTCCAACCTCAGTAATCTCTCCTCAATTCCCTCCCATCCAGTTTCCAGCAGACAAAACAGTGATGCTATCTGCAATGTTGTGACAACATCCACTTCAACTGAGACTGAAAGATGTAATCTCAAGACTCTGAAGTACTTACCTAGTTCTCCTAAACGAGGCAAATCTCCAGGACAGATTAGAAAACACAAGAGTGTTTCGAAACATGTTTGGGTAGCTAAAGAAAAACATACTTGCAATGTTGCTTTTTCTATTGCTACTTCCCCTAACAATACTGGAAAATGGTACTTCGACAGTGGTTGTTCTAGGCACATGACCGGTAACCCGTCAAATTCGTCAAATTTTGCAGCTCAAAAGACAGGTACGGTAACTTATGGAGGAGGATACCAAAGCAAAATACTTGGAAAGGGAACACTGTGCCTTAAAGGATATCCAAAACTCTCAAATGTTCTTCTTGTTGAAGGTTTAACGGCTAATCTTGTCAGTATAAGCCACCTGTGTGATGATGATCTGAAAGTCAAGTTTGATAAACGTTCTTGCAAAGTTTATACTTGTGTGGACAAATTAACTGTAATGACAGGTGTAAGATCACAGGACAACTGCTATGTGATGGATATTCCTCTCAAATGCAATGTGGCTCAACATGATGATGCAACATTGTGGCATAAGAAATTGGGACATGTCAATTACAGAAATCTGGAGAAGATCATCAAAAACAATGTGGTGACAGGAGTGCCGAAGCTTACCAATGTTGGGAAACATGTGTGTGGCGACTGTCTTATGGGAAAACAAACCAAGGCGACACATCAGCCACTTCTGATTGAAGGTCAACAAAGAGGTACTTTTAACTGCTTTGAACTCCTGCACATGGATCTCATGGGTCCTATAGAAGCTAAAAGTTTAGGAGGAGCATGGTATATCTATGTTATAGTTGATGATTTTTCTAGATACACTTGGGTCAATTTTTTGAAAGAAAAATCAGAAACTTTTGAATCCTTCAAAAACTAGCATGCAAAATGTTGTAATTAGTACTCTACTCTTGTTCAAAGAATTCGATCTGACCATGGTAAAGAATTTGAGAATCAATTCTTTGATAAGTACTGTGAAAAGAAAGGAATCATGCATGAATACTCAGCTCCTAAGACACCACAACAAAATGGTGTTGCTGAAAGGAAAAACAGGACTCTTCAAGAAATGGCGGTGATGTTGAGCTCAATGAACCTATCAAAAGGTTGTGGCTGAAGTCGTGAACACCGCTTGTCACATAATCAATCGTGTCTATCGTCCGTGTTCTCGACCACTCCCTATGAGATGTTGAAAGGTAGAAAACCCAATCTTAAGTACTTTCATGTATTTGGATGTGTGTGTTACATACTCAATGATAGAGAACATCTAGGGAAGTTTGATGCTAAAAGTGACAAAGGAATCTTTGTAGGGTACTCTCAAAATAGTCAAGCGTATAGAATATACAATCCTAGATTGCAAACTATACAAGAGTCTGTGAATGTTTCCTTTGATGACTCTGAGCCCTATGCCCAGAAGAAGATCTCTGCAGGTGCTGAACAGGTTATTGACTCAACCTCTGACTCTTCTACACGTGAGAACGTACCAGAAACTGTGACTCCAGCTGTTGATCAAAGTGAAAGAACCCATGAAGTGGGCAATGTTGTGCCAAAATCCCCCCTGTGCAATGATGACTCAACATTAAGTTCAACATCCCAGAGTTTCGCTCATGATGAAGAACAAGCTGATCCCCACAATGAGACTGAGGCTGAATCTGACAATCCATCTGGCATTAATGTTGCACCTATGTCTCCTGACTTACGAAAGGATCCTCCTCCTAGAATTCGCAAAGATCATCCCAGTTCTCAAGTAATTGGAAATCCAGGAGGAAGGACATTGAGGGGAAACACGCGCAAAAATTACAAGGAAACTCTCAGACTTGCTGAAATATGTCACTTTGTAAGTTCCTCGTGCTTTGTTTCGTTAATTGAACCTAAAAATGTGAAAGAAGCTCTTGCTGATGATTTTTGGATAGAAGCAATGCAAGATGAACTTCGTCAATTCCAAACAAATGAAGTCTGGACTCTTGTTCCCCGCCCCCATAATATAAATGTCATAGGCACCAAGTGGATATTCAAAAATAAGAGTGATGAAAAGGGGGTAGTTGTAAAAAACAAAGCCAGATTGGTTGCTCAAGGTTACACTCAAGTGGAAGGCATTGATTTTGATGAGACCTTCGCTCCTGTTGCTAGATTAGAATCCATTCGCTTGCTCCTAGCCATAGCATGTTGTCTTAACATAAAACTCAACCAAATGGATGTTAAAGGAGCTTTCTTGAATGGTTACATTGACAAAGAAGTGTATGTTGAACAACCTAGAGGGTTTGAAGATCCTCTTTACCCTGACCATGTTTTTAAACTAAGAAAAGCATTGTATGGTTTGAAACAAGCCCCTCGCGCTTGGTATGCTAGGTTGACAGAATTCCTAGTTGGGTTAGGATTTAAAAGGGGTGAGGGAGATCAAACTCTGTTTATCCTCAGGAAAGGAAAAGATATCTGCATTGCTCAAATTTATGTTGATGATATTGTTTTTGGTGCTACTAACCTCTCCTTGCTAGATCAGTTTGTGCAAGCCATGACAGGAACCTTTGAGATGAGTATGATTGGTGAACTCAGTTTCTTCTTGGGGCTCCAGATACAGCAGAAACAGGATGGCCTTTTTATCTCTCAAGAGAAATATGCCAAGAATCTAATCACAAAATTTGGTCTGGAAAATGCCAAACCTTGCAGCACTCCCATGGCTACTTCTCTGAAACTCAGCAAAACTGATGTTGGGGACGATGTTGACCCAACATTGTATAGATCAATGATTGGAAGCCTCTTGTATCCTTCAGCCACCAGACCTGACATCATGTTCTCTGTTTGTGTATGTGCCAGGTATCAATCCAAACCCAAAATATCTCATTTAACTGCTGTCAAAAGAATCATTAGATATATATCAGGAACTGTTAATCTTGGATTATGGTATGCTTGTGATTCAAACACAAATCTGTTGGGATTTAGTGATTCTGATTGGGCTGGTGACTTAGATGATCAAAAATCAACTAGTGGAGGTTGTTTTTATCTTGGACCAAATCTTGTGTCATGGTATAGTAAGAAACAAAATTGTGTGTCTCTCTCTGCTTTGAATCGAATATGTAATTTGGGAGTCAGGTGTCTCAACTAATTTGGTGAACAATATCTTTGCATGAATATGGGTTCCAAAGTGACACTCTTTTGATGTTTTGTGATAACTTAAGTGCCATTCACATTTCCAAGAACCCTGTTCAACACTCACGCACCAAGCATATAGACATTCGACATCATTTTCTTAGAGACCTAGTTTCCAAACAAATTATTGACATACAACACATTGATACCACAAATCAGTTAGCTGACATTTTCACAAAACCCCTTGATAAGGAGAGATTCTTCAGTTTGAGAAGGTCTCTTGGTCTTTGCACTATTTGATAGGATCTGCTGCAAGCAATGTTGACACAACATCACGGTCAACATTGACTTCTGTGTTTATCTAGTGTTGTCTCTTTTTTTTTTCTTTCTTCTGTTTATTTTTTTTCTTTCTTCTTGTGTGTCAATGTGTTTTTTGTGCTTCTGTGCTGGTCAATGGCTGTTCCTGTTTTGTAGCTTACAGTGGTGATGCTTAGGGGTTGAAAGACTGTTTGAAACCAAGGTTGAAAGGGATTGAGTCTCCTGTGTGTTTGCTTTATGTAAAACCCACTTTTACTGCTTTTTGGCTATTTTTACTCGTACCTTGACTCACTCTTGATGTTGCCTCCTGTCCTTTATGCTTAATAAATCTAATGAATTATGTTAAAAAGGGCTCGAAGTGTTTCCGTCGAGGATCGTGTTGGGCAGGTTTCAAATACTATCCAAATATCGACGTGGCCAATGTGTCATATGTCGTGAGGTTTGATGGCCTGTACTGGAAACCAACACGCACAAAAGTGCCGATTCTCGTAATGCTGCTGGTTCACTTTCTGAGTACCAATTAACCCAATGTGGTCAATTGAGTGATCTTTATGCCATGAGACGTGTGTTTGCCTAACTCCGCATAGGCTTCGGCTTTGGAGCGGATTCATAGGTGTTCCAATTATTTGACATGGTTCACGGTCTCATGGTCACCCCCACTCAAACGTATGTTAATTGTTCAATTTACTTTTTGAGGCAATGTTGGGTGTGTGTCTTGGGTATTCCTCTCTCTTTCTGACTTTGCCTGCAGCATCAGTGGTGTTAATCGAATGTGCACATCTTGAGACTTGGTTTCCTGGCTGACTTACATTAAGAATGGTCTGATTTCCCGATGTTGTCATCAATGTTGAGCCAACATTGCCTGTGCTTGAAGTACCTTTCTTTGCTGTGTTTTTGTGTGCACTTTCTGTGTTTTGGGTTGGGTTTGAGGGGGAGCAATTTTGTGTCGTGTGTCTTCCGACATCCGTTTTTTTTAATCTGGTAAGTGTCTTACTCTTATCTGATCTTGATTTGTTTCCTAAACCAAAAATGCACCTCCCTAGGTTGAGTTTTGAGAATCTCCTTCATTTTTGACCTAATTGATACGGTGGTCATTTGCTTTCCTTAATCTCATATTAACAGTTGTGAACAGATCCTGGTTTGTGTTTTGATATATATGGTTATGATCTTTGAAGCAAACCAACCAAAAATACTCCTTCAACCATATTACCTTCTCTCATTAGCCCACCTCTCCACCACTCACAAAAACTGCCACCTATCCAAACCACAATCATTCCAAAAAAAAAAAAAAAAAAAAATTTTTTTACTCCCAAACTCTTCACCTTCCCCTCATTTTTTTTTCACCTGTCACTCTCAACCAAACCACTCTCCCGCTCTTTCTCCTTCATCCCTGCATTCACGATCTGAACAATGTCGTCTCCAACAAAACCTGTCTTGCGGGAGTTTGCAAACACGAGGGGAGCAAGCATATCCGCTTCCATCCGTGCGAACACACGATTTTGAGATTCCAGTCTATGAGATAAGTGAGAATTCGGAAGAATGTGCTGAAAAATCCCCATCTCCAGTACCAACACCACCATCTCCATCTTCAAAACCTCAAACAGAGTCGTCACCATCAAATCCCTCTCAGTTTGCTGCAGAAACCCTTGTTAAATTGGGAAACATGCCAGTCGACTTGCCACAAGATCTTAGGGATGATGATGAAAGCCCAATGGGGATAGAGAAGGATGCTGGGAATGTTCCCATGGAGGATGCTGGGAAAGATGTTGAACATACTGAAATTCAACATGCAGATCTGAGAGAAAACCCCCAAAACCCTTCATCTGTTGAAAAGGATGATGTACAACAACCTGACAAAACAAGGGAAAAGGCTACTGATGGCCTGAATGGTGATGAGAATCAGACAAGCATGCACTCTGAAAATGTTGAGGAACCCGCAGATGAGCCTACTATTGAACCAGTTGTGGTGGAAGATTGGCAGTCAGATGACTCAGAGAAAACTGAAAGTGACCCTATGAATATAGATGAGGATGTTGTTGCAACATCAGTTGCTCATGATGATAATGATGATGAAAGCTCTGATGATATGGAGGATTATGAGCCAGAAACTGAAGATGACTCTAAGGATGAGTCAATGGTTGATGAAAGTTCAGATGACTCTGAAGATTATGAAGCTGAGACAGAAGAAGATTCTGAAGAAGAATCACTTGATGATGAGGATGTCATTCTTAGAGAAGATCAGATTGAAGATCCTGAGGTAAATGATCTATCCTCTGAACCTGTTTTTACAGATGGTTCTGATTGGGATGAAGATGCAGTTTCTCATTTGTTCTATGATAACAAGAATCTAGAAAAATATGAGAAAATCAAAAATAATGCTATAGATGTTGAGAAGATAATTAAAGAGGAATCATTTGAAGAGTATAACTTGGTTGCCTATCTAAAGAAAAGGAATCTCTATTATGCTGTTACCCAATATGCTGCTTTTGTTCCTGAAATCATCAGAGAATTCTATGCTCATTTATCTGAGAATTTTGGTAGTGAAGGGCATGGTAAGCATCATTGTGTGTATCTGAGGGGTGATGTATTCTTCTTGACTTCTAAGGACATCAATACAGTGCTGCATATAAATAGGGATGAGGTTGAGACTTCTGTGGAAGTGACTATGGATGAGATTGCTAGAGAGCTAACTGCAGGAAAATTAAAATCTTGGCCTACTGGGACTCTAGACCTGAAATATTGTTGTTCTCTAGTCTCTGTTCTTGCCAGGATCTGCTTGTACAACTGGCTGCCATCTTCCAATAACAACAAGCTCAGTCAAGAGGCAGCCATGTTGCTCTACAGGATCAAAATGGGATACAATGTCAATCTGGGAGAAAGGATTCTCAGGCATCTAGAAAATTCCAAGAATAGAGGGATCAAAGGCCATTTGATTCTTCCATCCACCATATTTGCTGTCCTTCAGATGCAGGGTATTGAGGTCAAAGCCAATGATGTCTATCATTCCAACTTCAAATCCATCACTGTCACCAAATAACTGCTGGAAACACATGACAGGATCTGTGATCTTCCTTGGGTAGATCCTGATGTTTCCGTGAACATGGACGTGGAGGAGAATATACCTCTTTCTACTGGCAAAGCTGATGCACCAGAAAGCTCTGTAGTTGCTGCTCAACGTTCCAATGTTGACCTACATGTTGGTACAACATTGACCCCTAACATTGAAATTCTGTCTGCAGGTATTCTAACTGAATAGGACAAGCTAATTCTGGAGCAAATCAAAGGGCTTGATGAGCAGATCTCAAACAATCTGAAGTTCAGAAGTACTCTAGTTTCTTTTCTTTCCTCACAAAAAGGGGGAGAATAGATAACTTGAGTTCATTTTCCTTGATTCTATGTTGAACAATTATATTTTTTTTGGGTCTGTAATATTTTTAAAATTCTCTTGAATATTTCTTAAGCTGTCCGGTTAAGGGGGAGAATAGATTTTTAGCAGTTCTTAGTTATGTCTGATTAAGTTCGTGTTTTGTTTTGTGATGAAAGACTAAGATTAAGGGGGAGATTGAAAGTGCAGTATGCACTTATATTTTGATAATCTTGTCTTTCAATAATCAGTTCCAAGTTTGTGTTTGGTTTTGTTGTTGTTTGTGAAGCTGCAGGATTACCAATGTTGTATAACATTGTGACAGGATAGAATTCAATGCTGGCATAACATTGAAGATATAGTATTGCAGTAGACATCGAAGACAAAGCACATTGGACAGGAAACTTGGACTGGAAGTATTGACAAATCGAACAAGAAATGATTTAAGGAAAAAGAACAGCTTATGGTGAAAGCAAGAAGGAATATATTTTATGAAGAATCGAAATATGGAAATTTCCTTCTATGCGCATATTGAAGAAAACAAGTAAAAGGAAAATTATCTTTGCTAAGATCCTATTGCCTTTCGACATAGATGGAAGAGGTCGATATCTCAAGTATATATATGCAAGGATTCAGCAGAGCAAGGTCGAGCTTTTTGAAAAGATCAATTGAGATTTAAAGAGTTTAGGCTTCTTGTTTTCTGCTAGCTTTAGAGTTTGTCTAAGAGTATTCATTGTTGGAATAACTCTTTCAAACATCGACCTAGAATAGCTTTTACTGTTGGTTCTTCTAGGGCTAGTTTTGGTTGTTTAATCAATCGTTTGTGATTGTATTAAACCTAGTTGATTAGATCTACTTTTCCTGTCAGTAGATATTTTGCCTAAAGTATTTAATATATTTTTCTATATATTGGCTTGGTAATAGAAGTTTTATTATTCATCCGCTGCTATCTGTTTACTGTAGACATTGTTGAACAACATTGTTGGCAACATTGTCTGTTGATCTAGTTCCAAGTACCAATCCGGGATCCTAAGTTCTAACACAACATTTGAACTTAAAATACAATCCATTTCACATGTCCAATTCTTAGATTTTCAGCTCCGATGGGGCTCAATGTAATAACCCTTATTATTTCTGCAAACATAAGATAATGGATGACAATTACATATTTTGTAGTCTCTCCTATAAAATTATTGCTCCAAATGCATATGCAATGTATTTGGACATGGGTGATCCAGAGTATAAATGTGAACATTGTGGTGCTTTATTCTGGTTTGAAGAAAGGAGACCACCTAATAAAAAAAGAATCCTAAGTTCACCTTATGTTGCATGAGAGGTCAGGTCAAACTTCCAATTCTTCAACAACCACCTCAGTTGTTAAGTGATCTCCTATAGGATAGACACGAGAATAGTAGGAGTATCATTGAGAACTTATGCGCATATAACGGGGGACATGGGGACGTAACAAAGGAAAGAGAGGGATGGGGTTTCTCTCGCTTTTGGCATAGCGGGCCCCCAGTGGGAGGCTCGCACGACGGGCTATTAGCTCAGTGGTAGAGCGCGCCCCTGATAATTGCGATGTTCTCTTTTACTTCTATAGGTGGGAAAATAGACAAAGAGGTTAACAAAGGTCGATGTCCTTATTGTTTCAATATGGGTGGTCAGAATTTCCACAAAATTGGCTCTTTGTTGCCAGGCGAAGGAAAAGAACCAAAGTTTGCTCAACTATCTATGACACTGAGCACGAAGTACATAACGGAATCAATGCTCTTGGGTTAGTGCCAGTAATATCTATATATTATTTAATGAAATTCCTTATAATAATAATGTTACACGATAATTAGTTCATTTAAGTAAATTTGTATATATGCATGTATGCCAGTGGTGATGGGAAGGGTTTGGACACTTCTGTAACAGCCAGCATCAAAGATATGGTCGACCAAGATAATCCTCATGCCAAAACATATAGGATGGCCAGGGATCGTACATCTATTAATAACTCGGCATATATTAGTCTGCAGCTTATAGCAAAACGTGCCAAGGATGGACGGACCTATAATTTGCCTACTGCATCAGAGGTTGCTGCCATTATTGAAGGAGACATTGCGAATGTGAGGCATAAGAGGGATATCATGGTTGAGTTGAAGTCGACTGGATATTTGTAAAGGATAAATGAATTTCTTCCATGCTATATATCTCCCTCTGCATTACCCACTATTGTTCGTGTATGCAGAAGATGGTTGGTATATAGAGATACCCAGAACTACATACAGTAAGAGGCCAGATCTCACACTTAGGGAGTTCTTAGCATTCAAAATTCAACACAGGGAGGGAGAAGGTCACCAGCTTATACTTGGCAGGAGATTGTTTCAACAGTTTATTGTTGATTCCTACATGATGATGGAGTCACAAAGACTTCAGTGGATTCGTCACAATCAACCAAAGCTTAGATATGGATCTTATAAGAAGATTGCCAGCAAAAGTTGATAACTTTGAATATGATCCTACATCATGTGGTAATCTCTTCATACTGCCATCATCTTATCCAGGGGGTGCTAGATGGTACATGCAGATGTACCAGGATTCTATGGCTATATGCAAGTGGGCAGGATATCTGTGCCTGTTCATAACATTTACATGCAATCCAAAGTGGCCAGAGATCACAAGGTATGTTGAGAGTCTTGGGTTGAGACCGAAAGACAGGCCTGATATCATATGTCGACTCTTCAAGATGAAACTCGATGAGTTGATCAGTGATATAAAGGATGGACATATGTTTGAAAAACCAAAAGCACGTAAGTTGGTTTTTTTTTGTCTCTACATGTTTATATTCTATGAAATCGAAAAATGCTTTATAATATCTATTACTATTAATTTTTTTTAGTCATATACACCGTTGAGTTCCAAAAGCGAGGACTTCCGCATGTTCATATTCTGGTAATCCTGAATAAGGCGGGTGAGGAAAAGATTAAAAATAACATCGATGACTACATATGTGCGGAGTTACCCGACAAGGATACTAATCCAGAATTGTACGACGTAGTGTCAACCCATATGATTCACGGACCATGTGGTCCGGCTAGACCTATTTCTCCATGCATGGAGGACAACAGGTGCTCCAAATATTTTCCAAAGAGCTACAACGAAAATACCTATGTTGTCGATGCTGGATATCACATATATCGAAGAAGAGACACAGGTGTCACCGTCGATAAAAATGGAGTTCAGCTTGACAACAGGTAGATTTATATTAATTAAATATTATGCTTAATTTATTGTCGTAAACCTAGATTTATATGTTGCCGAACTTAGTATATGAGTCGACGTTTTTAAACAGGTTTGTTGTCCTTTACAATGCCAGTTGCTCCTGAAGTACCAATCTCACATTAGCATAGAATACTGTAAATGTGGGGCTTCAATGAAATATTTGTTCAAGTACATGTTGAAAGGAAGTGACAGAGCAGGTTTTACATTCATAGACAGAAATAATAATGATGAGATTAAGAGGCATACTGATTGCTGATATGTTTCAGCATGTGAGGCAATATGGAGAATTTTTGAATTCTAGATACATTACAGGATACCTGCCGTTGAGAGTTTGGTATTTCATCTAGAGGATGAGCAGGGGGTACCTTTTAGAGATGGATATTTCATGCCGGATCTGCTTGATAAGCCTTCAGATAAGCAGTCGAAGTTTCTTGAATGGTTTGAGCTGAACAAGGTTGACCCATAAGCTAGGAAATTGACGTATCCTGAGTTGCCCCGTGAGTATTGCTAGATGGATGGCCCGAAAAAGTGGTCCCGTAGGAAAACCAAGGCACAAGCTGTTGGAAGGATGTATAATGTGCCGATGGCATTTGAAAACATGTACTATATGCGAATTATATTGACTCATGTTAGAGGTGCAACATGTTTCCAGGATATCAGAACAGTAACGTTGTTGTTTACGAGACCTGCAAGGACTCATGTGCGGCTTTAGGCCTACTAACAGATGACGGGGAGTATGTCCGTGGAATTACTGCGGCAAGTCACACTACAAAAAATACTGGTCTGTAGCTACTGAACAACGATCCGTCGCCCCATCTCTGGCGACGGATGGGGCGACGGATAATAATGTTGTCGCCCCACTGGAGCTGTGGCGACGGATAGATAATCCGTCGCCCAATTCGCGACGGATTATCTTGTTTGACCTTTTTTTTATTTTTTTAAAAATCGATTATTGACGACGGATAGAATCTATCCGTCGCTACACTAGGCGACGGATAGAATCTATCCGTCGCCCAATGTACTATTGGAATTAGTGACGGAATATCAAATTCCGTCACAAAATATTTTTTTTAATTTTTTTTTTAATATTAATCCCTGTTTTTCGTATTTCACCTATTTAATCAATATAATGCTCAACAATAAATCAATTATATGGAAAATATTTCAATAAATGATAAATCAAAAATGTAATATCCGAATAAGTCTAGATTATCCGAACAAGTCTAAATATAATATATTCGAATGTAAATAGTACATATACATAACTAGCTACCAGACGGGGGTGGGTGCTGGCCGAACTGGGACATGAAAGCCTCCATTTGTAACCGAAGGCGCTCGTTCTCCTCCCTTCGTTCTCTGTCGCACCGCTCCATCTCCTCCCTTTGTTCTCTGTCGCGCCGCTCCATCTCTTGAGTTAGCCGTGCAACATGTTTTGCGACCTGCGACTGCACCATATCCGAGACCTGGGCCTGTGTGAAAACCGGACGTCTAGACTGCTGGGATGATGATGAGGAGCACCTCGGACTAGCCAAGCTCAAACCGAGGCTCCTGAGTCCATATATTCGTCCTTTGATGTCCGGTTTGTTGACCTCTAAGAAGATGTTGTCAACTTGTTCAGTTGACAACACATCACCCGTCTCTTCCTCCTGCCTCGCTACCTGAGCATCAACCTCAACCTGAAATCGTAAATAGCAAATATCATGATCAGTTACTGTTTTTCAAAAATAACTTGTAATAGTGTACAAATATGAACTTTAAGCAACATAAACATACCGCAATAGACTCGGCCCGGGAGTCAGTCCATACCCCGCCCTTATGCTTGGCCTTCTTGAACATGTCATACTTAGATTTCACCTCTCCCCGTGACATCTGAACAACATATATAGTCAACAATTTATCATCTCACAAGTAATAGAGCAGAGACACAATACATACACGTAATGCTAGATTGAAAAAAAACATATATATACTTATTGATTGGTAATAATCAGTGAGAGTAGATCGCCTCCCAAGGTGGTGAATGGCCCTTCCTGCTGCATCAGACTGAGATGTCCGGTTCTGTTTGTTGATGTAGGCATTATTCTCGACATCAGTTCGAGACCAGTAGGCATCCCAAATGGCCCACTCCTCTACATCAACATGTGGAGGCATTGGGCCATTCCGATCCCGAATGGCTTTCCAAGTATGGACCATATCCCTGTACAGTTTAGATCCCACGGTCTCGTGACCGGCCACTCCTCTGCTATGATCGGCTGGTGGGGTCTCAGGAACCTGAGACCTGCTGCCCTGACTACCAGAGCCCTCACCCCCCTCTGAACCTGTCCCCGACCCAGCACCATCATGCGGCTGGCTGCGTTGGGGGGGGGGGGGCGATAGGTGCGTGGTCTTTGTCGCGGCATCTACAAAAACATGTAACAAATACAATAAAATGTGTTAGTACGAGTTATAATACAAAACAAATTATAAATAACACATGTAACCATTTTTCATGCAAAATAGAAATACTCAAGTGTTATCAACCACTAACTAGTTATAATACACATAATATACCGTTATCGCCGTCCTCTAAGTCTACATATTAGTCCTCGTGCAGATCAAACAAGTCATCATCTGCTTCTATGGGATTTTCTGCTTGTTTATCGACATCCTCTTGTTGGTACGAGTTGGTAATTGAGTCGTCTTTCTCAATGTACTCCACTTTCGAGCGAGCACGAATAGGTATCGCAGCTAACCATTCCGCCTTATCGCGTTTCCTGCTTGGATATTCAAGAAACACCACTTGTCGTGCTTGAGTCGCCAAAATAAATAGTTCATACTTGGTTCTGTACCTCTTCTTTTGGTTCACATCAACCATTTCATACTGCCCGTTCTTCCTCGTACCTCCTGGATTAGGATCATACCACTCAACATCAAACAAGAAGGTTCTTTTCAATGGCAAGCCGGGATATTCAATCCTCACTATTCGTTTTAGCTTCCCGTGGAAATCAAACAAAGCAGCGTCTCCATAATGATTCCATACCTGATACGCAGGCAGGAATCCATTTTTCCTCAAGTGCTGGACTACCGCTGTAGGAGTCAGGTGTTGCTTGTTTATGCACTTTTTCATTGTACAAGGGCACTTTATCAACCCGTCCTTTACACAAGCCGGATTTGATATTGCAAATGCAATGAAACCTTCAACCCCTTTCAGAAAACTCGATTGAACTCTGCCATTTAGAGTACGACAATACATCCATGAACGATCGGTATTCATTGAATAATTAGATAATAACCTGACACATTTGAATTCATTAGATCGAGGTCTATCATTTACGATAATAAATCAATTTCACAATAATTCAATCAATTACTGCATAATATAAGTTATATTAGCTTCAATCAATTGTTACGTCATGACATAATATAAGTTACATTAGCTTCAATTTTACCATAATGTTTGGTTTCATATATCAACTAATGATTACTAGTTATACAAGCCTAAAGACAAAACGGATAAAACTTATCATTCTCTTGCAGCACCCTCCTCACCACTTATGACGCTCCCTACCACAGAACTTGCATTCCAACAGATCTACATCCTCCTCCCAATACACCATGCACATGTTCCGACAACCAAAAACGTACTCAATAGGCGGCCCCAAACCTCGCCTCTCTCTCCATTGGAGGTATGCCATGGACGGTGCCTCCTCACCATGATGAATCCATACATGATACTCAGGCATGAATCTATTACGTCTCAAGTGCTCGAATACCGCTGTAGGAGTCATAAATTGCTTGTTTCTGCAGGTTTCCAATGTGCAAGGACACTTTATCAACCCCCCGTTTGCACAAGCTGGACGTCCCATGGCAAACGCGATGAAACCTTTAACCCCTTTTACAAAACTCCTACAAACTCTGCCATTTACCGCCGTACGATCGTACATCCATGAACGGTCGGAATTCATTAGATACTTTCGTAACCTGACACGTTCCAATTGATTAGATCGTATTTAATTTATTACATCGATTCCAATACTGCCGAGATTGTAGAGATTAATTGTTAATTATTATACGTTCCTTATAATTTCATGATTTATTATTAAGTGTTCGATATGTTACAAAATTTTGCCTGTATTTTAACTATTTCAACCACTTACTACTACGAGTTATAAATTATAAATTACACGTTAATATAATCAACAAATGGTCTCAAAACACTTAACTAAATCCTCGTTATCTAGTACATATACGAATTTATCAAATCAAAACTACTTAACATTATACTAATTAACAATTTAAGTGATAGCAATCTCAAAGTTAATTTACTAAATCTTAACATTATACTAATTAACTAGTAATACTAATTTGATATATATACTTAACATCAAACTAGTCGAAATTAACAAAATTCTCAAATTTGTCAAAAAATTAGGGCTTCAAAACACTAATCGTAATACATATACAAAAACATCAAACATGAAAATCAAGCTTAATCAACCAAACATCAAACATGAAAATCAAGCTTAATCAATCAAACATCAAACACTTAATCAATTTCACAACAAAATCAATCAATTGACAACCCCAAGCTTAACCCACTACTTCATATAACATATACTAGCTACCATAATTGTTTACAAACATACAATTGATCCAAATTATCAAAAATTCTAAATTTAGAATAGTTAGGGTTTAGCCTAATACCTTCAAATTGCGGTAAAAATAGCCGAAGAAGGATGAAATTGATCGACCACCCAAGCTCCTTGTCCCATGAGCATCGAATTGACACCAAGATTGGCCGGAATGGTGGAGTTTTGGCCGGAAAGTGAAGAAATCGAAATTGGAACGGAAAAGGGGAGAAGAAGGAAGCAGAATAAAAAATGGTGGAAATGGGGCTTCTGCCCGATTTTTACTATTTTAGGGCGACGGATCGCTATCCGTCGCTAAGACGGATAGCGATCCGTCTCTAGGACCGACGGATAATCGGATAGATTATCCGTCGGTCGCAATTTTTTTTATTTTTTTTAAAATTATCCGTCGTTATTTTTTTTATTTTTAAATTAAATTTTAAATAATTTACGACGGATAATCTATCCGTCGTAAATTTTTGATTTTTAAAAAAAAATTAAAAGTCAATACATTAGCGACGGATAAAATTATCCGTCGCTAACAGAGCGACGGATTAAATCCGTCGCTACCCTTAGCGATTCGTCGCTATAGGGGACCGTCGCCCCTTTCCATCGTTTTTCCCTGATTTCTTGTAGTGTCATTGGGGATTAGCACGTTTCCTTCGTCATTTTTTTATGATCGATGCTTCTTCTTTCTCGAAGCATGGCGAGACCAGAGGAGGTATGGAGGAAGACATGTAACGTCTTATCTGACGACATTCTATACATCCAGCAAAAAACTTCTCATAATCCAGGTAATTTGTTAGTAAATTTTATATTTTACCGAAATACGAAAATGTTATACATTTACTTATTACTTATTTCGATTCATTTTGCGATTCAGGTTTGAGGCTTACAGATGAACAAATCCATAACCTAGCGTTGCTTGAAATTGAGAAGCTATTGAAAGCAAACTCATGATCTTGCTTTTTTGAGTCTATGCATCCTGGATGAGTCTATAACCACAACGCCACGAATCGGTTTATAGTTGATGAGATGTCATCTGACGAGATGCCATGAGATCGAAATTGATGGATGTACGTTTGTGAAGAGCAGTTGCAGATTCTGATAAGATTATGGATGCAATTTGATTGGCAAGAGGTGGTGTGTTTTTATTATCTGGCTTTGGTAGTGGACGATCGAGCTTTTTTTTTGGAGGGTTGTTGTGTTAAAACTGCGTAGGAGAGATAATATAATGCTTTCTTTCACTTCACACTTTTGCATCACTCTGCTACCCTAGGTAGTGGGGCTATTTTATTTATGGTATATTATATTAAGTGTCATGAGGAATCAACATGAAACAAGTTGAAGGATTACGATGATCAAAACAAAACAAAAAAAAAAACAATTTGGGATGAGGCACCGATGACCAACAAACATTGCTTTGAGGCACTCAACAGGAGTCTAAGAGATGTTATGAAATGTCCGGATGATCCTTTCAATGGCTTAGTAGTGGTATTCGGTGGAGATTTCAGACAAATTTTGCCAGTTGTTCCTGGTGGTAGCAGATTTGATATTGTAAATGCCTCTCTATGCTCTTCGATAATGTGGGATTCATGTGAGGTTCTAAAACTCACAAAAAAAAATGCAATTGCAGGTAAAACTGTAAAAATTCCCGGTTACTATCATATGAATTGTTCTTTTTAATTAACACTTTTTTTTCTATTCAGTCCGGATCATCAGCTGTTGAGGTTAGTGAAACTAAAGATTTTGCCGAGTGGATACTACAAGTCGGTGATGGGGTCGCGGGCGAACCAATGATGGCGAGGTAGACATCAAAATACCTGATGACATACTTATTCGTGAAGTAAGTAATCCTATTTCCACCATTGTAGACTGCACGTATCCTTCCCTTTTGGATCACTTAGCCGATCCAACTATAGATCCGGAATACTTCCATCACCGTGCTGTTCTTGCACCGACTAATGAAATGATCAATGAGATTAATGACTATGTCATGTCTAAAATGCCTGGTGATTATGTGGAGTACTTGAGTGCTAATAGCATAAGCAAGACCGAGTCAGTAGATAGTGAAATGGCAGGATTATTCGAAGTAGAATTCTTGAACACTATTAATTGCTCGGGACTACCTAATCATAGTGCTTAAGGTTGGATGCATGATCATGCTTTTGAGAAATATTGACCAGGCTTCTGAGTTGTGCAATGGAACAAGGCTTATAGTAACTAATATGGGGAAACATATCATAGAAGCAAGAATGATATCTGGAATGAATGCCGGTCAAAAGGTTTTCATCCCTAGGATGACGATGAGCCCATATGATGAGATTAAGTTTCCTCTAAGTTTTGATAGGAGACAGTTTCCTATATCCGTCTGCTTTGCAACGACGATAAAT
Source organism: Plantago major (assembly GCA_026545765.1). NCBI lineage: Eukaryota > Viridiplantae > Streptophyta > Magnoliopsida > Lamiales > Plantaginaceae > Plantago > Plantago major. The sequence continues at coordinate 15,497,550 of CM048844.1, read as the reverse complement.
AAAAGTCAGGGATAGTCTCTCTCTCATGTCGGTCTCTACCTAACTTCTCATGTATTCAGCCACGGACAACTGTATGTTGCTCTCTCTAGAGTTACAAGTAGAAAGGGACTGAAAGTACTCATATGTGATAATGAAGGTGAGACGTACGACACGACAACCAACGTGGTTTACAAAGAAGTTTTCGATAAATTATGAGGTGAATTTATTTTTTCATATATATTTGTTAACTTGCATATTTTCATTTATGTTTTATGTTTCTCAATTTATAATACAGCTAAGCGTATATCCTTATACTTTCACAGGTACGGATGCCTTCATATGAAGTCAAGTCTTACCAGTAATTTACTAGATTTTACTCAATGCAAAACTATTATTCCTTTACGTCAAGAATTTGTTATTCTTACAAACTATGATTCTCATATTATACATTGTTTTTTGAACTACCTTAAATATACCAATTTTCACTGTAGCATTCTTAAGTATATGCATGATAATGCTTATCAGATATATAGATCAAACTACCGAATTGTAAAATGGAACAAGTCTAGCTCATAGTTACTAATGTTAGAAAGCATATCATTGAGGCAAATATAATATCCGTAGTCTATTCAGCCCAAAAGGTTTATCATTCAAATTGTGATGGTTAGCCCATTCTACAAGATGAAGTTCCCTATCAATTTTGATAGAATATAGTTCCCCATATAGTCTATTTTGCAATGACCATAAAGAAAAGTCCTTGGCAATCTTTCTCACACGTCGGACTCTACCACCTCACCCGTATTCAAACGTGAACAATTGCATGTTCTCTATCTACACTTAATAGTAAGAATAGATTCAATGTATTCATATAAGACGAACATGGTAAAACATATGATACGTCATGTTCATTAACTTTAGTATTTTATTATACGATATATTCATTTCTTATTTTGAGTTTGGCCTCCATGTCCCGTCGAGTATCGACGGGCCATTAATTAGTAGTTAAGCATGGAATGAGTCAAAACTAAACTCCACCTGCATGGGAGATAGCAAGCACTACACTTCAGCATGTTCACTCACGCTAATAATACTGCACTTAAAACTACATAAATGGTCAAGGGCCAAATTTCATACTTACAATAGCCCCTAGCCCTTCTCAAAGAGCCAGATAGACCATTTTTTAAAGAATAAAATTGAGCCAAAACAAAAAACTTCATTGCTTCTTCTCTAATTCAAGGATCAACCTGGGAGATCTTCAAGATTCTGCCTCATATATGTTGGGATCTCTTATCTTTTACATACTGTCCATAATCTTTTTAGTATCTTCTCCAATTTCTAATGAACCCACCCTCATCATATATCTAGCTACCTTTTCTCAGCACATTACACCTACCATACATTCTATCCTCTGCCTAACCCTGTGAATTGAATTCGAACCCTTTCAATACACGAAAATGGGCGAAATCGCAGATGAGATGATGCAGTTCCATGTACTTGCTGTCGACGATAGCATCATCGACCGGAAGCTGATTGAGAGACTCCTCAAAACCTCCTATTACCAAGGTACATTCTGCAACTATATATTAACACTTTCCTTAGTTTTCTCAACATATTTGTGTCTTTAATCTTTTATCAGCTTGATTATTAACAATTTCTATTTATATTTCCGCAGTTACTGCAGTGGAATCTGGAATCAAGGCCTTAGAGTATCTTGGATTGCTACATGATGAAGAAAACAATGCAAATTCAAACTGCGTCTCAACTGATCATAATGTATAGTTCACATATTCAATTTCAACATATTTCAGAATTTTACAATGCTATAAATTTATACCTTTAAGCTTCATTTGGTTTGAGGGAAAATTGAGGAAAAGGAAAAAAATAGAGGAAAATATTGTTTTCCACCATTTGGTAGTTCTCAGGAAATCCTGAAAAATTTATGAAAATCTATATAAAATACATCTATCTCCACTAAGATAAGGAAAATTGTTTTTCCTCACATTTTCTAGTAAAATTTTATTTTGCTCTGTGCCTCCATTTTCCATGAAAGCAAATGAAGCCTTAACTAATAATCATGCACATATTTTTTCCTTACAGGAAATAATAGTGAATTTGATCATAACAGATTATTGTATGCCCGGAATTACCGGTTACGACCTCCTCAGAAAGATTAAGGTACAATTTAATCCAAAAATTGATACCAAATTCCCTGCCTTGTGACAGATGTACCTATGTAACAGTGAATAATGAAATAATTCGCTTGCAATTTAATATTTTGCAGGAATCGAGCTTACTGAAGGATATTCCGGTTGTGATAATGTCATCAGAGAACGTTCCATCGAGGATTAACAGCTGCCTGGAGCATGGAGCAGAGGAGTTTTTCCTTAAACCGGTTCGACAGTCTGACGTGAACAAACTCAAGCCGCGTATGATGAAAGGAAAGCGCGACGAAATTCTGCAGATCAATAATGTTAACAAGAGGAAGCCAATTGAGGAGTGTATTGTCACCCGATAGGACAAGGACGACAAGATACAATGATCAATTGGAACTAGTCCAATCATGAAATGTCATGTCCAAGCCTAACAAAGGAATCATATATTTTCACTACATTGTCTTTATATATTTAGCTTTGCCCTTTCTTTATGGGTAGATTTAGATTACGAGTTTCTCCATTCTGATTCTTAGCTTCATTGATCTCCAGTGTAAAGCATTCATTTGAGAAACAGGAAAAAGGAGGTTCAGTTTATAAAGATCACAAAGTTTGAGATCCATTTTGTCATTTATTTTCCTTTAAAGGCAACGTCTATTTATTTAAAAATTGCAGCTTTCTTGTTTGTTAATAGTAACTCAACAGTAACACCAACCAGGATTCCTCTCACCAGCTTTCTGAGAAAGAACATGATTTTTCCTGTTAATTTTTGTCCCACCTTTGAATGGGGAGTGCATTTGGAACAATGATTGTCGGCATGATTAAGTGGTAAAGGATTTGAATTCGTGAAACCAACCTTTGTAATTGAAATTTGAGGGTGTAAGAGAGAATTAGAGTAGTTGGTGCTCATTTGAATTATTCGAGTATAATACCCATGATTATTTTACACCTTCCTTTGATTTAGAATGAGAGGATTTATATGAGATCGAGGATCCTATTTTGACTTGTTTTCATGGATCATTGGATGTGCCAAAACTGTATCTCCCTCGAATATGTTTATGACCCATTTAGAACCTAGAGTCGTCTTGCACCCACAAAATTGGTACTCACTCCATCCGATTAAGTCTCTGTTCTTTTCAAATAAAATTCTTGAATCGAACTGAATCGAATCGAATGGAACGAATCGAATCGAATCAAGAAATTATTGTGTAATAATAATAACAATTATATGATGGTATATATAATCACAATTAAAAAAATATATTATTTTTGTCATCTTTCACATTCTTCCTACTTTTTTTCTCGTACTTTACATTTTTATTTATTATTGTATAACAAACTTTAAAACCAACCGTGGAAAACAATATGAGAATGATAACTCGATTAAAATCAATTTTAATCGTCAGATAAACCGCCTTTTGTCTATTTTTTTTTTTTTTTGAATCGGTGAAATTTATTACAACTTGAAAACGTTCACAAGAGTATGGACAATGTTCGGCAAATAAAATAATTAAAAGCTTAACCAAAATCACTTGTCCATAAACCATGCACAAGCTCGTGTCAACAACTTTACATCAACACTCTTTTTTTCCAGAACCTCCAGCATTGTTCCATTTTTCAAACTGATTCTTCAACTTTCAGTCTCAATAGTCATATTTCAACTTTCATGAAAAGAAATTAAGTATATTTAATTAACGTAACTTTGTTTTATTGTAAAATCCCGTGAATTTTTTCGATTTTATACGTATTGTTATAATAGGCTTACGAGAAAAATTTTAAATTGGACTTGTTAAAGGTCCAAGTTGAAGCCCAGCTCTCAAACCTCATTAAAACCCATTAAAACCCTTATACGTTCTTCTTCATCTTTTATACAGAACGTTCTTATTCATCTTTTACGTGAAATCAGCTTCTTCTTCAAACCTGTGATTTTCAACTTCTGCTTGGTAAGTTTCTCCTCCATGTTTCTTCCTTCTTCTTTTTCTTCGTTTCTCTTTACCATGGTTGTTCCTAAAAATAAGAAAACAGGATGTTGGATTCGTATTTGATGACTTTGTCTAAACCGGACAGAATTAAATGGACTGTTGATGATTGAGACGGAGAAACGAGAACGTGATTATTGGTTGGGAGAAAACCATTGAAATAGAAACAAAGAGTATGAATTTATTGTGAATCTCGAATTGGGTTTGTGAATCTTTGGTTATTTGTGGTTGTTTTTGAGTTAATTGGTGAGAGTATGATGTTTAGGATGAGTTTCGAACCTTAGCTTGGACTTGGAGATGTTAAAAATCGACTTTGAAAAGTTTCAGAAATTGCAGGGACCTAATTGAATATTTGCAGAGAATAGAAGGACCCTATTTGGAGAATTTGACCAAGGGAAGGTAATATAGAGCCCGAGGAAGATAATATAGAGTCCGAGGAAGATAATATGGAGGAATAAATGCCATTTTTCAATATTTGTGATATATAATATTATTTTTATAAAGTTTGGTCCGACTTTTGGTTTGGTTTAACTTGTTTTGGAGTTTTTGAACATGTAGATTTTTTGTTAGTTCAAATTGTAACTATACTCTTTATTTCATAGATCTATTAAAAGTCGTATTAAAAAGAAAGAAAGAAAAAAAGTTGAAAATAACTCAATTGGATAAATTTTCTTATTTTCCTCGTACAAAAGATCGGGTGTGTAAATAAATGATATAATAATAATAATAATAATATTATTTTATTAACAACAACAACAACAACAACAACAACAACAACAACAATAATAATAATAATAATAATAATATGAATTTAATGAATCAAGACGAATGAAATGAATCGAATAATGAATCGAATCAATCGAATCGAAATGAACTGAATCGAATCGAATCGAAAGAGTTTTTAGTTGAAAAGAACAGAGCCTAATTCTTTATCACTTTTTTTTTTTATTTAAAAAAGGAGTGTGAATAGAACCATTAAGACTGTTTTTTCAATCAAAACACTTTCGCCTGGCCCATTCGATCAGCTTCAAATCATTTTCGATTCGATTCATTAAATTCATATTATTATTATTATTATTATTATTATTGTTGTTGTTGTTGTTGCTGCTGCTGCTGCTGCTGCTGTTGTTGTTAATAATAATATTATTATTATTATTATTACTATTATTATTATTATTATTATTATTATTTTATCATTTATTTACACACCCGATCTTTTGTACGAGGAAAATAAGAAAATTTATCCAATTGAGTTATTTTCAACTTTTTTTCTTTCTTTCTTTTTAATACGACTTTTAGTAGATCAATGAAATAAAGAGTATAGTTACAATTTGAACTAACAAAAAATCTACATGTTCAAAAACTCCAAAACAAGTTAAACGAAACCAAAAGTCGGATCAAACTTTATAAAAATAATATTATATATCACAAATATTGAAAAATGACATTATATATATATACCATCATATAATTGTTATTATTATTACACAATAATTTCTTCAATTCAATTCAGTTAAGTTAGTTTCAGTTTCAGTTCAATTCAGTTCCATTCAGTTCAGTTCAGTTCAATAAATTTGAGATGAAAAAAACACCATATGTTATGATAGGGTCTTTCTATACTCACCATTCACCAAGGTCCTTAGTGGAATTATTGTTGTTATGGGAGTTGAGTCCTAACAAGATTTGACTTGATGGTTAATGATTAATTAGTGTATTTGATTCTATGAGCTCGGTTCAATATATTGTACTACTTTTATTTCAAACACATTTTTCCATTTGACTATTTACCGGTCAATTGTATTCGTCTTTGACCATAAATTACTCTTGAATTATAATAATAAAATAATTTAATAAAATTATATAATTAAAATTTTAATAATTAAAGTTTCATTATATAATTTTATTAAATATTTTACTATTATAATTAAAAAGTAATTTGTGGTTAAAGTCGAATACAGTTGACCGTTCAAAGTTAAATTGAAAAGATTTTTCCTGAGGTAAGTAGTACACATATAGTTTCGATCATTGTTAAATTGTTACTAAAGATATCTAGCCATTTAGGGAAGGAGTTGAGTTGATTAAAATTGACGGTGAGTGTGATGATTATATAGTAGACTTCCAAGCCTTGCAATAATCGATCGATCGATCGCAAAGTCACAACTGTAATATATGTTTCCAGACCATGATGAGAAGAGGGACACAGTATATGACAGCGTATACGCAATCTCAATGATATTTGGATCCATGATGACTGAAACCGTGTGCATATATTTTAGGTGATATTGAACTCGTTTTAAACTAAATGTCACATTTAACTTTTAAATAAATTTTCAAATTGATTCCACAACAGGTTATGTTGAAAAAATGTAGGATGATATGATGAATCAATCACATGAATTCTTTTAATATAATCTTATTAAATACATTTTGAAATAATTTAATTAGTAAGTTATGGTCAGAATAGATATTGAAAATTATTTAAATAACATTTAGTTTGGATTAGTATATGTGATATTACGCGGTGTTTAGGCTGTCTTAAATTGTAAGCAGTGGAGTTGGATCTTTCCTGAATCCACGTTAAGTGGATTATGTTCTGTTGGAGATATTGGAGACATGCATCAATCGCACTCGCCAACTCATGTTTACCTTCCATTATCTTTTTTTTTTTTTTTTTAACAGAATTACCTTCCATTATCAATCACAAATAATACCACTTCTAATTAAACACTGCATATATAATTATAGTACATCATTTTTAATTAATTCATCAAACTGAAATTTCCCAGAGGGCTTCGTAGGATCTGTAATGTCAAACTGTATACTCTACAAGTTTCGACATCCCGCCCAATTACTACACCCTATACTAAACCACCAACCATTACCAAAACTTATTGCATTCCTTGTTTTCCATGTAATCCAAAGAGATTTCCAATTCCCAACGATTTCTAGACTTACGCAGTTAGGCTCTGTTATTTTCAACTTAAAACTCATTCAGTTGGGCCATTCGATTCGATTCTGCTTGAAGTTATATTTTATAATTTATACTACGATTCGATTCGATTCAATTCGATTTAGTTCAATTCGATTCGATTCAAGAATTCACCACAAATGTTGCCCACGGTGGATATATTCCATCAGTAAGATAGTATTCCATTGAGAAGTGATGACCGTTAACTTCAAAATCAGTGGGAGGCGCAATTCCATTGAGTAGATCATCGAATACCGGTGAACGTGCAACAACAGTAAGATCATTTAACTTACCAGAAACTCCAAAAAAGGAATGCCAGATCCAAGTGTCGTGGGATGCAACAGCTTCTAGCACAAGTGTCGGGGCACCACTCTTGCCTTGGTACTGACCTTTCCATGCCATAGGTCAGTTCTTCCACTCCCAATGCATACAATCGATGGAGCCAAGCATTCCAGGAAAACCTCTTCCGCTATTGATAGCGACAAGCTGCTTGATGTCTTCCCTGTTGGCTCTCCGCATGTATGTTGGCCCAAACACTGCAAGAACGGAATCACAAAACTTATTTAAAGCTTGGAATGCAGAAGTCTCACTACATTGTGTGTACTCATCGACGACATCAGCGGCTACACCATTTGCAAGCATTCTCATCGCTGCGGTGCACTTCTGCAAGTTTGATAGTGGCTGCCTACCGGTACAATCTGGGCCTGCTGCAAAGAATTATCGATCATATGCGCTCACACCATGGACTATCATCAAGAATACTGGGCGAGTCATTCTGAACCTCCGGCGGAATTACTTTGGCGTGAACGTGCATTTATCAGAGAAGTAGTCCTCGACCATTGACACATGCCACTTCTCCCGCTTGCGGTTGATGTATGTTCTAGCATGCTTCTCCTTCGGCGGGATTGTTGGAGAACATGAGGAAAGGCAATGCTCATGAAGTCCATCACCATCTTCGAACTACTTGAACCCACGGTTGGGAAGCCTTCCATTTCGCAGTCAGAGTCGAGATCCGAATCTTCGTAAGATAGATTTTCGTTATGTGAAGACGACATTTTTCGTTTGGCAAATGAGAGTGGAAAGGTTGATTAAGAGTGTTTTGAGTTTAAAAGAGAGAAAGAATGGTGAAATATGAGTTGTGAAGAAACATATCAAGACTGGTCTCTATTTATAGATCTCGAAAAAATATGGCCGGTGGTATATTTTTTATATTTTTTTAATTTCGAAATGTTTAAAAAAAAAAAGAAAAACTAAAAATATTGTCCGGTCCAATCAGGACCGGACAAGTGTCACCAGCCTGTTGGCTGGTGACACAGCTGTTTGGGGGCCAGCCCCAACGGCACACACCCAAGTGAAAAATGTCGGTCAACGGGCGGTCCGCGTAAGTTGCGGAGCGGTCGCTCCGCGACTTACGCCTCACGACCGTCCATAGTGGGCGGTCTGAGCATGTCGCACTTATGTGCGGTCTGCCTGACTAGATGTTTTGTAAGCAAATGCATGAGCCCTCAAATTATCCAGTCGCCAAGGATACCGGCCTCAATTCCCAACCAATTAGAAGAACAAAGTCGATATTGCCTAATTCAATTAGATTTAAACGTACTAAATTAAATTAAATGCAAATGCAAAATGGACAACCGGATTAATTAGGGATTAAAACTAGTACTCCCTCCGTTTATTATAAAACTTGTCATTTTGACTTTAACCATAAAATTACACTTAAATTATTTACTATTATCATTTAAGAGTAATTTGTGGTCAAACTTGAAAATAGTTGACTGAAAAATAGTAAAATGATAAGTTTTATAAAGAATGGATGGAGTATGTGTTATGTTAGCTAGTGATCCAAATGCAAATTGGAGGATTTCTCAGCTCTGAGTCCTTTTTTTTTTTTTTTAAATCCAAACACTTTCACATTCATTTTCTTTTTATAGTTTTATTTTTGTTTCCCTACTTGGCTACTTTGTAATTCTTTAGCTCATATATATTGCTATCGACACTTGATTTTCTCGACATGATTTTGGCTAATCACCCCAGTGTAATATTCTTCTTACGATTAGTGAAATGAAATCACTTCCAATCTGAAAAAGAAGAAAAATCTAGTGATCCAAATGGCAGCAGAGAGCTGAACAAAATTAAGATAGGAGCAGCAGAAAAGGAGCCCCATAAAGTACCATCACCCAACCAATTCACATTCAATTCTTCTCCCTGCAATTGCAAATGAGTGGAGAAGAACTTGCAACTGAAGTGAACTAAAAAGCACGTATTATATAACTTTGTACATTGATTTTAGAAGCTTACTAGTGGTACTCAATTTAGAATTTACACAACTGATGTGATGAAGAGTAATTTAATTTCTGACCGGTCAAGATTCGATAAGCCACATGACTCAATCAGCTTTTGCTGCTTCTACTTCACGTGCCACTCTCAAACTTCATTTCTTGGAACCTTTCGCCTTGATATCATATCATGTCTCGTGCAAATCAATTAATCCACCGGTCTAATAATAACTTTATGATTGAATTAATTTCTATTCAATTAAAGAAAAATAATAGTATATTAATTTGTGTGGGAGTATTATATTGATAAAGTAGTAAGTGTTTGATAAAATATGAAATAGATTAAAGAAAATGATGATAAAGTAGGAAAGATAAATAATAAATAACTGATGGATGGGATAAAAAAGTTTAGGGGTTATTACATATACCCCCTGTTAGATAGGGGCATTGCATCTAAGCACCAGTTAGTTCAACAATTACATCTAAGTCCAAAAAGCTGATTTTTTGTTGACCAGAAATTCCTTAGTGGACAAACAAACAGGTCCTTAGTTTATTTTACCCCATTTTCGATTTTAATACACAATAATGTCCAAAAAATAAATAAAAAATGGAAAAATAATTTAGGTTGAATAAAAAATTATGAACAATAAATAAAAAATAGAAAAAAATATTTTTTGAAAAATAAATAAAAATTAGAAAAGTTATTTAAAAAAATACGAAAATAAATAAATAATATAAAAATAATTTTTTTTGGATAAAAATGAAAAATAGAAAAATGATTTTAAGAAATAAAAAAGAAATTACTAAATAAAAATTGAAAAATAAATAATGACATAAAAATGTTAATAAAATAAAAAATTATGAAAAATAAAATAAAAATATAAACAAATGTGAAAAACAATATAACATTAATTAACACATGTTTCATTTCACTTCCATGGAAGCTCCATCCATTACAGGAAGGTGAAAGTGATTTGTTAGAGATATGTGAGTGAAAAATAATAAATATAAACTAATTAATAATTTAAAATTTTTATCAATTATGAAAATTAAATAAAAAACTGAAAAATAATTTAAAAAATAAAAAATTACGAAAAATAAATAAATAACAGAAAAATTATTTAAAAAAGGTATTGAAAAATAATTGATAACTGAAAAGGCATTGAAAAATTAAAAATTACAAAAAAAAACATAAATTTGTCTAAAAAATAATAAAAAAATAAAAATACAGTATCAATTAACCCAAAATTTCAATTTTAAATTTTTAATTTTTTTTTTTATCACTTTCACGTTCATGGAAGCTCCGACGGAGCTTCCGTGCTTCCTGCCATGGAAGTTCATCCATGGAGTTTCCAATAAAGTTAAATAAAAATTAATAAATATTACCCCCTCAATTTCAGAGAAATTGTTACAATTTGGATTTGCACCAATTTTAAGAAAAAGTAAAAAGTACAAGTGGTCCCCCTGATTATTAGAGATTAACTGAGTGACATATTGTAATAAAAGTGAAAGGTAGGGAGTTTTATTATTTAACTAATTTTCATAAATGGAAATTGTAACACTTTTAGTGAAACGCCGAAAACGGAAAGTTGTAACACTTTCTCTGAAATGGAGGGAGTATTATTTATAATAGGAAGAGCAATCATGATTGGACTGATCTCTCTCCATGCCCTCCTAATCGTGTAAGAATGATTTTATTTTGGAATTTTACAAAGTTTTTAAAAATTTTGGGATTTTACAGAGACTTAATTGAGGGTTTTAAAAAATTGAAAGGGCTATCATTTAAGAATTAGATGAGCCATGGGGATCATTACTGTAATTTAGAAGTTCTCATTTTTTAAATAGATGCCATTAAGTATTAAAAACAAGTATGAAGTTCTAGAAATTGTAAACTATCCTTCAACCTTTTTATATTTATATGTTTGATAGGTGAAAATTGAAATTAAACCTCCAAAATGTTTAAAAATCAAAATGGGACCCTCCTGAACATTTACACACAACCACTAATTAAGGTATCTTAATATACAAGTTAATTAATAATAGGTTTAAATATAAATTATATGTAAAAAAATCAATTACATCCAAGTCCACACATCATCAATAAGTTAAGCCTGTTTGGCTAAAACTAAAAGCTGATATTTAAGCAGGGGTAAAAATGACTTTTCCTGGTTTTAATTCGTAAAAAGTCAAATTCGTGGACCTACATGTAATTGATTTATATCGATCAGGACTTACATGTTATTGTTGATCTAACTGGTACCCAAGTGTAATTAGAACATCTAAAAGGGGTACTGGATGAAATTCACCCAAAAGTTTACTAATTTGGGTTAGTAAGTTTGTAGTGGTACTCAAAATAAGGAAATCTAGGAAGCTTTTATTAGACCAGAGGGAGTATAGTTTATGTTTCGGAACCTTTCGCCTTGCGAAGTGAAGTATATTTTTTGGTGTAATTTACATCGTAACTTTATAGTTATGTTTACGAATCTGAAAATAAAACAGACATGGAAATATGAAATACGACGTTAAGTGTTGAAGTTCACAAGATTCTCTCCAGGAATTTTTCTTTTGATTTTTGACTTCTAAAACTGCAAAAATGGTAGCTGAATAATGAATACTACATACTATGTATGAACTTCTTCCAAAGAATATAATGACGATATAATAAATTTCTTTTGGGCTACAAGAAAGGGAGATTAGAAGTCAACTAGGTGCCAAACCCGTTCACAAATTAAGATAGCACGCATAGATGTGATTTTGGGGTCGAGATTTGTTATTACACCATTCAAAACTTGACAAATAGCATAACTAACAATTAAAAAATAATTTATAAAACCATTAATAATTCAAATAATTAGATAAGAACCTTTTATGTAATTACTTTTAGTAAATGAAAATTTAATAAATAATAATCTTCCCCCCTCAAACCACCACCAGCACCACCATCATCTCCGGTCACCACTACCATCTCCGGCCACCACCACCATTTCCGGTCACCGTCGCCGACATAGTTATGGTTAATGAAGGTTTCCCAATTCATTTTCACTAATCTCACAATGACATCTAATGTGCCGGTGTGCTCAACCTCTCACTATTACTGACCTCCACCACCAGCTCCGGCCACCCACCGTCACTATCCAATTATCTGAATCTGGATACAATGTCATGAGAATATGAATGAATGTCTTAATCGACAATTTATTCTTACATTTCTCCGTCATAATGCTACAACGATATGAATGATGTCTTGCACGTCTTATGTTTCGACAAGTAATGTCGCAATGATATGAATGAATGTTGCGGTATACAATTTAGCGTTATGAATGTACATTACATAAATTTACAACGAATATACTCCTATTGATGCATTAAATAACCTAACATATTGCTTTTAATTCATTTATCTAGAAAAAAAATCAAGAAATATATTTATATGCATCTAAAAGTTACATAAATACTTTTTCGTGACCAAAATACCTGTAAATCCACGTATTTAATTTGGTAAATTAAATTAATTACCGGTCAACTATCTTCAACGTTAATTACAAAGTACTCTTAAGATATAGTAGTAAATCATTTAATAAAATTATATAACAAAAAAATAATTATTAAAATTTCATTGTAGGATTTTATTGAATTATTTACTACTATAATTTAAGAGTAATTTGTGGTTAAAATCGAAGACATTTGATCGCAAAATAGTAAAATGAAAAGATTTCTTTGTGAGGTAGTACGATGATTTATATTTGTGGACAAATAATCATTTCTCGTATAATTGATTTACTTGAAGATGTATTCCTTCATTTCAAACAAGCTTTTATGTTTTTTTCCGGGTCAAATTAACAATTAGAAATTTGACCACTAATTAATCTTAAATTAAATTGGTGAATTTTAATTATAGTTTAAATTTAGTACATACATTTTTACAACCCCATCAACAAACCAATTTGAGCGTAACAGACAATCATATATTCACTGTTAAAATTATACAGTTGTGTTTTCACACAAAAGCACGAAGCCCATGCGTGACATCGTGAAATTGTTCGAATAATATGTGAAATTGAAAATGTATTGGTGACAACTACACTATTCATTCATTTAGCTTTAAATCGACTTACATGCATGAACATGTTTAAGCATGCCTAATTATTTGGTTAATGTATAAGCTACATTCATTTATATGCGAACGATATCTAATGGTTACGATGACTGCATATAGGCAGCACTACAAGAAAAGTCGGTTTTAGGGACGGAAATTAGGGACGGATAATATCCGTCCCTAATTTAGGGACGAATCGGCGAGTTTAGGGACGGATTTTTTATCCGTCCCTAATCCCTAATCCGGCTTAATTAGGGACGGATTATGTAATCGTCTCGCTTTTAGGACGGATTTTTTATCCGTCCCTAAAACAGTTGACCTGGAAAAAAAAACAAAATTTTTTTTTTTTTAGGGACGGATATCTATCCGTCCCTAATTGTAGAGACGATATCCGTCCCTAATTGTAGAGACGGCTTAATATCCGTCCCTAAAAGTCCAGTGTTCATAACAGAACACGGGCAGTTTCTTCTTATTTCTTCCTTTCTTCTTCTTTCTTCCTTTCTTCCCCCAATTCGTCCCAAACATTTTCCGGCCAAATCTCGACGATTCCGGCCAATCTTGGTCTCGTTCGAAGCTCGGACAAGGAGCTCGGATTGTGCATCAATTTCAACTTTCATCCGCTATTTTTTCCGAAATTGAAGGTATTTTGGCTAAAACCCTTACTTTTTAAAATTTGGGAATTTTATGAATTTCGACTAGTTTGATCAATTGGATTGTTATAGGAAGTATGTAGTAGATAATTTAGCTTATATTACGTATTGGGTTAGCTTTGAGGTGTGAAATTGATATATTTATTGTGAAATTGGATTGCTAGTATGATGTTACTATTATTGTAATTGTGTAGGGTATTTACTTAGCTATTTTCAGATAATCGTACTAGGATTATGAAGATTTAATTGTGTGTTTGGAGACAATTTGGTGATTTTGGTGATTTTAATATAATTTTGGAGTATTAACATAAAAAAATCAATAATATTTTCATCTACAATTTGTAATGTTAATAGATATATGGAAGTTTAACTACTAGAAAATTGAATTGTAATCGTAAAATGCATGTAATTCATTACCAATTGTTACCGTATCATAATTAAAAATGTAATTGTAATGAAACTAAATACGTAATGGTATAAATGTTATAACTACCAGTGGGATTGAATTGTAATAGTAAAATGCATGTAATTCATTACCAATTGTTACCGTATCATAATTAAAAATGTAATTGTAATTGTAATGAAACTAAATACGTAATTGTATAAATGTTATAAATCTAATAAATTGAGACGCAGGTTAATTGTTGAATTATGAATCCCGATCGTTCATGGATGTACCGTTAATGGCAGAATTCAGTCTAGTTTTGTGGAAGGGGTTGAAGCCTTCATTGCTTTTGCACTTACACTGAGTCGGGGGATGATGAAGTGCCCTTGCAATGCGAACAAATGTAGGAATAGACAATTTTTGCCTCCTAGAACGGTAGTCGAGCACTTGAAACGTAAGGGGTTCGTAGCTGAGTATGAGGTATGGTGTTATCATGGTGAGGAATCAATACCGTTCATGGACTATGGGAGTATTCCTAAGCGTAAAAGAAGGAAGCAAAATGTGATGGGTAGTACTCAAAATACGTCCACATCTGATGCTAATCCTGATCATGAGAGGATTGAGCAAATGGTGTATGATGTTGCGGGTCCAGAGTTCATGGACACCGATCGGGATGTGGAGGAGCCACCGAATTCCGAGGATCAGGTGTTCTTTGACGACTTGGAATCATCAAAGAAGCCAATTTGGCCGGGGTGTCAGAAGCACACTGAGTTGTCTTTGTTGTCTCGGCTAATGAGTTGTAAGGCCGAGGGTGGCCAATCTGAAGTGAGCTTCAATAACTACGTACAATTGTTATCGAGTGTTGCTCGAACTAAACCTAGTACCCACCAACTTTACCGAGCGAAGAAAAAGATGCGGGGGTTGGGGTTGCCTATGGTAACCATAGACTGTTGTCCGGATATGTGCATGATCTATTGGGGGGAGGATGTAGATCTACTGAAGTGCAAGTTTTGTGGTAAGGACCGCTATAAGCGTTACAAGGAGGGGGCTTCAAAGAAACGCCAGAAGAAAAATCTCCCACATAAGAAAATGTGGTACTTCCCTCTAGCACCTCGTTTGAAGAGGTTGTACGCTTCAAGTGCTTGTGCTGATAAAATGCATTAGCACAAGGAGAGAGTAAGGGAGGCGGATGCAATGGGTATAATGGAGTACCCATCAGACTCGCCGGCATGGAAAGAGTTCGACAAGACATATCCGAAGTTTTCAGCCGAATCTAGAAATGTACGTTTGGGGCTTTGTACGGATGGTTTTAACCCGTTTGGAAGTGACCGGAAGTACTCTTGTTGGCCAGTCATGCTGACACTGCATAACCCGCCTTGAGTGCATGAAGGAACCGTTCATGTTCTTGACTGCGTTGGTGCCCGGGCCAGCTGATCCAGGACAGAAGCTGGATGTGTTCTTGCAGCCCTTAATTAAGGAGCTGATTGAGTTGTGGGAAAATGGTATCACTGCATATGATGTGTCAACGAAGAAGAACTTTACCTTGAGAGAAGCACTATTGTGGACCGTGAGTGATTTTCCTGCTTATTCAATGCTATCTGGAAGGAAGACTGCGGGTTTTCATGCTTGTCCACATTGTTTGGAGGACACTGATGCATTCAGACTGAAGGAGAGCGGGAAAGAATCTTGGTTTGACTGTCATCGTAGGTTTCTACCAAGGAACCATCCGTTTAGGAAGAACAAGACTCAATTCTTGAAAAACAAAGTAGAGATTAAAGGCCCTCCGAGACAACTTACTGGTGCACAGATACTTGCGGAGATTGATAGGCTGGGTCTTATGAAAGTGACTGAACTTGGGTGGGAGAAGCATAACAAGAAAATTGAGAACAAATGTGGATGGAAGAAGAGAAGCATCTTCTGGGACTTGCCTTATTGGAGCAGTCTTCTTATACGTCACATGTTGGATTTCATGCACATTGAGAAGAATGTGTTCGAGAACTGCTTCAACACGATTTGTAACATTCCCGGAAAGACAAAGGATAACGTTAAATCTAGAGCCGAGTTGGATACATGGTGTAAAAGGCCTGAGTTGACAACGCGGAAAAAAACATCTAGAGGAAAACAAGTATTTTTGCAGAAACTACTCTTTAATGAGAAGGGGCAGTGGCCCAAGGCATGTTACACGATTGATACTGAATCTAGGAACAAGCTGTTTGATTGGGTTAGGGGATTGAAGTTTCCCGACAATTATGCCTCAAAGTTGGGCCGATGTGTGGATTTGAAGAAGACGAAGATGTATGGAATGAAGAGCCACGATTGTCATGTGTTTATGGAGCGGCTTCTCCCGGTTGCATTTCGAGAACTGCTACCTAAACCTGTATGGATGGCTCTCACTGAGCTGAGCTTATTTTTCAAGAATTTATGCGCAAGGGTGGTTGATGATCAAGTGTTAGCAAACCTTGAAAGCAACATACCATTGATTCTGTGCAAGCTCGAGCGTATCTTCCCACCGAGCTTCTTTGATTCTATGGAACACTTGCCGGTTCACCTCCCACACGAAGCGAGGCTTGCTGGACCGGTTCAATATCGATGGATGTATCCATTCGAGAGGTGTGTAATATATGAAGACAATCATTCAATTCAAATGTCTGAATTTTCCAAAGTCACATTATATTACCCAAAAGTATATGCATTGCAGGTACTTGGGAAAATTGAAGAGGTATGTCAGCAACAAAGGTAGGCCTGAGGGATCGATGGTACAGGCACCTCCAGGCATCATTATGGGTCGCGGGCTGTTGTTACAGACCGCCAGATGTCGGTTAGTATATATGTTATTTCTGACTTGCAATATGATTTGTACTTATGTTTTTTTGCTTTCATTTCTAACAACTTTCTACTTGTTTGCATGTTCTTCAGCTCCCACACGAAGCGAGGCTTGCTGGACCGGTTCAATATCGATGGATGTATCCATTCGAGAGGTGTGTAATATATGAAGACAATCATTCAATTCAAATGTCTGAATTTTCCAAAGTCACATTATATTACCCAAAAGTATATGCATTGCAGGTACTTGGGAAAATTGAAGAGGTATGTCAGCAACAAAGGTAGGCCTGAGGGATCGATGGTACAGGCACCTCCAGGCATCATTATGGGTCGCGGTTGTTATTCTGAGACCGCGGATGTCGATTAGTATATGTTATTTCTGACTTGCAATATGATTTGTACTTATGTTTTTTTGCTTTCATTTCTAACAACTTTCTACTTGTTTGCATGTTCTTCAGCTCCATGCCGGGGAGCCCACTACTGCTCTTCACCACTTCAAGAAGGCAAAAATGAAGAATGGCATGTGGACTGATCCTAGGGCCGAGCAAATTGGGGTATGTTTCTTTGTTAAGGTTCACATTTATATTTGTGTATATTATGGCTCGAGCGTATCTTCCTAAAACTGTATCTCATTTCGTATGCACTACACTATTGTAGACTGAGGTGGAGCGGATTATGGAGGAGAGGATGATCGATGGTCATGAACTCACAATTCGAGAGCAGGACCAAATATTCTTCCAAGTTAATCCGATGGACGCTAAGGGTCGAGTGTATGGGCTCGGCGTTAGCCCTTCATTGACACCCCAGGTAGCTTCTCCGTGTCGCAGCAGCATCCTCATCACATGAAAATTTCTACACTCAAGAGCGGTGAATGAGCGATGAATCCTCTCAAGCAAACGATCGATCAACTTCTAGAGCAAAGAAGCTCATATCACTCGTCGGATGGATGAGATGACACAATGATGTTCATGCGAACCAACAACCACCGCCTCCTCCCGGTTCTTAGATGCTCATGTACTTACGTTGTTCTAGATACATACTTTTCACACTATTCATTTTATTCGGATATTTAGTCTTTTGTTCGGATATTTTATCGAATTTCTATTTTAATTAATGCAATTTTATCACTTTCGGGTATATTATCTACGACTACATTGTAAAACAGGTGAAATGTAAAAAACATAAAAATAAAAAAAAATTTAAAAAAAAAACAGTTTAGGGACGGATAAATCCGTCCCTAAACCATCCCGTTGATTAGGGACGGATTTATCCGTCCCTAATGGTCACAGCCATTAGAGACGGATATTATCCGTCTCTAATGGTGTTTGACCATTAGGGACGGATAAAATCCGTCCTGATTAAAGACGGATAATATATCCGTCCTAAGCGGTTAGAGACGCCCGTTTAAGGGAGGCGTCCTATCCGTCCCTAACGGATTAAGGACGAATCGGCAAGGGTTTAGGGACGGATAAATCCGTCCCTAAACCTGATTTTTCTTGTAGTGCAGGATGGATCGACCGACTGAATTCTACAAATTAGTTGGACATATTTAATGTTTCTTGCGACCATCTACACAGAGTAACTTGAACCACTCCCAGTCACTTCAACCCACTTTGTCTCAAATTGCTCAATGGATAAATTACTTTTCAGCAATTCAGCAAAATCGGTGGTAAACACTAGTTTTCGAACCCTTTGCATGCAATTCTTCTCTAGATGCCAACTACATAATCGGTGCCTTGAATTGGGAAACACTTTGTGTACTACCAACCTCATTGCTTTATCTTGATCTGTCATAATAGTCAGAGGTTGTTTCCCACCCATCACTGCTTTGAATTTTTCTAACAACCAAGTGTATGATTCTTCCGTCTCATTTGAAAGAACAACACCTCCAAATACACATGTCTTGAAATTATTGTCAACCCCAAAAATATAACAAATGGAAAATTATAAGAATTGGTTTTGTATGTACTGTCAAATACAAGTACGTCACCAAAAAGCTTATATTCTTCACGAGAACATCCGTCACTCCAAAACAACTTGGTAAGTGTATTATCTTCGTCGAGATCTGGTTCACATATTATACCTTCGTCTAGAAGTTTCATTCCTTCAAGTAGTATAATGCAGCATTTACATCACCACCCTCAACATTAAATCTCCGATTCTTGCCAAAATAGTTGTGACCATCTTTTCTATGAAATGGTAAATTTCCAGGACCACCGTGAAGATGCTCAATGACATTCATGGCGTCACATGCTCTAAGACCAGCTCCATTTAGAACACTCAAAATGACTTGATTTTGTTCGGATATGTGCCTGCATTATGACATAATTGCTAATGATTACACATGTCATGTGGAAGATCATAGATAAATTACAAGTGCACGGTGTTGTACATGACAAAAAAACATTAGCAATATGCTAATGTAAAATTTTAACAGTCAAAGTACCTATTGCACTTCAATAGGTGCCTGTCTTGAGGAGGAACGTACCAGCTCATGATTATGTATATTGTCGAATTTAGTAGGGACATGACTTCCATCCTTTTGACGACTAACATTGAGTCTTGCTTGACAATTACATCTCAGATTTGGTCTACCCTGACGAATTCTTGATTCATTTTTGGTTAGCGAGACTCCTGCACAAAAGCATTCAATTTGTACGTAACCCTTATTACCTTCCTTATCACTTTTTGAATGTCCTCGTCGAATATCAAAGCCATGATACCACCCATATTTAGTATAGAATTTTGAAACAGCATTCAAATCCTTAAATCTCTCGGGCAAGATCATCATGCATTCTATTTCTTTCGACTTATCGTTGAATGGAGTATCATCATTCACTTCGAAATTGTCTCTTGACATTTCTGGCAAATTGGAATAACATGGCATATCATTGTTATATAAAAGTTGAAAGATAAATTTTTTTTACCAGCAACGAAAAGTATAATTCACAAAAATGTGGTTTGACATTACCTACTGTATCAATAAACTTATTATCACTACTTTGCCACATCAATACATATTATCGCTGCAGCATTTCATGCATTCCATCTAATTAATTCGAACGATATCACAACTATCACTTAACAATAACTTGAAAATTAACTCCATACAAAATACTCAAAATCGAAATATAACATAGAATAATGAATCCAAACAATTAATAGAAACGTCATACATACCTTTCACCAATAAGACAAGGATGAACTTATAGTTGAAGAATGATGTGTATCCGCATACGATTTGTTCATATCAAATCAATATCTTCTTCTTTAGTGTTCAATTTGTTATGTTGAATATAATTAAAGTTCAAGAGTTCATATCAAGTTAATTAGAAAAAACTCAAAATTAAAATTCAAAAAGAAACATTTTGTATTGGTTAATGAAATTATTTAATACATGTTGGTTTGGTTGTTAAAAGTTGTTAAACTCAGGTTCAACATAAAGGAGAAATACATCACGCCATTTAATTTCATAAAGTGGAGGTATTAATGGTTGTTGTTTATTTATAAGACATATATACAATGCGGCAGCAATACATTTACAATGCTGCTGCGAAAGTAGCTGTATTTGTTATTTAGAGTATCAAACTGATGCAGCAACATTTAGTTATAATGTTGTAGCAAGAATCATCGTGTTTACTTGAGATCGTCAATGAAATGCTACATCATAACAAAAACATTACTGCAACGTTGCTTACTGAGTTTCTTCAAATGCTTATTTTTTTACAGATCCGGCCACGTCCACTTAAACATAGTGGATGTCAGGTTTCGGTGGATGATGCATCATCTAAACTCATCAATATTTTATAGTGGATGTCGATTTCGGTGATTGACGGATTCCGGTGGTGCATGAGGTTGTCATCGGATTCCGGTGTGTTTGAGGTGGTTGGCGGATTCCGGTGTGGTGGTCGGCGGATTCTGGTGTGCTCGAGGTGGTCACTGGATTCCGGTAAGCCATAGGTGGTCGCCGGATTCCGGTCAGTGGAGGAGATGGAAAATAGTTTTAATTATCAATTGAAGTAATTGATTTAATATACTTAAATAACATTTGATTAAAAAAGATGTTTATTTTATTATATTGCGAAGTCGCACAACGTTATTATGCGACAATGCGACACCCCATCGCATTAATAATAAATCAACGGATGAGATTGAATCAAGATTTGATCTAATGGTTAAAAGGGGTGTACTATTGTTAGTACAATGCGACGCTACTATTATTAACAATACCCTAGTTTGTTTCACATCGATTCTAATAGTAATATGACATGTTACCTCGCTTTAAATTTCTTGCCACTCACTTTGAAAGACAAGTGTAGGGTGTAGGAGCGTAGGCTAGTTTCGTTAACGTTTCTTGTTTCTCTAGTGCTTGGTGTTCCTTAGGTACCTCTCTGTTGGCGGTTTGGATGGAGTTGGGGTGTTGTTTGTTTTTTAAGCTTCTTGTTGGAAGGTTTGGATGGAGTTGGGGTTATGAGTCTATATTGGGCCACTTCGAAAGCTGCTTGTTTTTTTTACCTCTATTTGGAATCTTATTGTAACAAGCTCTATTTTGATATTTTTGTAACTTGAGGTTCAGTCTCTTGTGGAGTTGTAGGTCGGGATTAAGGGTTGTATTTCCGCCCGTGGTACAATGCCGAGCATACCTTGTGCACGATTGTAACTTCTTGGACTTGTTCTCGTTTCGTAATATATATTTGGCTTATAAAAAAAAAAAAATGCAGGGAATGCCTGTTATGTGCGTCTCAACTCATAGACAAACTTCATTGTACAAAAAACTCGATAATACTTGGGTTCGTTCAAGCAGGGCGGATGTGTACTTACTATGGGTAGAACGCTCTTTTTTAAAAGGTAAATTTTAGTGTAATTTTGACGTATTTTGATATTTTCCCCACCCCTTTTAGGGCCCTTTTAGTGTCAAATTCTATTTTTCTTTATCATAACACACACATACATATAGTTTATCTTCAATAAAAATGCAAGTATTTGTATGTTTTTTTTGTTATATTTAATATATTTTGTATATAGCAATTAAAATAAATAATCCTTTCTTAAATAACAAAAAAGTTACGACATGAGCCTTTTATAGCTTCACCGTGCGTTCATGTAATGCGATTTTATCCTTTTATCTCGAGTCAAGTTTGAATGTGTTTATGGTAACTTGAGCCCACGCTAACATATATATCAACTCGTTTTATAAGATGAATTTCAAATTATTCACTGCTAGTTTTCACAGAATAAACTTTACACCATATCATACATGTAACGCCCCAAAATTTCAAGTCAAGTCCAAAGAGCTTAAAGGGATTGAGAACGCTACTCATACCGACAAGATGCACCTTTATTTTCGGGAATTCACCTATAAGAACTTCAGAGTTAAGCGTGCTTGCTCTGGAGCAATCTTAGGATGGGTGACCAACTGGAAAGTCTCTCGGTTCGCGCACGAGTGAGGACAAAGTAAGACATGTTAATCAATGGATAAGATATCAATAGGAGAGTTAAGCAAATGTATGGCCGAAGTGTTGAAAAATTTACATTAGTGATGATCAAATTAATTCTGATATCATTCTCGGTATAGAATAATTTTGTATGCTAGTATAATAGCAAAGAACCAAATTCCACGGTTGATGACTAGTATAATGAATTAATCAAAGAGAACCTAAATTTAGTTCATCATCCATCATATTAATTTGATCAATTCTCGAAGAAGTTACGTCATTGCCCATCAAGAGACTTTCCAAATATGAAATTTCTATTTTTGGACTTCACTTGAGATCACATATTTTTTAGTCAAACTGTTGCAGTCTATTTTTAGTAGAGATAATACATAAGACTATTTTTAGTTTGTCATTAATTGTTAATTTATTGTGAGAACATATACTGTACTATTTGGTATTGAACAGATTTCAGTATGAATTTTGACAAGTTTTGGTGGGAACCAACAAGACCTAGGCTAGGATAAAGCAAAGAATTCCCAACCTCATATAATACTGCAACGGGGTAAAATCACATGTAATATCATCTGAGTTTTACAGTCATAACAGTACCATTTAGTCTTAATTTCCTTTTTCAAATGGACCAACACTTGCAACATCAAATACGAGTATTTTGTTACAAATGTGGCATGCTTAACTAAAAAGATACTCCTACATTTAAAATGTGGATAATGCAAATGCGTGTTATTATACATGTGATACATGAGCATATTAATGTTTGCATTTAAATATGTCATAGTATTTTATTAGGATGATAGATAAATAAAGTGATAAACTAATAATAATTCCAAACGAGTGTACTGCAAGGTACTGACCCGTCAGGCCATCAATGTGAAATTTCGGCCCGTTAGACTTACCCAGAGCTGGGCCTGACCGTGCCTAATGCCTTCAATACTCAATAGCTACCTTAACGTTTTCAATTTCCTATCAATTTTTTTTCTTTCAAAATTTTGGAAAAATGAAACCCTTTTTTTGGTCATTATCAAAATTTTATGTATCAATTACATAATCATATTTCGACAACAATTTCACACTTTGATTAGTTTTGTTTTATCCGAATTCTTAAAACTTGGTGATAAAAATGATGTGAAACTACAGTAGTATAACGTCACTCACAACAATGGAACGGGGACATTACGAGATTATAGTAAAGCTCCATTGTCCTAAAATCAGTTGATGATTAGCCGACTTCAATTCATAGTGAGACCGGACGTTACTATCACAGTACGAGGGGTATTAAAAATTACCCAACATACACTAGCAACTCCAACTCAAAGCACTGAAGCAGTACTGTTACTAGGTCTCTCTCTTTCTGATTAAACTTAATTTAGTTTTCCAAATTCATAATTTTTTTGATTGGTAATAAAAACTCAATTACGTAAGCGAACTTCTTTAATCAATTTGGAAAAAAAGCTAGTCGATAACAGGTTTTTTTAAAGAAGTAGCTTCTTATCTTTTTCATTCCGAAAATATCCCTAACCTATATTAACCTAAATTAGAATAAAGAAAATAAGAAACTCTTTAAAATGCATACATGTAGGATCATTTGTT
Organism: Plantago major; assembly: GCA_026545765.1. Taxonomy (NCBI): domain Eukaryota; kingdom Viridiplantae; phylum Streptophyta; class Magnoliopsida; order Lamiales; family Plantaginaceae; genus Plantago; species Plantago major. The sequence continues at coordinate 15,473,201 of CM048844.1, read as the reverse complement.
ATACATTTTGTGTACTTTTTTGCAACTAGCATAAAGATTAATGTATCCGCACATCTTTAAAATGCATACATGTAGTACACATCAAATACTGATTTTTTTCATTATTAAATTAAAATGCTCAACGATTATTTCTTTCAACTTCTGATAATTTTGATGATGTTATTATAGTGGCGATGTAAAGTATATTAAATATATATTATAATTATTGGACAAAATATGATATATTATTATTTAAAAAATTATAGACTAATAATACGATAAGAAATGTTAAAGACAAGAAAAATAAGAGTAATGTATTTTTATGTCATTTTACAAAATACCAAATTTAATTTCTTTCTAATTTAAACACCTAATTTAAAACTTTTAAAATTTCACTGGCATTCTAAATTTGCTTTTCAACTAGTTTTGCTAGATATAGCCTAGATCTAGATCTGAAATACAAAAATATATACTGGTCAGAGAAAAGATGCGGTATAAAGTTAATCCCCTTTTAATTTTTCCCACCCTTCTATAATTAAATAAATCCCCAATTATTGCTTCCCTGCTTTTGCTAAACATACCGTTAAAGCAGATCCAAAGGCAAGAAGTAAAATTTTCAGAAACAGTAAAAAATATTATTAAAATTAAACCTTGAAAAGTTACATTATTCATTGAGAAAAATAATGCTACAATCGAAATTTCAAATCTACACACTCTCCATCAAATTAAAAATAAGTAGATTGAAAATAGGGAAAATACAGGAAAATCCAAACTGGCTGTGATCACCGGTCATAAATGTTACTATATGCGTTCCAAGAACGTCATACATTATATTACAGTTTGCGTGTAGGTTTATAGTAATTTAAATGTTAAAGTATGAATCAGTGAAAAAATGTAGTATAGGTTTAGTGACAAAAACTTGTAACTTCAATGTAAAGTTAAAATTTTAAATATTTTTTATATGCGGAGAAGTTTTCATTTTTAATAATGTAATACATATTATGAAACATTTAAAAATGAAAAATGTATAAAATTCTATGAGACGAAAAAAGTATTGAAGTTTACAAGGGAGTTTAGTTAAATGTGGGGAAGAGTGGATTTCTTTATGCAAGCTTCCATCCCATAAAATACACACTTGCATAAAATAGGCTGGTAATTCCAGCTGGTTACTATTCTTTGGTTACCGATCAAATATTATTAGGATTTAATTTGTGGTTATATCTTTTAAGGCTATGTTTTTTTCAACTGTAATTTTCTGAATTGAATTGAATTGAATTGAATTGAATCAATTGAATCGAATCGAATCAATTGTAGTATAAAATATAACCTAGAATCGAATCGAATCGAATGGGCGAATCGAAATGAATGAGTTTTCAGTTGAATAGAAGAAAGCCTAAGTCTGCAGGTCACAATTATCTCGTCTTGCAAGAAGTTATAATATCTTTGTAAATTTTTTAAAGCAGACTAGGAGAGTGTATGATACTTCCTCCGGTCCATTAAAATCTTTCTAGGCCTCTTAATTTATCTTCAATTAAGGAATGATAGTAAAAAATAAGTATTATATATATTGGTAAAGTTGTAAGTGGGTGATAAAGTAATAGAGATGTTGATTAAAATGATGATAAAGTAGGAAAGAAAAATAATAAATAATTAGTTAGTGGGGTAAAAAATTTTCATTTATGGAGTTAGTAAGTTTCTAATATCACCTAAAAGATGGAAAGTTAAGAAGTTATTAATGGAACGGAGGTAGTAAAGTATTGGAAGAATATGTTGGCACGAACTACATGTACAAGATAATAGGAATAATAAAATGAAGATTAGGTAAAGCATATTGTATAATTTAGTATATTTAGACGTCAGACGTACATTCCCTGTTTCCTCCATTCACATTGAATAATACAGACCGACAGCTAAACTATGGACTACACTATCTATTTATTTTCATATAAATGTCATAACACATTTAGAAAGAAAAATCTTCGAGCACTAATTATGAATGGAATGGACCAACAGAGAGCATGCCGAATGCGAGAGTACATAACCTGAAATTTATGTAATTATCCGTAGATACCGTTAGTTAAGCATGTTATTTTAAATCTAACAAAAGCAATCGAATTGAATAGAATCAATTATAGTATAAAATATAACTTAGCAGAATCGAATCGAATGAATCAACTAAATCAATCGAATGAGTTTGCAGACGAATAAAACAAAGCCTTTGTGTAGCACAAACTTTCAAGAATTGTATAACTTTGGCATCGCTTTATCTCAAGTTCAACATCCCATATATTTAATAAGTATACCTATAATGATTTTGAGTATTAATAATAATGTCCGTTGATTCATTTTTGTTTCGAATTAAAAGAGTACTTTATGATAGAAGCATATGCAAACGTGTATTTAGTTCTAGTGCTAACGTTTTGTTAATTAGTACTAGTACGTAGATCACAAATCCACTGTGGAAAAATATTCCAGGCATAATAGAATATAAATTGGTACAATAAGTTGGGAGTGATTACCACTTCATGTTCCAAGCTTTCTCTCGGTGAAAATATCCCCAAGCATTGTTTTCTTTAAGATGGACAAAACAAACTTGGGCTCCCTATTTGTTTCACCATTGATAAACATAAATCTTTACATAAAGATACGTTAATCAAGTAGTATAAAATTTACACTAATAGTAGTAATATCTAACCACTCTAAAAACGGTCAGTAGGGCCTGTACCAAATGATGTTCAGATGTTCCATATGTGATGAAAAATTTCCGTTAATGAGCTTTAAATGCCGACATGTTTGTATAGTTTGACTGGACGTATAATTAGTAAGCGTTGTCAATAGGTAGTCTTATCCATACTCATATCCATATCCTAACCTGACACTAATTAATGTAAATTCTGAATCCGAATATGTTTGGACTTTATCCAAATTCATTTGCACATAAAATTTTCACAGGTAAACTACACCTAGACCCGGACCCATTAGCTAGGATATTGGATATAAACCCGAGTATAAAAGGGTATCAAAATTATACGAGAACCTACAATTGAAAACACTAATTAGCAATACGAAATTATAAGGACACTTACACGAATCCTAATCCCCAATTCCACCCCACAACAAGAAGGGACACATCCCATTCTTAACCCTTACCTCGCCCCAAAGACACTCAAAATAGGACACTCACTCACAAGCACACTAAATCCCAACTATAAATAACCCCACTCTCTCACTCCCACACTCACTCAACCAAAACAAACATGATGAAGAACACAACTACAACTCTCCACTTCTCACTCCTAATCTTGTTCTTCATCTCACTCTCCAATGCCCTTCCCAACACATGCAACACACCTGACCGCTCCTCAACTCTCCAAATCATCCATGTAAACAGCCCATGTTCACCATTCAGGCCCCGAACACCCCTCTCATGGGAAGACTCGGTTCTCCAAATGCAGTCCAATGACAAAGCCAGGCTCCTATACTTCTCTAGCCTTGTCGCCGGCCGGTCCATCGTCCCGATAGCCTCGGGACGGTCGGTCACCCAGAACCCAACATACATTGTCCGGACCAAGATCGGAACTCCGGCCCAGACGCTTTACGTGGCGGTCGATACTAGCAACGATGCGGCTTGGATTCCGTGCACCGGGTGTGTCGGTTGTACCTCGAGCGTTAGCTACAGTCCGGTTAAGTCGACTACTTCCAAGTCAGTGCCTTGCGGCTCTTCGCAGTGTCGACAGGTAACTGTCTTACAAGCTCGAACTTTTAGATTTTACTAAATGTTAGTAAATGTATTAGTATCACTACAATGTTTAATTATGTTTTCATGTTGCATATTACATGGTACATACCATTTGTGTAATTGATATTGTTGTCTTATTCACCATTGTCATGTTAGGCAGAATTGTAGAGGTATAGTGAACCCGTGAACATACTGATACAGGACTGTTGCAAAGATAACGTTAAACACACACTGTTTTATTTTAACTTTTTTACATTTACCATAAATACGTACATCACTATCTTGATTCATATGGGCATTATTATCTATACTGTTGGCAGTTTCTATAATCTAGAAGTGTATGCCAGCAAAATAACAAAATATATGCATCCTCCAATTTGTAAAAGTCTCTTCCATTTTGGATATTTTGGTCCCACTTAAGATCTATATATAAAATCCGTTATATTTATACATTATGGTTGAGAATAATACACATAAATTATAATAGTTATTTTTAATTCAATTGTGTTTATTTTCTAAGTGAAGTACAAGTATAAATTTGTTGGTCCCATTTTAGATCTCTATATATAAATAGGTGTTATTTCAAACTACAATGTATACAATTTATTTATTTACCCGGTTATTGGGATAATCTTTTCTTTAGGTGTTTAATCATAAAACTTCTCCCTAACAAAGAAATAGTTTCCCTTAGATTGGAGAACAGATCCATATAAGCACCTTTATCCAGCACCAATCATATCTTCCATCCCCAATCACTAATTAAAGTTGTCACGCACATAATAATTCCATTCACCTTTAAAACCATTGTTGGCCGCTCAACCATTGTTTTAGTATTTATCTAACTTTACCAGTTTACCTAGTGTCGTAGCATCAATCTAAATTAGGAACTTCTTTTACCTAACTTAATTTCAAATGACAGGTACCAAACCCAAGTTGTACCACCAACACATGTGGGTTCAACACGACCTACGGCAGCTCGAGCCTAGCCGCGACTCTAGTGCAGGACAATGTTACCCTTGCAACCGACTCCATCCCCGGCTACACCTTCGGTTGCATCCAGAAGGCCACCGGAACATCCCTTCCAGGTCAAGGACTTATCGGCTTGGGCCGTGGTCCATTATCTCTACTATCTCAATCGAACAGCCTTTACCAATCCACTTTCTCTTACTGCCTACCGGGCTACAAGTCACTCAGCTTCTCTGGATCACTGAGGTTAGGGCCTAATAGCCAGCCCAAGAGGATCAAAACTACCCAATTGCTGAAAAATCCAAGAAGATCATCATTTTATTACGTGAATCTGTTGGCCATTAGAGTTGGCAAGAGAACTGTAACCATTCCTCCAAGTGCTTTTGCTTTTGATCCTAGTACTGGTGCTGGAACAGTCTTTGACTCAGGTAAAATTTTATAAACCATGCCCATCTTATAATTTCTCGCATTATAGGGACTAAATTGCAATATTGTGAAACTAGATGTGCTCAATGCAATTTAAATTTTATTTAGGAAAATGTTACAAGAATTTGCCTTAATTCATACTATACGTACCTACTAAGATTGTCTTCTTCTTGTACCTAAAAACACTAGGGACCGTGTTCACCAGTCTTGTGAAGCCGGCCTACATCGCGGTAAGAGATGAATTCCGTCGCAGGATGGGAAAAACTGCAGTTGTGTCGTCCCTAGGAGGATTCGACACGTGCTACACGGTCCCAATCACGATTCCCACCATAACATTCATGTTCTCAGGCATGAACGTGTCATTGCCACAGGACAACTTTGTCATTCGCAGCAGTGCTGGTTCAACCTCCTGCCTTGCCATGGCCGCAGCACCAGATACAGGCGTAAACTCGGTTCTCAATGTGATCGCCAGTTTCCAGCAGCAGAACCACCGCATTTTGATCGACGTGCCGAATTCGAAGCTCGGAGTGTCCCGTGAAAGATGCAGCTAGAGTCCGTCACTATTATACCTAAGTTTTTAAATCTATCTAGTAGCAAGTACTATTTGATTGTGATCATTGTGTGTTAGTAACATTATTAAGTTGCATTTCGGAAATCTGTCCTTTGATTTGTTTGAGACTATTAGAGAATCTGGAATCTTAATTATGGAATGTCTTTAGGTATCAAAAGTGGAATGAAATTGAATGATTCTGTAGTTTTAACTAAAGATGGATTTGTCACGGGTTCATGTTGGTCTATATGTCTGGCTTTTCTTCCAACTTTTTTGTTTACAAGTCACGGGTTTTACAGTTTTATCCACCGACAAAATCATTGGTTTATCTTCATCATCCTTTCTACTTAAAAAAATCACATCGGATGCTTTCGTCAAACATTAATTGGAAGAATGAAAAATGAAAAATACGTACCTAATCTCAGAGGCAGACCATGATTTAAACTTTTGGGGAGTCCAAATCGAAAATTGAGAGCTAAAGTGAAATTCAATATACTTTAGAATATATACGAGATCGATTACGTTATAATATGACTACTAAAAATAATTAAATAGTACTATATTACTCCAACAACATGACTTTCTTGTCCTTTTTTAGAAATATAAAACTTTTGTTATCTACCTTGTCATAAAATGACATAATTAACTTATTTGTTTAATTAACTTATTTGTTTAAGGTGCCCATAAAACTTCGATAACTGATGATGTTTCGTCCTATCTTTTCCTCTATACGCGTATAAAGTCAAGTTAAACTTTTAATCCTTATTTAAAGGATTAGTTAGTCTTTTTTATTTCGTAAATTAAGGAAAATCAAAACGTATACCCGAGCAAGAATACCACGTCCGGGAAGTATGTCGATGAACTCGTCGGACTATCGGTTTACTTTGCAAATTTGTAATGTCAATGGTATTCCAATAACGCGCTAAAAAGACTAAAATAGTCTAGCAGCAACTATGCTGTCTATGGTCCTACTCATGCTAACTTATGGGTAGATTTTTGTGATAGTGGCAATATACAAAATATTGATATACAAACACTAGTCCAGTACAGTGTATATATACACTCTCAGTCCCACGTGAATTCATATACCTACCATTTTTAGTCGTTTCATAAAACTTCATACGTTACTAAAAAATTAAGGTACCCAAAATCCAACAAATAATATAAAAAAAAAAAATCCTACCTTCACACCTTTTTACACATTTCACACTAAAATACCACAAAATATCTGAAAATACGGTCTATATATGACTTATGTAGAGACAAACCTTTTTACACATTCATGTTGTTAATCAAAGCATCTATGTTGTCAACACTGGTGTACTTTCGTATAAAAAATGCATTTTGTTAACAACACAAATGTTTTGATTAACAGAATGGATGTTTTTATTAACAACATAGGTCTGTCTCTAAATAAATTATTAAAAAATCGTCTCCTAGGAGACATACTCTAAAATCACACATTTTTACCACATTTTTATGTTTTATCATTTATTTTAGTTTTAACGTAAAACAACACGCTAACCTTAATGCTAACCTTAATGTATGGAATTTTCTGGGATGAAGTGTGTATACAAAATTTTGATACGGATCAACGGATGTTCTTAATTACTAATTACAAATATAATATCTTAAACAATAGTATGAATAATTTTTTCAGAATGTCTCTAGAGAGAATCTCTCTAGACAAGCTATTTAGAGACATGCCTATATTATTAATAAAAACATACATGTTTCCATGTTATTAATTAAAACTTATATGTTTTAAACATTAGTGTTTTTTTATACACATGGGTGTTAATTAAAACGTATAAGTTGTTAATAACATATGTATCAACATGTATGTTTTTCTTAACACTATAGGTCTGTTTTTAGATCACTTATCTAGACGTTGTCAACTAATAAATTTACTTATGTATATGAGTGTACATTTTATTTCAAATCATCACCGGTATATACCATCAATGTTTTTAAAAATATCCATGATGTTATTTCGTGTGTTAGATATCCGGGGTGTGAACAAAGTCTTGGTCCTCCTCCAAAATTCAAAACAAAACGAATTGAATGAAGGAAACATCCCATTGACCCCAAGTGAAAGTGAGGCATAGTGGCATACTACTACAAGTCTTGGTCCTCCAGGCTATCATCACAATTCACAGAAACACAGACGTACCAAGCCAAGCAAGAATGGATGCTCCGGTGCAGTTCCTCCTGGAGAACCTATCAAACCTGGTAAAGTACAAATATGATTTAATCTCGAGCGCAAAAGGTGAACTTGAGCAGCTGAAAGAGGACCTTCGTACACTGAGGGCCATTCTAAGAGCTGCTCCAGGGAAGTACAAGAAGGACGAGCTCTTCAAAGAATGGGAGAGACAGATTCGAGGAACTGTCTACGATGTCGAAGACATTATCGACTCTTGTATCACTGAGAAAGCCACAGGGAAGGCCAAGAACATTTTCGCAAGAACAGTTGCTAAAGTCAACCGTACTAGTAGCCTTGCTGAAGAGGTCAGATCCGCAAAGGCTAAGGTTAATACCAGGTTTCAGGATACCAATCTTAAGTTTTCGCCGAATCTTGATCGTGCAGACACGCCTGATACCACTGCTGTTGAAACTAGGCTTATCAGGCAACAGGTCAGTCACCATTTCAGTTAGTGTATATGCGTTCTTTTTCACCAATGTCTATGTTTATCGGAATGAATTAGATAGTATTAGTCGGTAGTTGATTAGTTAGCTTTCAATCGAGCATCACTTGATTTCACTAAACAGTAAGAAATATGATCGTATTACTATGAATTTTATCATAACATGACTTTTATAAGAATTTCACATTATTGAAAGGAAACTTTTACAAGAATTTCAAACTATATGAAGCTACCTGAGTTCAATTGTCATGATTATATTGAAAATGAGATTATCGAGCCAATAAGGTATCAGATAAGTTAGTTGTAAACAAAGTACATTCAATTTAGACTATGTTAACTGTTATGTGTATTTAGTAAAATTAGTTGATAAATTATTTTATACCTGATTAGGTAGATGGTAACTGGTAAGTAGTCGATTTTTATGGAGATGTTTAGCAAATTATTTAGTTGATCATTAGCTAGTTTAGGAAATTAGTTAGCTTAGAAGTTAGATGATAAACTAGCTATGTGCTATATATAACCCCCTGTTTGGAGAACTTGTTTCATTCATTGTCCATGGCTTGTTGCCACTCAGTGTACGTGCTTGCTTGCCTGTAAGTTTTAGGTTCAACAACCTTTATTATAGTAGATGTAAAAGCACAGTGATTAGAAGATTATATTGTGCAGTACAAAGATGATGAGAAATAGGATACAATATAGATGAAACTACAATTGCGTTTGCAGAACTATGAATTGGAATGATCTGGCATTGAACTTGGTTGAAAACCAAATTACAAACTGAGAAAATAGTTCTCAGATGAAGTAAGTTTTCCAAACAGAGAAGGAGATATATGTATAGTTAGTTAACTACCATAACTAGCTTTTTTGTATAAGGAAAGTTTCTTAATATCGAAATGCTAATATGAACTCTTCTTCTGCTCTCCTTAAGAATAACCCTGTTACGTACCTAACAGGTAGCTTAGAATAAAGCCTAACTGGTTGCCAACTGATTTGATATTAACTTCTACTTAAAGAATAAGTTACCTGATTTTGGGGTTCAAATCTTCTTAGTGCTTGCTTTGTTACTTACAGTTTCTGATATCACAATGTATGCAGAAAAGGCAAAGCAAAATTGTTGGTTTTGAAGATGAGGCTACCAAATTGATTGATTATTTGAAAGAACCATCAGATAAAGTTGATGTGGTCTCAATCATTGGTATGCCTGGCCTGGGTAAGACAACGGTGGCCTGGAAGATTTATCAGGATCCACGAATCATATATCAATTCCCTGTTCGAATTTGGGTGAACATTTCTGATGATCTCAATATCAAAGACGTGCTTGTCAATATCTTGAGCCAGTTATTTACCCAGGCGATTCCCGATAATAAGACTAATGATGACTTAGCCAATATGGTTAAGCAACGTCTCAAGTCCGAAAGGTTTTTGATAGTTATGGATGATGTCTGGACTAAAGGAGCATGGAACACCCTCAAATTCTTCTTGCCAACGAGTAATCAGATGGGTAGGGTATTGATTACAAGTCGTGAAGAGAAAGTGGCTTATCATGCTAATGCTAGCAGACCACCTCACAAGCTCAGATTCTTGACAGAGAAAGAGAGTTGGGAACTCCTCCGGTACGAGGTATATGAGGGCAATGATGTCCCTAAAGAGTTGGCAGAGGTCGGATATAAAATATCAAAAAGTTGTGATGGGCTTCCCCTTTCGATTGTGGTGATAGGGGGAATTCTAAAGGATAAAATTGCAGATGCTCGTGGCATAGTGGAATCGATAAAGAAAGAATGGGATGATGTCTCTGCCAGAATTCAAACTTATCTTGGTGGTGGAGACCAGGCTAAGCTGTTAGAGAAAATTGTAAGGCTTAGCTACGAGAAGCTACCTTATGAGCTGAGAGACTGCTTTCTGTACTTGGGGGTGTTTCCGGAGGACGCAAACATCTCTGCCAAGAAACTAACCTTGTTATGGATCGCGGAAGGATTCATACAGGAAAACCTGGAGAAGAGCTTGGAGGAAATTGCCAGTGACAATTTAAAGGATCTCATCAACCGAAACTTATTGATGGTTGAGAAATCCAAGCCAACCGGTGAAGCTAAAATATGTCGCGTTCATGACACAATACGCCAGTTCTGCAGAACAGAAGCCAACTTTGAGAATTTAAACTTGTTCCAAGAAGTCAGTTGGACCAACAGAGGTGTTTTTGTGCCTCCACTCAACGATGTAGGTAATTACCGCCGCCTTTGCATACATTCTTCAGTGGACAAATTCTTCTTATTAAAGGAAAAACCAAAACTCCACAACGCCCGTACTTTTCTGTGTTTCTCTAAGTCTACCATTGATCTGGATGCTAAAGATATAGCACCTGTCACAGAAGCATTCTATTTACTCAGAGTCTTAGATGCTGAAAACTTGAGGTTTCCGAAATTTCCCCAAAAGCTTGTAGAACTAATTCATTTGAGGTACCTCACTCTGACATTCACTGGTGAAAAAATGAAGTCTCTTCCAAAGATCATGTCAAATCTTTGGAACCTACAGACTCTTATAGTGGACACTCCGTCCCGTACACTTGAGATCCATGGAGATATTTGGATTATGAGGCACCTGAGGCACCTCAAGTCAAAATCATCCATTGTCCTTCAGAAAGACGGGAAAGGAGAAGGTGGTGAGAACCTTCAAACACTGGAAAGATTGTCACCTCCGAGCTGTACGGAATCAGTTTTTAACCAAGCATGTAACCTGGTTAAGCTAGGAGTTCAAGGCGATCTATCCTCTGTCTTGGGTTCCAATTGTTTAGAAAAACTGGAGCGCCTTAAAAAGCTAAAGCTAGTGCACAAGGGAGGACTGAAGAGACTGTTGCTCCACCTACCTGAATTCCCACCAAATCTAAAAATTCTAGTACTCACGGGTACTCATTTGGGCTGGGAAAAGATGTCTGTATTGATGGAGCTTGGATCCCTTGAGGCGCTCAAACTCAAAGAAAGCGCGTTTATTGGAGACTCTTGGGAAGTTGGAACTGGTGGTTTCAAGAATCTCGAACTATTGGACATTGAGAGGACAAATTTAAAGAGTTGGACAACCTCTGAGGATTCTTTTCCACAACTGAGGTTTCTTTCACTGAAGAACTGTGAGGAACTAGAAGTAGTTACATTTGCCCTCCACAAGAAACTTGAGATGTTATACTTGGAACGTGTTACAGAACTTGCTGTTTCTTCTGCCGAAAGAATTAAGGAAGAGAAAGGAGTGGATTTCGTGCTTAAAGTTGCTCCTACAGACGATACTCCAAAGGCTCAAGTCCTATAGGAACTGTAAGTTCCTAAGAATTCATGTGCAATGTTGGTATTTGATTTAAATTCTATAGTGACCTGATTACCGGTATTCAGCACATTAGTTATTTCTGAATGAGTTTCTTATATGCACTTATACAGTGATGCCGACGCCTTGAGCATGGAGTATTAACAATGGTGTAAGTTCATATGCTATATCTTACAATAACTTGACCATCAGCACATTACTTACTTCTAGATGACTTTGTCAGCTGCAGGAATGAGCGATTCTGTGATGTCGTTCAATGTCTACAGGCTCCAGCAAACTACTGTTGTCCATTTCGCGTGCCGTTGATTTTTCTCTCAGTGCCCGTTTATATTCCCATTACCTGAACTTAGCTGGTTTCCTATTCCTGTGATGAACTTCTGTGTTTGTTTGAATTTGGTGTGTTTTGCATAATTATTGTTCGAATTTGGCTCAATTCTGAGTTTCTACTGCACTTGTACTTGGGTGCTTTCTATGTAATAACGTCGTTTGACATGAATAATGTTACAATTCGTATTCAAGATTGGTTTGTAGAAGATACAGGATGAATGAAAAAGTGAGATAAACGATAACAAGTTTCATTAGACGATTTTGCAGAGCTTCATGCTGGAGAATGGTCTTTTAACGAAAATCCCCAAGCTGATTGTGAGAGTTTTAACTCAACAATGATATTGATCGTTGAACGACCTAGATCAATTATGGAAATCTCATCGGTGGTGATCAAATCCGGGATATGAAAAGCTGGAGAATTAATTAGGCATTTAACTAATTCAATTTTCTGATTGTAGAAAGAAATCTAGGTGGTTTCCTTATACAAGAAGGTTACCTAAATTAGTTTTCTTGTGCTAGAAGCATTAGTAATTAGTTTTATTGTTCTAGTAGGATTTGGTAGTTGAGTTCTCTATATATAGTCAAGGGGCTTGTTTGTTACATAAATCAGATCAGACTAGAATATCAACAGTAGAATATTGATAGGAAGTTAGGGATCATATACTTCGGAGAATGACATACTAGGTTGGTCTTATATTTTATGTGGGATTATTCTGGTTATGTCGTGTAGTTGTAACCTAGGTATCAATAAAGATTATTGTTTGATCTCCGTGGACGTAGGCATTGCTGAACCACGTTAAATCTTGTGTCTCTAACTTTCTGATTTTGGTTCATTGTTTGTTCGATTATTATTTTCTGTGATTGTTGCATATTTCTCATTTAACTTAAAATTGATGATTCATACGTGATGGGAAAAAGTGCAATTGACAGTCCAAATCTTCAAATTTCACAAAGAGACTTGCATTGGCTACAAATACTTAGGAAAGCACTAAACACGATTGAGAGATTCAATAAATTGAAATCCACCAAGTATGCTTGCAAACCTCGTCGCATCTTTAACCTCAACACCCTTGAATTCATGAACTAATTCAAAAGTCTTGTAAACAAGGTTGTATATTATGACTTCTCCTGAAATCTGCAAGACCAAGAAAGAGTCATCTTCTTCTACACGACGAACTACACATGATACCGTGGTGGAATCCGACGACCATAAGGTCCATGAACATCCCGGATCATCCCAAGAAAAGCATCAACAACTGGTGATAGATCAACTCGGTACTTGATAAACCAATCAGAATAGTCCCTCTTCATCTCGTACACATCAAACTCAATTTGCTTTTCAATAATCTCAATGTAATGCAAGTGATCACACGACTCCCCAAATTAATAATTTGTCCGCCAATCACAAATTAACATCTGGTATTGGCGGCAGGGGCATTATTTTTAGTGACTGATCCTCAACATTGAAGTAGAAAGAATCTCCAATCCCATCATCACAGATCCAATGGATGGACCCGTTCCAATATATAATTTACTTCCTCATCAAAAGGCTCATCACTCAACCTCCACTGACCAGCATCAGATGAGTAAATCTCTATCTCGTTTTGATACTCTCACCTGGTTCCGATTCCAATGCACGAATGCATACAACTTTGTTATGAGGAGACTTGGCAGGATCAAGAGCAAAGCTCATCCCACGAACTCTCCCATTTCTACTGTCTAAATTCGGGAGAGTTGAAAACTGCCCTGTGGTGGGATTATGAACACAGTACTTCATGTTGATTGCACGAGCCCGCAAGCTGGAACAGAGGAGAAGTCCATTGCAAGACTGCAAGATTCTGATCCCAAATGGATCCTTGGTGAAGTTGAGTTTCTTGAATGATGGAGTACTAGTTGAATGAGAGAACCGAATGCATTCGAGTTTCGGATTGATCAGAAAGTTGTTGTGGGTGAACAACAGGCCAAGAGCTGGATTGGGATTCGGGTGGCGAATACAACCAAATTTCGGATTATTTATAAAAGAGTGCCAGTGTTTGGAGACAGATTTGAAGCGAGTGAGTGATTTGATAGGGAGAAGAAGCAGAATATGTGTTAACAGATCATCAACAGAGGCTACTGTTTGAGCTGATGATGCCTGTTTAACTGTTCTTTTGGACCGTTTACTTTTTGATGATCATCATGGTTTGGAGATAGATATATATGCCTTTGTAGGTGTAATTGATTTTTTAGGCTGTTTATGGTTCTTGAAATCTTGAAAGAGTATTTAAGCTAATGGCAGGTGATTAATCTAAGTAAAGATTAGCATGGAAGCTATAGCAAGAGAACTAGAAAATTAGTGTTGACTTTGTCTGAGAGAATTGGCAAACAAGCCTCAAATAATGTGAAATTATTGGTTTGCTGAGAATAATCATCAATAAGTCTTCTTCTACTTAAACTTGCGAAGTAGAAGAAACTTGAGGCGCAATGATATTAATCATTTTGTTCTATTGGAAACTCGGTAGTGATACTTTTTTACGAACTTTAACCGAACTTACTTCGTTGTATATAAATTCTTGCAAAATTATTATTTATTAGCAGTAGAATTTAGAAGAATACAGCGTGCTTTTATTTTTATATCCTTCCAATGTTTGATGAATCAAGCCAATTCATGTATTTGATTGATGATTCTAACCGGAAGCTGGTGTTGCAATTAGGATTACAGCTGTTGTACCTGAACGAGCAGGTTGAGTACAAAAAATTATTACTTCTATCGGATTTTGATAGACATTATGGCTAGTAATCATCCGCAACACAAATTGATTGCGCCTAACCTATTGTTTGCTATTGTGTATCATTGCTAGTCACATTTTCATAATTTAATTGTAGACATGTTTCAGGTAAGTATCTTACGGTTAAATAAGATAACAAGATGCAAGAGGTGGGAAGATGCAAAATGATTACATACATCATACATGTATGATGTTCTCACAAATTACATGGAGATGATTTTGCTCACATACACTCAATATGCAATGCATCTCAGAAATGCAAAATGTAAAGCCAAAACGAAGAGTTCAAGCAACCAACAAAGTTTAAAACTGGATTATATTTGCCATTAGCCTAGACTGGGTCTTAAAAGAGCCCCTAAAAACAGTTAAAGGGGTTTAATAGCTTAAACTCAATGAAATGAGAGCAGTTAAGAGTAACAAAGTACAAATGTCGATTAATTGACTAATCTGTAAAAAAATTACTTCACCTTGCTTTTAAGAAAATACGATGACTACTTATCAGTTTTCAGCCACTTTGTCATGTTGTTTCGTCAAACATACAATTCATCTATATTCGCACTCCTATTAATTTTTCCTTTTAAACATCACCTGAGATTTGAGAACTTCAACGCCAGGTTCTTGAGTTAAACAGCCTTCAATTCTTAACAACTTTCAGCTATATCCAAAACCTAACAAAGCACTGAATACATAACTATAGGCCGTAGCCATATAATCCGGATGTCAACTAAAAGAATATCGACAATCCAGTACTGCCTGAAAATGAGTTCCCCTAAGCACGTAGAGAGCCCAAGGAATAAGGATCCTCTTTTCATGTACAGACTGAGTTACCGTGAAACTTCAAAAACATTCCATGAACAGCTACTTGCATCTATGGCCAGGGCAGACTATCAGTTTGTAGTCACCATTATAACACAGACTGAAGGTTCCTTTTGATGATCGATATATGTACTTAACCAAATCATATGTTAATACTTAATACAAGTAACGTTTATGTGACATTTGCCTATAATTAAAAGCAGATGCTAGAATAAGCACAAGGAATTCAGCCAAAAATATGAAAAAATTTCCCCACACCTCAATGACCAAGCCAAAGCTGATCATGAATTACCTAATCGCATTATAACCTAAGACTAAATTAATCTAAATTGCAAAGAAAAAAAAACCTAGACAAATGTTCTGAGAGGTCAAATTGGTAGGAGTTCATAATAACTCGATGAATTACTGCATTTAGCTACAGGTCAAACATTTAGCCTATCCACAAACATGTTACCTTGTAAACATTGCAAAACAAGCTCGCGCGTAAGCACAACTAGGCAAGTAATGCATAGAACAGTCAAACAAGCAAGGCAAGTACCATAACTAGACCCTGTCAATAAACATACAGTTCTTAGAATCACAACATCGCAGTTCATACTTCATCGTTAACTATATTTTCGTACATTACATTCACATAACTATCAAGAATTCTAATCAACGCATCTTTCATAATATTAGTGTCATCTAATACGAATTTCTATCCTAGACAACATTACCAAACAACAAATTACGATCAAATATGTACAACGGGGGGCAAACCTCAAACACTCACGACGAATGCAACTCCATCCGCGAATCCCTAGCCTCCACAACCTTCAAAAGCGCACTGGCCTTGCTCTTCCCCTTCTCCGTCCCATTCTCAATCACATCCACAATCCCATCCACCACTCTCGCATCCATCTTCCCCCTCACCTCCCTCTTAACCTCCTCTCCCCCACACTGCACCAAATTCAAAATAGCCGAAACCGCATTCTCCTTGGTCCTATAACTCGACCCAGTCGAATTATCCAACAAATCCACCAACACCTCCACCCCCAACGCCTTCTTAAACGCCGCCCACGCCTCCTCACACCCGGCCACCTGCGCAATCACCGCAGTCGCATCCTCAATCAACCCAACCCTCCCATCCTTCACCACCACCGCAAACAACGCCTGCACAGCCTCGAGCTCCACCATCTGAGCTCGATTCATCGGATAAAGCGCCAATCCAAACAAAGCCCTCAAAGCATCCTTAATCGACCTAGCAGCTGACCCCTGAGTCCTCACAATCTCAACTAACCCAAATATAATGTCCCGTTTCGTCCCGATTATCGGTCGGAACGATTCGAAGCTGACTAAGCTGAAAATCGTCGCGGCGGCGCACTGGGCGGAGAAAGGCGAAGCTGGGTGGCGCAGCGCGTGTGAGAGCGCGTCGAGAACACCGTGAGATGACATAAGATGGTCTTTTGATGAAATTGAGAGGTTTAACAGAGTTGCTGTAGCGTTTTCTTGTAAAACGATAACTGGTGAGTAGAGAGATTCGGCGATTAACGGTACGGCGTTTGCTTCTGCGATTAACGGGCGTGAATCGGCGTCGTTTTTGGAGAGGAGACGAAGCTCACAGAGGGCTTCTGTTCTTGTTTTCTCTGAGACGGATGTGAGCTTTGATACGAGGGTTTTCACTGCTCTTCGCTTCACGGCTTCCATTGCTGTCTGGTTGAAGTTTTCAGCTTTTCATGTGATTTAGAGGTTGGATTTGGGTGATGAGGAAGAAAGAGTGGATTTTGACTTTTGGGAAGAGTATAAGATGAATGAATTGGTCTTTTCTGGCTTATGAGATTGATCTTGATCAAGAAGATTGAAAATTACAGAGGAATTGATTGGTGAGGTTAAAAAATGAGAGTTGGGATTGGGGAATTTGAATAGTTTAACGTTGAATTGGAGGAAGGAGAAGAGGAAGCAGGTTACGTGGTGTGTAAAAAATGGAAACTTGGTTGAGTTTTTGTTGACATTTGAGCAATTGTTTACACTAGTCGCTGTCATGGATGGTGGTTGTGGGAAGAAGATGATGGGCAGGTGAGGTGGAGAAGGGATCAAATGTTTTGACTGTTCTGGAATCAATTTCAATTCACCTGAAAGTGGAGACCACTTTACGAAGTTCGACCTTTGGCTAAATTGGTCCTTACATTTATGCAAGTCTGAATATAAATCATATACTTACTCACCCAAATCATGTTACTTACCCTCTCTTCTTTTCAATTGAAATTTACTGAAATAAATGAAACTGAACTGAAACTAACTGAACTGAACCGAAGAAATTATTGTGTAATAATAATAACAATTATATGGTGGTATATATAATCACAATTAAAAAAATATATTATTTTTGTCATCTTTCTCACATTATTTCTACTCTTTTTTCTGTCACTTTACATTTTTATTTATTATTGTATAACAAACTTTAAAACCAACCGTGTGGAAAACAATATGAGAATGATAACTCGATTAAAACCGAATTTTAATCGTTGTATAAACTGTCTTTGTCTAGTTTTGCAACATGATATCAATGTCCAAGGTGGAGTGGATAATGATTTATTGAACCCGACAAGGAAAGAAACGATGAACAGGGTGCGCAAGGAGATAACATTGAAAATTTAGCGCTCTATTCCAGGCAATATAGAGCCAAAGGAAGATAATATAGAGTCCGAGGAAGATAATATGGGGGAATAAATGTCATTTTTCAATATTTGTGATATATAATATTATTTTTATAAAGTTTGGCCAGACTTTTGGTTTGGTTTAACTTGTTTTGGAGTTTTTGAACATGTAGATTTTTTGTTAGTTCAAATTGTAACTATACTCTTTATTTCATTGATCTACTAAAAGTCGTATTATAAAAAGAAAGAAAGAAAAAAAGTTGAAAATAACTTAATTGGATAAATTTTCTTATTTTCCTCGTACAAAAGATCGGGTGTGTAAATAAATAATAATAATAATAATAATAATAATAATAATAATAATAATAATAATATGAATTTAATGAACTAAACTGAACTGAATGGAACTGAACTGAACTGAAAGAGTTTTCCGTTAAAAATAACAGAGCGTTAGTTTGCAATTTAACCAAAATCAAATTTATAATTCACTTTTGTATAAAACAACTATGATGAATGTACTATTTCAGATGGGTATCTTACTCTACCCGATGGGAATCTTTTTATAGGCAAATGTATTGCGTATTTCAACGCTCAGACTCAATATACATTATTACAGAAAAATTGTTTTATCCACCATTGTAGTGCAAATTTATAGAACATAAGTAATCTTATGGATATTCACATTATCACTCATATAATGTGTTGTTTCACACCAACACCTGATTTTTAAACTTTTGAATAGTTTTTTTAAATGTAATTATTTTATACTGTGCATACTAATTTGAATAATTGAATAATTATTTCATACTACTAATTAACAAAATGTTTCTTATGGTCATTTTTCACATTTGATAATGACGCAAAACACGTTTTGACTGCATCACAACACGTTTCCCTTATTTTCCAACTCTAGTTACACACTTACACAGTTACACAAGTAGTTTTGTTCTGCAATTACGTATTTGAATATGTCGTGTGAGTTTACTACTCCAATACCTAACCACATATGAACTCATGAAGAACTTAAATAGGTGAATTGTGTTAGATGACAACGTAGAGAATGCTTTGGAACATGAAAAAATACTGCAGCTGGTTTGTACATAAACTTATGCATATTGTTACGAATTGGAGTAATGTGCATAGACACTCAAACCAATCTTGAACATGGTGGTGAATATCCAGATTTAAACTGAACTTTTTCCATACACGCAATTACTAGAGTATAACTGTAACAGCTCAAAAAATTCGTATTTCGAATTTAGACGTTTTAAAGTAAACTGACCGTCAAAGCGCATTTCGTAAAGCGTTGTTGGCCCAATTTTCTGCCTTCTAGCCTTATCCAGCCCGTCACTTATCTAAAGCCCGAGTCCATTTTCTTTAACAAGTTTATTCTAGCCCTAACACTAGATTTTTCAAAGAAAAATCTTAAGCCAAAACTTTGTTTTCGCGTGCAACTTTCTACACAGTCCAATCATGTTCTAAAATAGTTTTCTGGTTCGTTAACCGTCCGATTGAGTTGATTTTTGGAGAGCAGATTTCTAACAGACAGTTCTATACTTTCACCGGACGGATCTCTATTTGAATTTGTGAGTCGTCCAGAATCCAGTGTGGAACAGAGGGTTATTTTCCAACCCGTTTTCAATTCTCGTCCCTCTTGTTTGTTTTCTCAAGGCAAGTTCTCCCAAGGTTCATTCACAGTTATTTGGTTGCTTGATATTTATGATATTATATATATGTGATCTTTGCATGTTTTTCAGGATTCATTCATGTTTATGTGTTAATTGTTAGAAAACTATTTTATGTATGCCAGTTCCTTAGGAAACTTACTTACGTATCTCGTTAGGTCTAAGGAGCTCTATCTATTTATGATATAGTATTTCTTTTATGGGTTAAGGACACGGCATGGTTTATTTAAATTCATGTATTGATGCTGAGTGTATGCTATTTCAACCATATCACAGAAGTTACTTTGGCCTTGTGAAATTAGTTGTTGAACTAGTGTAGCTACTGTTATTGTGAATTAGCTGCTGAAGTTGTTTATTTGTAAATTATTTCTTCCATGGATTTGTGCCTGCCTGAAGACTACTATAGGCTATGACTGGTATAAACGTTGAATTTGTACTACTTGTTTTGTTTATGAGATTACATGAGAGCTGAAGCATTGTCTTTTGATATTGTTGATATTTCTGATTGTATAGTTTCCAACGTGATACATATTCTGAGAGACTTTGTTGATTAATTGTATGAGGTGATGCTAAATGCTATCTATGGTTTGGATATAGTTATATCTGCAGTGCGTTCATGGTTTGTGTTATATGGTGTATGTTATTTATGCACACATTAGATCATTCATTCATAAGTTGAGTCCAAGAGCATGCATTAACGTTAATAAGATTATAAGTCAAGAAAGATTTCAAGTCATGTCAATAACGGGCTAGTAAGGTCTCCCTAGCAAATTGTGGCCAACCAAGTTAAGCGGTCACCATCGGCTGGGCAACTAGCAAATCGTATTTATTCAAGCGGTCGTAATTTGATCTACCAAGAATTGTGGCTATCCATGTTAAGCGGTCACCATTGGCTAGGGATGTGCTTTACGATGCCAAGTGAGCTCACGAATCAAGTTAATTTTCAATTCATGTTTAAGAGTAAAGTTAAGAATGTTTTTTCAAGAAGTTCAAGTTCAAGTGTTAAAAGTCAAGTTAAGTCTTAAGTTGTATTGCATTAAGTAAGATTAAAAGAGTTAAAAGACTTGAAGATAGAACCTTAAGTCATGACACGTGCATGTAATTTGCTCAGTCAATTGGTCACGACTGACCCTTGCTAAAATTATCAATTTTAGGTACTTGAAGCCGAGCTGATCGGAGTGGCGAGTGTTGCCGGAGCAGTGATCATTATCAGGAAGATCAAGTTATATTTAGAGGAGCAAGTGTTAATCCTTCGGAAGTCTTTGAAGTTGTCAAATATATGGTTGTGGTTTAGGAGTCACAATCTGATTCGCAAGGAGGTTACTATGATCGACTGGGAGCGGTTCCCTACAGAAGTTTTGTGCCGGGATTGAAGTTTCTGTTTCAAGTTTGCAGTTGGGGCTTCTGCTGCAGTGGAGTTTTCATTTGGTTTAAGTATGGAAATACATTCTGTATTGAGTTGGTGTATTGTCTTTGAGAACTTGTTTTGTTGTAAGTTGCTATGCATAAACACTTCTTGTGTTTATCAGCATTAAGGTTCATGAATAAATAAACTTTTTATTTTTCAAAAAAAAAATAAATTATCAGGAAGATCTTTAACATATTTAAATTTCATGATTTAAAAGACTTTGTAATGTTGTAAGAATTTAGCTATTTATAATTCCGCTGCATATTTTTACAAGTTCAAGAATTATTTTCAAGAATTTTCATGTGAAGTCATTTGACGCGCAAGGCGTCTTGTAACGTTTTCAAATTCTATAATTCAAGTTTATCGAATTTTCAAGCTCACAAACTAGCGTGATTTTTATTTTCTTTAATTCGTTTTTAAAAAATCAGGGCGCTACAACAAACATACATGTGAGTTTAGCTTAAACATCTAATACTGAAGGTGTTAGGAGTTGGATGTTGAGGAATCCTTTTGGAAACAGAATTAGGAATTCCATTGGCAACTGAAAACCAACTTGGAAAAGGAAACTACTAGTTATTTGATTCCTAGTTAGAAGTGAATTGGTACTATTTACTTTGTATAAATAGGTGGTTCCATAACTAGTTAGAATGATATGAGAACATAGAGAGAACTCATATAGAGATTTCTGAGAGAAACACAGTGAGGAAGAGAGAACAGAGGAGCGTGTAGCTTGAAACTCGGGAGGTTTGGTCGATTCCTTGTAAACTGCGTTTTGGTTCTTGGTTAATAGAAATCTTGGTTATCTTGTGTTTATTTCCTTACGTTTGTTTGTTGGTTGGTTTGGAGTTTATTGGATTGAATTGTGTTGATTTGATTAACAATTGGCGCCGTCTGTGGGAAGAGAATCGACTGGTATCTATTCATCAATGGCATCTCCAAAGTTCGACCTCAAACCGTTGGAAGGAAAGACATACTTTGGTCTGTGAAATAGAAGGATGATGGCTCTGTTAATGCAGCAGGGTGTTGTCGACGCACTGACTGAGAAGTTCGATACAACTTTGTCTGATGCTGATAAAAAGGCAATCAAGTTCAAGGCTTACAGTTCTTTGATATTAGCTCTGGGAGATAATGCTCTTATTGAAATCGGTGATCTTTCATCGGCAAAGGAGATATGGGAGAAGCTAGAAGAATTGTATAATGACAAGTCAGATGCAAATAAAATATATGCAAAACAGAGGCTATTTGCATTCAAGATGGTTGAAGGAAAATCAATCATGAGTCAGTTGGATTTGTTCAAGAAGATGGTTGCACACCATGACAATCTGAAAACTGATGAGAAGAACAAGATGAGGAGCCAAGACAAGGCAATTATCTTGTTGAATTCACTCCCTAGGTCTCTTGTTCCATTCAAGGATGCTTTGGTGTATGGGAGGACAGAAGCATTGGCGATGGAGGCTATTGAATCTGCATTAAGATCAAGGGAGTTGGACCAGGATGGTGTTCCACCAACACTCAGTACTGGTGAAAGCCTTATGGTGAAACAACATCACAAGTTTCCACCAAAGAAGAAGCAATATCCAGATCAAAGGCAAGCTCAGTATAACAAGGATGGCCCTGAAACAAGGAAGTGTTATTATTGCAAGAAGCAAGGACACTTGAAGAAGGATTGTATGAGTCTAAAGGCGCAGAAAGGCAAGGGTGTGGCGACAACACCGAATACTAATTATGGCACAAACATTACAAACAAATCAGAGGCTTATCATACTGCGGAAGCTCTTGTTACTGAGGTACTTTCAGTCACTCAAACTAGTCAATCAACTAAATGGGTTATGGATTCAGGTTGTTCGTTTCATATGACACCTATTAGAGAATGGTTTTCAACTTTTGAGCATAGAAATCGTGGAGCAGTTGTTCTTGGTGATGATAGACCATGCATAATAAAGGGTATGGGAAAAGTGAGAATTGAGATGTTTGATGGAGTGGTAAGGGATTTGCTTAATGTGAGATATGTACCACACTTGAAGAGGAACTTGATATCCTTAGGAACTATGGATACTAAGGGATACAAGTATTCAGGTGATAATGATGTCCTTCAGGTTAAGAAGGGTGATAAGGTGGTTATGCAGGCTCTGAAAAGGAGAGAATTGTATTATCTACAAGGAAAAACTGTAACTGGTGAAGCTTCCAGTGTACAGTGTTCTGAGAACACCCGGCAGTATTCTGACAACACCGTTCTATGGCATAGAAGACTAGCACATGTTGGAGAGAAACGTCTTATGGATTTATCTAAGAAGGGACTCTTAGGTGGAGACAAGATACATAAGATGGAACTTTGTGAGCTCTGTGTGTTAGGGAAGTCCAAGAAGAACAGTTATGGTGTTGGGAAACACACCACATAGGACATACTTGAGTATGTGCTGCAGATTTATGGGGACCGACGAGAACCACCACTAGGAATGGAGGTAGATATTTTATGTCCATCATTGATGATCTGTCAAGGAAAGTGTGGGTGTTTGTATTGAAGTCCAAGGATGAGACTTTCATGAAATTCAAGGAATGGCTTGTGGAGATGGAGAATCAAACGAACAAGAAGCTCAAGGTGATCAAAACTGATAATGGGCTGGAATTCTTGTCTAATGAATTCAATACCTTCTGTGTTGGGAAGGGCATCTTGAGACACAAATCAGTTCCTGGAAATCCACAGCAGAATGGAGTAGTTGAAAGGATGAATAGAACAATCCTAGAAAGAGTGAGGTGCATGCTTCTTGGATCAGGTTTGTCAAAAAGCTTTTGGGAGAGGTCAGAACTACTGGCACACACTACAAAAAAGTTACATTTTAGGGACTAAATTAGAGGATATAATCCGTCCCTAATTTAAGACGAATCGGCATTTGTAGGGACGGATTATGGACGGATAGGCGAATCCGTCCCTAATCCGTCCTTAAGGGACGGATTATATAAACCGTCCCTAATCCGTCCTTGATTAGGGACGGATTATATAAACCGTCCCTAATCCGTCCTTAATTAGGGACGGATTTTTTATCCGTCCCTAAATCTGTTGACCAGAAAAAAAAAAAAAAAGCATTTTTAGGGACGGATATCTATCCGTCTCTAAACTTAGAGACGGTCTTAGGGACGGATATCTATCCGTCCCTAAAAACAATTACACATTACTGAATACGGGGAAGATCCCTCATTTCCTCATTCCTTCTTCTTTCTTCCTTTCTTCTCCAAATTCGTCCCAAACATTTTCCGGCCAAATCTCGACGATTCCGGCCAATCTTGGTCTCGTTTCGAAGCTCGTCGGACAAGGAGCTCGGATTGTGCATCAATTTCAACTTTCATCCGCTATTTTTTTCGAAATTGAAGGTATTTTGGCTAAAACCCTTACTTTTTAAAATTTGGGAATTTTATGAATTTCGACTAGTTTGATCAATTGGATTGTTATAGGAAGTATGTAGTAGATAATTTAGCTTATATTACGTATTGGGTTAGTTTTGAGGTGTGAAATTGATATATTTATTGTGAAATTGGATTGCTAGTATGATGTTACTATTATTGTAATTGTGTAGGGTATTTACTTAACTATTTTCGTATACGTACTAGGATTATGAAGATTTAATTGTGTGTTTGGAGACAATTTGGTGATTTTAATATAATTTTGGAGTATTAACATAAAAACAATCAATAATATTTTCATCTACAATTTGTAATGTTAATAGATATATGGAAGTTTAACTACTAGAAAATTGAATTGTAATCGTAAAATGCATGTAATTCATTACCAATTGTTACCGTATCATAATTAAAAATGTAATTGTAATTGTAATGAAACTAAATACGTAATGGTATAAATGTTATAACTACCAGTGGGATTGAATTGTAATAGTAAAATGCATGTAATTCATTACCAATTGTTACCGTATCATAATTAAAAATATAATTGTAATTGTAATGAAACTAAATACGTAATTGTATAAATGTTATAAATCTAATAAATTGAGACGCAGGTTAATTGTTGAATTATGAATCCCGATCGTTCATGGATGTACCGTCGCACTGTTAATGGCAGAATTCAATCTAGTTTTGTGGAAGGGGTTGAAGCCTTCATTGCTTTTGCACTTACACAGACTACTTGTTTGAGTCGGGGGATGATGAAGTGCCCTTGCAATGCGAACAAATGTAGGAATAGACAATTTTTGCCTCCTAGAACGGTAGTCGAGCACTTGAAAGCGTAAGGGTTAAATGGCGAGTATGAGGTATGGTGTTATCATGGTGAGGAATCAATACCGTTCATGGACTATGGGAGTATTCCTAAGCGTAAAAGAAGGAAGCAAAATGTGATGGGTAGTACTCAAAATGCGTCCACATCTGATGCTAATCCTGATCATGAGAGGATTGAGCAAATGGTGTATGATGTTGCGGGTCCAGAGTTCATGGACACCGATCGGGATGTGGAGGAGCCACCGAATTCCGAGGACCAGGTGTTCTTTGACTTGTTGGAATCATCAAAGAAGCCAATTTGGCGGGGTCGAAGCACCGAGTTGTCTTTGTTGTCTCGGCTAATGAGTTGTAAGGCCGAGGGTGGCCAATCTGAAGTGAGCTTCAATAACTACGTACAATTGTTATCAGAGTGTTGCCCTGAACCAAACCTAGTACCCACCAGCTTTTACCAAGCGAAGAAAAAGATGCGGGGGTTGGGGTTGCCTATGGTAACCATAGACTGTTGTCCGGATATGTGCATGATGAGTACATTGAGCTGCATGAAGACCAATATGTAGACTTAACCACGGGCGAGGAGGACGAGGGTATGTGTATACTGGTGGTTCTTGATTACAACTTGTTACTACAACTTGTTATATATGCTTTATTAAGTGTCTATTATATATGTTTTACCTACCAATTCATCTCGTCTTTCTTACTAACACTTGTTGTATGAATTTGCGAGATCTTAGAGACATAGGAGGTCCACATACCGTCCACCGGCCATTAGTGGTACTAGTAGTGGTCTTGATGCGGGTAGCCCTTCGGGGGGCTATGACATTGGCGGAGTTCGATCCACAGTGCAGAGACTCCCACCGTTCGAGCGTGGGGCGTCACCCATGTTTGCCGACTTATCCTCCGACGGTGTCCCTACACCTTCGACACCGGTGCTAGTTGGAATGGGAAGCCGGTTTTGTTCCCGAACGGGAAGAAGTAAGTATTATGCATTTGTAGAACATAACTTCAGATAATTACTAAATGTTACATGAATATACTAATAAAGGTTGTTTCATGTCTATCTCATTTGTAACAGGCTTTGGCCACCGGGTGCCTCCGAAAATCTTGGTAAGATTATAAGACTTCGAAGGGAGAAGCCGGGTGAAGGAGGGGAGAAGTGGTCTACGCTCCCGGAGAGGATGAAGCATCATTATTTTGATGAGATGCGGGTAAGCTTAAATGTTACAAAGCTTTATCCATGTTCTTTGACTTGTTGTGTTGATTTCGTGGTATGTTAGTACTTTACTTGGGTGATATGTTAGTCACCATTGTGTTAGTAAATTTTAGGACAATTTGAGTGGTATGTTAGCCACTGTACTTGGGTGATATGTTAGTCACCATTACTGAACTTGTTGTGCTGATTTCGTGGTATGTTAGCCACTGTACTTGGGTGATATGTTAGTCACCATTACTGAACTTGTTGTGCTGATTGAGTGGTATGTTAGCCACTGTACTTGTGTTTACTTTAAATTCCAGCTTTCATTAATCTATTTGGGCTTGCTACTTATGGAAATGTTGTAGAAGTACTACTTCATTCCCAATGCCCTCATTCCCCAACTGTGGCCTGTTTTCGAGACTGTTGGGTCAGAGTGTTATAAGAGGATGGTTTGCAACATGAAAGCCTCTGGGGTAAAGCCGCAGTGGATGGGGGATGATGAGTGGGCACGTTGGCAGGAGTACTGGAGAGATCCTTTGGTCATGGACATGGCGGAGAAGAACAGAAATGAACCGGTTGGTAGCGAGATGGTACAGCACCTCCGAGCATCATTATGGGTCGCGGTTTGTTACTGAATCGCCGGATGTCGTTAGTATATATGTTATTTCTGACTTGCAATATGATTTGTACTTATGTTTTTTTGCTTTCATTTCTAACAACTTTCTACTTGTTTGCATGTTCTTCAGCTCCATGCCGGGGAGCCCACTACTGCTCTTCACCACTTCAAGATGGCAAAAATGAAGAATGGCATGTGGACTGATCCTAGGGCCGAGCAAATTGGGGTATGTTTCTTTGTTAAGGTTCACATTTATATTTGTGTATATTATGGCTCGAGCGTATCTTCCTAAAACTGTATCTCATTTCGTATGCACTACACTATTGTAGACTGAGGTGGAGCGGATTATGGAGGAGAGGATGATCGATTGTCATGAACTCACAATTCGAGAGCAGGACCAAATATTCTTCCAAGTTAATCCGATGGACGCTAAGGGTCGAGTGTATGGGCTCGGCAGTTTGGGCCCTTCATTGACACCCGGTGGTAGCTTCTCCGTGTCGCAGCAGGCATCCTCATCACATGAAAATTTCTACACTCAAGCGCAGGTGAATGAGCTGATGAATCCTCTCAAGCAAACGATCGATCAACTTCTAGAGCAGCAAGCTCATATCACTCGTCGGATGGATGAGATGACACAACAGATGTTCGTCATTGAACCAACAACCACCGCCTCCTCCCGGTTCTTAGATGCTCATGTACTTACGTTGTTCTAGATACATACTGTTCACACTATTCATTTTATTCGGATATTTAGTCTTTTGTTCGGATATTTTATCGAATCTCTATTTTAATTAATGCAATTTTATCACTTTCGGGTATATTATCTACGACTACATTGTAAAACAGGTGAAATGTAAAAAATATAAAAATAAAAAAAAATTAAAAAAAACAGTTTAGGGACGGATAAATCCGTCCCTAAACCATCCCGTTGATTAGGGACGGATTTATCCGTCCCTAATGGTCACAGCCATTAGAGACAGATATTATCCGTCTCTAATGGTGTTTGACCATTAGAGACGGATAAAATCCGTCCCTGGTTAGGGACGGATAATATATCCGTCCCTAAATGGTTAGAGACGCCCGTTTTAAGGACGGGCGTCCCTATCCGTCCCTAACGGATTAGGGACGAATCGGCAAGGGTTTAGGGACGGATAAATCCGTCCCTAAACCTGATTTTTCTTGTAGTGACATCTTATTAACCTATGTCCATCATCAGCTATTGGTTTCAAGACACCTGAAGAGGTTTGGAAAGGTACTCATTCAGACTACTCATATCTCAAAGTATTTGGATGCTTAGCTTATGCTCATGTCAAGTAAGATAAGTTGGAGGCTAGAGCAGTAAAGTGCTTGTTTCTTGGTTATCCAAAGGGAGTTAAGGGATATAAACTCTGGTGCCTAGAACCAGGGGTAAATAGATGCATCATCAGCAGGGATGTGACTTTCCATGAAGATGTGATGCCATTATTGAGGAATACTGACAGTGTTGAGAGAACACTTAGTCAGGTGGAGCCTGCGGAGATGGTGTATCATGAACACTGAATATGGAGCAGACAGACACTGGTGTGGTGATAACACCAGTTTTCGTAGACCATGGTGTTCTGACAACACCGCATGCTGAATCTCAGGGAAATACTGACATACATGATCAGGTGGAGCCTGAATTGAATAATCAGGTGGAGAGGCATGTGATTAGAAGAAGGACATGGATAGAGCTCAATAATCCAGATGAGGTTGTGGATTATCAACTCATCAGAGATAGAGAACCAAGAGTTAGAACCTCTACTGCATATCCAGATATGGTGTATTTTGCACTGAATATTGCCGAGGATATTTTTGTGATGAAGTTTGGATCGTGTCTACGTTCTATCAAGTTGATGGAAGGGGTGTATTCTAACCTAAGGAATACTTGAGGATTTTCAGATGTTGAAGCTAGGTTGAGAATTGTGAGTTTAGCTTAAACATCTAATACTGAAGGTGTTAGGAGTTGGATGTTGAGGAATCCTTTTGAAAAAAGAATTATGAATTCCATTGGCAACTGAAAACCAACTTGGAAAAGGAAACTACTAGTTATTTGATTCTTAGTTAGAAGTGAATTGGTACTATTTACTTTGTATAAATAGGTGGTTCCATAACTAATTAGTTCAATAGAATGATATGAGAACATAGAGAGAACTCATATAGAGATTTCTGAGAGAAACACAGTGAGGAAGAGAGAACAGAGGAGCGTGTAGCTTGAAACTCGGGAGGTTTGGTCGATTCCTTGTAAACTGCATTTTGGTTCTTGGTTAATAGAAATCTTGGTTATCTTGTGTTTATTTCCTTACGTTTGTTTGTTGGTTGGTTTGGAGTTTATTGGATTGAATTGGGTTGATTTGATTAGCAATACAGATTAAAAAAGTCAACAAAACAAAGTGAAAAATTAGTTCACCAACGTCGGAATTAAGACCACTCCCATTGGGAGTGGTCGTGAGGCCGACCGTGCCTCACGGCCGGCCGTCGGTGCTCCAATGGAGCACCACGGCCGGCCGTGAGGCACGGCCAACCCCGAAATCAGCCTTAACATGGCTGATTCCGGGGTTGGCCGTCCCACTGTTCATGTGGGCCAACCCCGTACTTTTTCATTTTCATTTAATTATAATTCATAAAATATAAAATATAAAAATATAAAAGTTACACCGATTTTCATGGTTTTTCGTTCTCTACAAATAGAGACCACTCTTGACTATATTTCAATTATTTTAAATTTTACGGCTTTTAAACTCGTAATTAAAAATATATTTTATAAATTCGATTTCATTAATTTTAACTTCTAAACACTCTTATAATATGTTAAGCAAGTCAAAAAAAAAAAAAACGAAAAAAAAAAAACTATTCACGGTCGTCCAAATCATCGTTAGACGATTTTTTTTTCTGCAATCGTTAAATCGTCGTCATTCATGAACTATTCACGGTCGTCGCGACAACCCATTGGGAGTGGTCTAAAAGATAAGGATTATTGCAGTGTGATTCTCCGCCACAATGTCACATATCGAGCTCCTTTATATAATCGTTCTGATAAGAGTCAACTTTTATTGTACACCTATACAATCCATATATATCATGTCATGGCATAAGTATTTAGGCCAATAAAGTTAAAGTGAAGCAATTCTTGCCTCACAAGGTGCTTCAGATCCAACACTATATTGTGTAGAGTATAGCAACAGCATGATCTTGGCCTAATATTGTTAGCTAATTAGCTTCTTCCAGTCCTCAAATTAGAGGAATCAGATGGTCCACCTCTATTAGCAAAAAGCCTCGCAATCTCAAGCTGAGTATTAGCTACAATCTCCGTCCGCCTCAGATCCATTTCCGCTCTCTTCGCCTCTGCCTCCACCCTCATTCTCTCGATCTCCTTCATTGTCTCCATCCGTGTCTCTTCACACCTTGCCACCACTTGGGCTACCCATCGGACACTCTCTCCTATACCCCAACGCTCGTCTTTACATTTACGCTTATTGTTCCTTGTCTTCTGCTTCTTACTTTCGTCCTGTGTCTCGTGCCCTGACACTTTAGCGTTCTTCTCATGAGCCTTTTCGGTATAAACTGCAGGTGTGCTGCTGTCGCTGTCAGCAACTGGATTCCTCTCGCTCTCAGGTTCACGTTCCACTGATTTGGTTCCTACATTGTTGTGGTCATCAACCTGTTGCGTATGTTACTTGTTAGTACTCAAAGCTAAAACAATACTATCAAGTTTCACCCATAATTAAGCAATACTATTTTACAGCATCAAGACCAGTACAGTTTAACTGGCTCTGTGAGTATCACATACGAGTCTTCCTCTATTGTAATATAACTCTACAAACGAGTCCTCTATTGATATATACTTTCTAGTTTCACCATAACTAGGCAATACTACTCTTTTACCAGCATGAAGATTCAAGACAAGTACACATCAACTAGCTCGGGTGGAGTCTAGTTGAGTTTGAGTATCACGCGTAACTCAGACTTTATCTTTGTACTCGAGTCTGAAACTGTAACAGCCCAAAAATTCATAATTCGAACTAAAACGTTTTAACACGATCCGCGCGTTTGACCGGAGTTCGTGAAGCGTGGATCTTCGGCCTAAGTTTAGTCTCTTCAAATTCAAGCCTGATTTTATTTGTCCAACTCAAGCCCAGTTGCCCATCAGTTCCATTTAACACAAATTAAGTCATCATTAAGTCAAATTGCAAGTTACAAGTCTCTTCACCTAACCTAACCCATTAAAACACCTATTCATCTTTTCTGCCCCATTCAACGTGTTCTTCTGTATTGCAAAATATCCCCAACAATGTTTTGGTCCTTCATCCTATCAAAAAAGTGTCATCCTGTTTGTTAGTTTCTCTTTATTTTTGAGAATGCAAATCTATTTCCCCATTCTTTTGCTCCAAGTTGAAGAGGACGTGGCAAGCTATTTCAGGTTTAGAAAAGGGGCTTTTGCGTGTTCGTTGATCTTTGCTCGTAGAATGTTTAAGGCAAATTCCCCTAGGACTTGCATCACAAGTGTATATATATGTATGAATTAAGTCTTGCGTGATTAATTGTTATATGTGTTATATGGTTTCATCCACAAATAATTGATCTGTTGTTATCTATGCTATGATATGATATACTTGCAAGATTCCTTAGAGTTTGTGCACGGTTATGTTACAATTCATGTTTTATAATATTATGCTTTGTTATTTGTCAGCCGATGAAACATGGAATATGGTTTAAATTGCCTCATGTTACAAATTGTCAAATTGTCTAATGTTACAATTAAGGAAGCCTGTTAGTCTGAGCAGCAAATGTGATGGTTGTCTTGATTTTGTATATTGTAATTTTAGTACTTTGGTAATCTCTGTTGTGGTTATATATATGATGCACATCAGTATGTACATTAGCGGATGAATTTATGGCATGCAGTTTTGTACTGTATGGTTTGACTTTTGAGTATAAAATAACGTGTAGTCTGTTTACTCTGTTTATTCATAAAGTTTCCAGATCCTTATATATGCATATTTATATAAGAGTTGAAGTGGTGTTGTATGATGTAAGTTTAGAATTTAGAAGTATGCATTCACTTATTATGTAATAAGATGTTAAGGTTTAAAGTAAAGTAAGCTTCAAGGTTTAAAGATAAGTAAATGGCTCGTAGGGAAATATCCTGGTATTTGTGGCGCAGTTATTAGTTCATGTTCAGCGGATAGGGACCAAGGTCCTGAGGCCGTCAGTTTTTATTTATTCAACGGATAGGGCCACGAAAGTGACATGAGGTCGGCAGATAGCCACCATGGGCCAGGATAGGAACCTACGATGCCAAGTGAACTCGCGATCATGTTATGTTTTAAGACGTTTCAAGATAAGTTTAAGTTCAAGGTCAAGTTAAGAGTTTTCAAGAAGAACAAGTTCAATAGTCAAGTCAGGTCTTAGGGTTGCATTGCATTAAGCAAGATTAAAAGATTTAAAAGACATGAAGATAGAACCTTAGGTCATGGCACGTGTATGGAGCTTGTTCAGCCAGTGGTCACGGCTGACCCCTTTCTAAATATCAATTTTAGGTATGAAGCTGAGCTTTGGAGTGGAGCGTTGTCGGAGCAGTGATCACTATCGCAAGTCTTTTTATCATTTTCAAGTTCATGTATATTTAGAATTTTGTATCAAAGCATTTACTATTTTCAAGTACCGCTGCATTATGTTTTTAGTTCACGAATTATTTTCAAGAATTTCATATCAAGTCCAAGGACGGTCAAAGCGTCGAACTACGTTTTAAAATTTCAAAATTCAAGTTCGTCGAATTTATAAGCTCACGAACTAGCGCAAGTCATATTTTTCTTAGTTCGTTTTTTTTAAAATTCGGGGCGCTACAGAAACCATCTGAGTCCAAAAGCGTGCTGAAACTTAAATGAATTGTAACGAGTTAAAACTTAAAATTGAAATTGTTACAAAAAATAAAATGTATTTGAAAATTATAAAATAAATATAACTATATAAAACTTATCTGAAATTAAAAAGAATTTGATCATATCAAAGTCTAGCATAACTAGTATAATTACGTAAACATGCACGAGATGTTGTTCGGACTTGAGAACCTTATCAATTGAGTCGAGCTCAAGTATTAACAAGTCTAAGTAAAATTGATTACTTGTTGGGGAAATTCATGCAAACCTGAGTAACTTTGAAATCATACTGAGCAAAGTCTATGAAGTACTCCCTCCGTAGATTAAATGTGACATTTTGACTTTTCGCAGTCAACATTTTTCAACTTTGACTATGACTTAATTTTATATTGTAAATGTAAAATATTTAATTAAAGTATATAATTAAATTTTAGAAAGTAAAGTTTCTGTAACCACCCAGACCACTAATGGACCGAGCCTCGAGCCTTTGGGCTGGCGCGGTTACTCATGGGCAGCTCTCCGGGTCCCGCGCACAAACCGAAAGACTTCTCAGTTGGTCACCCATCCTAAGATTGCTCCAGAGCAAGCACGCTTAACTCCGCTTAACTCTGGAGTTCTTATAGATGGATTACCGAAAAAGAAAGGTGCACCTTGTTGGTATGAGTAGCGTTCTCAATCCCTTTAAGCTGTTTGGACTTGACTTGAAACTTTGGGGCGTTACATTCACCCCCTCTTGAATTGTGCGACGTCCCCGCCGCACCATGGTCCGGCCAACCGTCCACCCCTTGTGGGCTTTGGGTTGGCACGGCTCTGATACCATTTGTAACGACCCAGACCACTAATGGGTCGAGCCCCGACCCTTTGGGCCGGCGCGGTTACTCATGGGCAGCTCTCCAGGTGATATGCTAGCCCCAATGTACCAACACAAGTCCTTTCCCGTGCACTTTGTCCTCACTCGTGCGCAAACCCGGAGACTTACTAGTTGGTCACCCATACTAAGATTGCTCCAGAGCAAGCACGCTTAACTTTGAAGTTCTTATAGATGGATTACCGAAAAAGAAAGGTACACCTTGTTGGTATAAGTAGCGTTCTCAATCCCTTTAAGCTGTTTGGACTTGACTTGAAACTTTGGAGTGTTACATATTATAATAGCCCCAAAATTCGTATATCAAATTTAGGCATTTTAGAACGAACCGAACGTTGGAGCATAGCTCGTAGAGCATGGATCGCTACCCTCCCTTCTTTTTCAGCCCAACGTTTACCTAATCTCAGCCCATTACATTAACCCATTAATCACCATTAAACCAATTAATTGGCCCTTTCAGTTACAAATCTGGAGATTAATGCTCCAAAAACCTGGCAGACGTCTTTTGCGTCCCATGCTTTCTCTTCTCTACTTTCCAGATTTCTTCAAGCCAAGGCTGATGCATATGGTGTTGATGTTCGATGTGGTTCTATTGTTGCACTCTTGTCTCGCATAGTTTATCTCCAGACAAGTTCCCCTAGGACTTGCATCACAAATGTTTATATGTATTATGTAAACTTTTGCGTGGTTGATTAATTATTATCTAAGATATGAAATTGATGTAATTTTTTCTATGGTGCAATGATGTTTATTTATATATATATATATATATATATATATATATATATATATATATATATATATATATATATATATATATATATAATTTGTGGTTGGTGCAAGTCTTCGTTAGTATTGTGGTTATTATTCTTTCTGCACGAGAACTTGTTACTTGATGTCTATGTGATTATAAGAGTATGCTGGGTCAACTTGTTGGGGGACTAGTACGTGGATCTATGTTTGCATTTGGTCAAACTGCGTTTTACTAGTTATATGTTATGCCTGGTGCTTGAGTTTTTGTACATGAGTGGATTAGTAACTATATATGGTCACGAAAATATATTTCTTTCATGTTGGACAAATCTGTGCATTCATTTTAACAAGACATTAAAAGGTTTAAAGTTAAGAAAGGTCTTCAAGTTAAAGAAAAGTTAAGGGGCTCGTAGGGAATATCCTGGTATTTGTGCATGATTAGTTCATATTCAATGGATAGGGACCAAGGTCTGGCGTCGATTTTATTTATTCAACGGATAGTACGAAAGTGACGCGAGGACAGATACCATGGGCCAGGATAGAACTCTACGATCTTAAGTGAAATTTCGCGATCATGTTATATTTTTAATACGTTTCAAGTTAAGTTTCAAGTTCAAGTTCAAGTTAAAGAGTTTTCAAGAAGAACAAGTTCAAGTGTTTAGAGTCAAGTCAGATCTCAGGGTTGCATTGCATTAAGTAAGACTAAAAGATTTAAAATACATGAAGATAGAACTTTAGGTCGTAGACGCGTGGAGCATTGTTGTAGGTGTTGGTGACCCTTTCTAAAATATCTATTTTAGGTATTTGAAACCGAGCTATTGGAGTGGAGCGTTGCCGGAGCAGCGATCACTACCAGAAGCATCTTTACTATTTTCATGTCAAGTATAAGGACGCACAAGACGTTGAACTATGTTTTAAATTTTTATAACTCAAGTTCGTCGAAATTTCAAGATCACGAACTAGCGCGAGTTATATTTTTCTTAGTTCATCTTTTAAAATTCAGGGCGCTACAGTTTCATTACATAATTTAATTTAACATTTCACACCAGTTATAATCAGGAATAATCATACGTCGAATTTACCGTCCAATTTCAACAAACCACAGCATATAGATACTTGAAAAAGTTATACTATTCCCACTCACCTTGTTGTCCACCCGATCAACTTCATTCGAACCATTCGAATTCTGCCCCTGCAAAACCGGCTGAGCCACCACAGCCGGCTCAACTTTAACCGGCGTGTTACCACCACCATTTCCACGAAGAAGCTGATCAAGCCGGTTATAAAGCGGCCATGCCGACGCCTCTGATGCAGCAGACTCTGACCTGTACCGTTTCTTCATCGACTCAATCTTGTTCTTGCACTGAGTCTGCGTTTTCGCAGACTTACTATAGTCCGATCTCCTCGATACTTGCTTCGCCACATCCTCCCAGTCCTGGCCTTTAAGCTTTGCCCGGTTTCGCAGTATCCACTTCCCTTCATACGCCTCAAGAAGTGTTGACACTGCTCCTTCACTCCACTCATCTCTTTTCAACCTGTCGTTGTTCGGAGTCGAAGATTGTTGTAGTTTTCTTGGAGAAGGTGTGTTGTATTGTTTGGTGTTTGGAGATATGAGAGATGGTGAAGTGAAGTTTTGATGATGATCATTTGTAGGGTGATCATGATGATGATCTCTATCCATCTTTCTCATTAACTTCTTGAAAAACTGTTAATGGAGAAGATGAACTTGTTGAGTTAGCTTTAAGCTGCTAGGTTAAATGGATGGTTTGAGGATTAGTGGTCATTGGTAGGGGTATGTATAAAGAGGGAGCCACTAGCATTAAGCTAGCTAACTTTAAAGAAGAAAATGGCTTGCCTAAAAAAAGAAACATTAGAAAGGAGGATTTGTGTTTCCCCTTATAACAATGATCTTTTAGTCCTTGTCTCTCAGAGATTTTAGAATCATGGTTTTTTTTTTTTTTTTTTTTTTTTTTGAAGAATTTTAGAATCATGGTTTGGAAAAGAGAGATTTTGGTATTTGTAGAGGTCCGGGTATGGTGATATAAAGAAATTTCGTGTTAATTTCATTTAAGGTGAGATGAAAATTTAAGAAATTTCAAGATTTTACGCTCTATCTAGAAACAACCTATTTTGTTCATAAATTAGTTAGAGACCATCTCCCATGAGACTTAAAAATTATTATTTGTTAATGAGAGCTCGGTTAATTAAAAGAGATGGGTAATATCACGTTTGGTAAATGTTCAATCTTCAAACTCTATGAGAGTGAATTTGTATACTATTCACTATAAAACAGTCGTAATATTATCTAAGTTTGTAGAGTTTACTTAGAGTGTGTTCGATGTGTAGCGATAATAATTTTTCGAATTCTTTGTAATAATAACATCTTTCATTTGCTTTGATATATACTTGAGGGTAAAAGTAGCCACTAGCCATAGAGAGATGCTACATTACAGATATTGGGGAAGATTGGAGAAGAAGAGATGATGGAATTCAAAAAAGTTATGAAGCACTTTACCACTACTAGTTAAGTGGGAAATGGGTAGATTAATTAGTCATATTTGTCATGTAATTATTGTTTGTATTTGAAAGGTTGATCGATCTTAATTGATACTATTCTTAATTATTCGGGATGCTTAAAACCGTATATTGACTTCTCATACATCTTTGTTAACAGATAAAGAAGTGATTCAGACCTCGAAATATCTTTCTGCACCACCTAAAAGTATTTCCCTTCACTGATTGCTAGTGGTGGTGATAGTACACAACTGTACAAATTAAAAGTGTGACACCTGATCAGTGGAGTTGATGAAATATAACTAGTCTCACATGTTCACAAGGAAATGAATGAAACATTTGTAACCACATCATCTACAAAAATTTGGTTTTATAGTATCAGAGTTAAATTCAATCTCCTTGCCCACCTTACAATCCTACACTTAATTATGTTAATTGCATTGTCTAATAATCCTTCGGACACTAGGTACAACCCCTACTTCATATACTAATTTGACTTGCCCCGACATATCCAACATGATGAACATCACAATTTACAAACAAGTAGTAATTGAAACTTATTAAATAAAAAAACATATAAAAACATATAGTAGTATATAAAACGATCAGGTCTCCAAAAAGAAATACCACAAGGGTGTATTAAGATGTGCATGACCGTCTTATATAGTTTGAGAGGGTACTGCGTAAAACTTTAAAATTAGGGCGATGAAGAAGTCAAAATAAGCCCGGGTGACTTCAATCGTCAATCTAGCTAATGATGCATATCCAACTTTATGTGAACTTTATTATTCATGCTAGTAGCTAGCTAGTATAATCATCTTTTAGTCTTTATAAAATGGTGAAAAGAAAGTGTGATCTTGGTTGGTAATTACTACTAGTATTGTGATTTGTGGTATGTGGGTTTGGCTGTTAGCGTTGATATAAAGCCAACAATAATATCATATATATGAATATGAATGAATCCAATCCACCAAGGAGCTGGATGGATGGTGCCCATTTCACGTGGGATTGTCACCCACAATCTTGATGATCTCTCTTTTCATTTTTCACCAAAGTATACATTATACACCACCTCCACCATTTCATTCAGTGCCTTTTTGCTTCACATCATCTATCTAATAGCTTGCCCTTTTTCCTTTCCATTATATATGACTTTTCATTTATGTGGGAAACTATGATCAAGAGACCGTGGGTGATTATTTAGATCTAAAAATGTGGGAAACTGCACCAACTACCATCCGAGTGAATATTTACATAACCTCCGGACTATAGCATGCGGACTAAAAGATCAAATAAGTCGCACTTAATTAGTAAGACATATTTAAACTCAAAAGGCGTAGAATTATTCTTCATTTGAACTCTTTGATATTAAGTCATGTATGTAGATTAGATTTCGATTTGAGTTGAGAGTTTTAAATGAAAAAAAAAAAAACAAAAGGAAAAGGAATTATATGAACTGTATGGTGTTTTTTTTCTTTTTCTTTCTTTCATTGAAAGGTGATAACTCTTTGTAAGCAATTACAGTACTTTTTGCAACTAGTAAAAAATTCTCATATTATTTACAAAATAAAGAGAAATAAGGTTTAGCTCAATTGGCTATATGATTGTAATATTGATATTCTTAAAAAAGGAAAAACAAATAAAGAGAAAGATGAGTTGAAGTAGAATTGTTGTTAGATTATGCAAACTGAGAAGTCTGCAGGAATTAAGTGAAGAACTCGTGAAGGATTGAAGAGGTTGTGCATTTGTATATATTCAATTAGGCATTTTACCGATTGTCTGGTATAAAGTTAAAAAACTGAGTTAAGAAAAAATTTTAGTTGATAAATAGTAACTGAGTTAAAGATGAGTTATAAAAAATGGTATTTGGAATAGAGTTTATATGGCGTGTAAGAATAAAGTGATGTGTTTGATATTTTTTAAGGTTATTTGATTGGTTTAAATATTGTTTAATTGGTTTAATATTATTAGTTTGATTGAAAAAGTATTGAGTTAAATTTTTTACAGTAGAAGATATAAAACAAATACCCTGAAACATTTTAACGGATGAATAATCCATTTAAGTTGTATACCAAACAGACGGTTACACTGTGAGGGATTGTACATGTCCTATAAGCTTCGTAAGTTGTACATTACAGTTAAGTTAGACTTTTGTTATTAAACTCTATATAAACAGAGTTCGTAGTTTGTAAACACACTTTTGCCATTCATTTCATGTTCAATCACTTCTATTGAAAAAGTTTACACTACTCAAAATGTAAAAAAGCATACCAATCGAAAAATAGTGATGCCTATAAGAATTGAATATAAAAAATTTATAACACTAACGTATGTGCATTGATTTGACAACCATATAAAGAATATACTTTAATACGTGATCCGTCAAAATAATAATTTTTTTTTACGAACTTTGGATCGCAAAATACTTCAACATCAGCGGACAAAAAATATAACTAAACTATATTATGAAAATAAATCAATTATATATTCCTAATTAAACTTTGTTATATAATTTTCGAGTATAATTTCTAAGTAAACTTACAAAAAAAATATAACTAAATTATATTATGAAAATAAATAAATTATATATTCTTTCTTGTTATCAAGCATCAGTTCAGTTTATGTTGGTTTACAAGGGGGCGATAATATATAAGCACGTAGAAAAATTCAAAGAACTGAATAAGATATTGAAGAACATTTAATTCGCTTAGTCATGTGATCAAAATAAACCAACGAAGTAAAATGTTGGAATAGTGTGACATGTCAATTAACGATCTTGAGATGAAACCTGAGATGAAAAATGTCGTTTATGAAGTACGGGCTGTCTTCACCGATAAATGTTGCCCAAGGAATACCAAACAGGTTGCGCCATCCCCTGGACCATTTTGGGATAGTACTTATGTTTTGCTTCAGTACCACAACAAAATCCTGAGATGGTTTTTTCATCGAAGCAATTTCACAAAAAAAATAAAAAGTAATGCCGCCAGTCTTGGAGACTTCAGAGGTCCGTGTAACAAAAAACAATCCTAAAGAACTTTGTTCCTGAACATTGCAATGGGCACGCAGGGACACCTCATGCTCACCCAGGAAAAATGCTTGTGAAAATATATCATATCACCTCTAGGGAACATCTTTTCACATTCATCAAAATAAACCATACACTGTGGTTGAGAATATGAGTCGCCAATTGCAACTACCTTCAAACACTGATGCCTGTATGCACGCTTGATGAATTTACTGATACTCTGTTGCTGTGGTGGTGGTTGAGCTTGATGATAGCCTAGTGATTCAAGAACAACTCCAGAAACAACATCGGGATCAATGTCTCCACAGGTTAGAATGTCGTTCTTCAGTTTTGTGATGCTTATAAAAGGAAAAAGGAGGTATCTTCGTAGAAGCATGTTTAATATCCTTCTTTTTTCCTCCAACTGATCGGGATAATGTTTTTTCACCCACTTCTGTATAAAATCGTATATGTCATTCTCCGACTTTACTTTCAAGTAATCACTCGACAGAACTACCTCGACACCGGCTAATCGTAGCATATGGAACTCCTCTTGAATCTCAGCCCTAATGATGATGTTCATTACACAAAACTCAGTGAAAAAGGAATATTAAAAATCAGTGAATGATACTTTCAGGCTAGTAACTTACTTCAGGTTTTCTACCGTCAGTCAAGGTGTCGCCCTGATAATGTATCGACATTTGACACGTATCCGTTGTTCTGTATCGCCCTAAACCGTTGCTATGTGACGCCCTCAACCATTACTCTGTATCGCCTTCAACCGCTTTTTTTTTTTTTTTTTTTAACTATTAACTTCTACCAAAAATTTTACTTATTAAAATTTTAACCCTCCTTCCCCAACACCCATCTTCTTCCCCAATCCACCACTGACACCACCCATCTTCTTCCCCACCACCAAAACCACCGGAGCTTCCATGGCGGAAGCTCCGAGCTTCCGCCGTGGATTCCGATGAGTTGTGGTGGTGGGTGGTGGCTACTGGTGGTGGGGAAGAATATAGGTGATTTAATTTTGATTATTGGTTTTGATTTAATTTTGATTTCAAAATTTTAATTTTAATTTTTTAATAGAGGTAATTTTTTAATATATCAAAAATATTTTTTTAAATATATTTAAATAATTTAAAGCGACGTAGGCGGTTAGAGCAATACGTAGCGCAACACCTTGTGCGACAACCCATGGTAACACTTAGTGCAAAAGGTAATAGATTATTCGATCTCCATCGTTAAAATTTTAATCCGCCCTGACTGATGATAGAAGAACCATACTTACTTTTCCATGTATTTGAAATGCTCAGCTAGGAACTTCTGTGCAGTATTTAGTTGTTGTTGAAAATTAGAATCTACCATTAGAACACTCGAATCCAGTTCCAAATAAAACAAAGCCAACCCAATTGTCATCGGTTGGTTGAACAACATTGCTGCATAGATTAATGCATTATGCGACACAATATTTGTCAGCAACCTTCAAAACTTCTACCAACTCATGTCGTGTAGCGCTTGACAGATTACCAGTGTACATAAAGTTTAACAAATTCAGGAAGGCAGCTTCTTCTGCATATATACATGTTTTAAACACTCAATCATCATTACAGAAAAAATAATGAAGATTGAGTGTGAATATATGTGGACTCTAGTGCCAGCTCATGTTCACCTAGGAAAAAAATTTGTGAATATATATGGCCTCTAGGGTACATCTTTTCACAATCTTCCCTCTTAAGATCAAAATAAACCATACACTGTGGTTGCGAAGATGAGTGATCAAATGCTACTACCTTCAAAATCCGATGGATGTATGTGCGTTTGACGAATTTACCGAGACTCTGCTGCTGTAGTGGCTGAGCTAAGTGATAAGAACAAGTTCTGAGATAACATCAGGATCAATGTCTCCACAAGTTAGAATGTTCTTCAGTTTTGTGATGCTTATAAAAGGTAAACAGAGGTATTTGCGTAGAAGTATGTTTAGTATCCTCCGTTTCTCCTCCAAATGATCAGGATAATGTCTTTGCACCCAATTCTGTATAAAATCGTATATGTCATCCTCTAATTTTACTTTCAAGTGGTCACTCGACAAAACTGCCTCGACACCGACTAAAGGCAGCATAAACAACTCCTCTTGAATCTCATCCCTGATAAATATGTTTATTACAAAAAAACTCGGTGGAAAAAGAAGAATACAAATTAGTGAATGATACTTGGGCTAGTAACTTACGTTTCTATGTCTTCGAAGTACTCAGCCAAGAAGTTCTTTGCAGTATCTAGTTGTTGTTTAAAAGAATCAACCATTAGGACAGTCGAATCCAGGTCCAAATAGAGCAAAGCCAACTCAAGTGCCATTGTTAGGTTGATCAACAATTTCTTGCATAGCTTAGTGCATGATGTAACAGAAAATTTATCCGCAAGCCTCAAAACTTCTATTAACTCTTGTGGTGTAGCTCTTGACAGTTTACTAGAGTACATAAATTTTAACAATTCCAAGAACGCAGCTTCTTCTGCATATATAGATGTATTAAAAATTCAATCATTGGGGAAAAAGTATAGATATACTTCCTCCGATCCAAAGCTATATAAAAGACTCGCACAATAATTAGTGGAAACTATAAATTTTGTATACCAAAAGCCTGAATATGTATAGTTGTCTGCTGTTGCCCCGATTCTTTCATTCCATTTGAGAACAACTACAAGAAAAAGTTGTGGCAGTTGATTGATGAACGAGGACTAAAAAGTAAGATCAAGTGTTATTGTAAAAGTAATATACCTTGTGAAAAAACTGACTATGCCCAGCAAGAATTAGAGAACTTACATTGATACATTTCTCTTTAACTTCCGAACAATGGAGATCAGAGGATGTTTTGTTGTTTTTGCAAGCTTCACCTACGTGTATGTCAGTAGCAAGTAGCTAGCCTATTACAGAAACTTTTTTGTTGCTCCTAAAGAGGAAATTCGCAAATCTAATGTAAGAACTTAATTTTCAAGGCAGAGTCCTTCTAAAAGGCCTTGTTCTGTCTAGTGATCTGAAGTACATGAAACAAGATAAGCCTTACTTAATTTACACGACTTCTGATCTCAATAAAAGCAACTAAGCAAAGCATCATCATACCTTCGGAAATCTGGAGCTGGACATCACAAAGTGGCTTTCTGCAACCATTACGGGTTAGAGGACCGGGATTGGTACTCCCGGTACTCTGGACAAGTTTCAGACGATGTTGACTATGATACTGAGTCAACAACGTTTTCAACAGTAA
The DNA here is from genome assembly GCA_026545765.1 of Plantago major. Lineage (NCBI taxonomy): Eukaryota > Viridiplantae > Streptophyta > Magnoliopsida > Lamiales > Plantaginaceae > Plantago > Plantago major. Next base: position 15,429,622 of record CM048844.1, on the reverse strand, counting down.
TCGACATCAATGAACAGTAACGAACATAACAGAGCAATATACATCGGATAAAAATACTGAAATAAATTTTAACCAGTATATATAAAATATATTTATCGTGCCGTAGGCTAAATTTACACTATTAGTAAAAGTAGAATTACAAAAACTACGTTTAATCAATTACAGACGAATCATTAAACTGCAAAGACTAGACCAAGAACAGACAAACAAAACATATTCTAGTTCGATAACACTAAAGTAAATCTCAATCCTTAGAGACTACTTACAAGTAATTTCGATATCAATGTCTAGTAAAGTAAGAAAACCTAACTCTCAATAAATTGTGAATTGATTCTCTCAACTATGTTTTCTTGCGAACGTTCTTATTGTATATATACTTGAGCCTTAGATCAGCAAAGAGAAGAACGCTAAATTTCTTCCAGCTTCTTGCGTTCTATTTGAGAAGGAAATATTCCTTAGTTAGATATATCTAGATCTTTATTTCCTTCTTGCTTCCAATGTCCCCATGTCTCCACAAACTCTTCCCTTATTCTGTTTCCTGCGCCCCGTTTGAATTCTTTCCAGCTCTTCCAGATTGCGTTGGGTTTCTTCCTTGAGGCCCAAGCTAACCAATCTTGATCCAAGCCCAACTTGATATTTTCTACAAAATATTCATAGAAAAACAACTACAAATGTCGAACCGATTAATAAACGAAGAAAGGCAGAATTAATAATAACAAGTGCAAATAAATTGCACTTTCAATCTCCCCCTTAATACTTGCCTTTATTCATAAAAACTTGAAGTGTAGTTAGTAGGAAAAACAAGACAATATCAAACAACTCATATAAGGGCTAGATTACATTCTAGAGTAAAGTCCAAAAAGCCAAGTCTTTTAATCTACAGAATAATCACTAGAAACAACTAAAAACGTTGAACTAGTTAAATGTGAATAAAGGTTAAATTAACATTAAACAAGTTCGAATATCAAGTGCAATAAATTTCACTTTCAATCTCCCCCTTAATTTTGCCTTTCTTCAAAAAATTTGTTAAGTGATCAATACAGAACAAGACGTATAAAATCTCCCCCTTAATCAATAACTCCCCTTGATGAAAGGATAGAGAAAAACACTTACGAACGGAGACATAAATCCAGAACATACTCTCCCCCTTTTTGTGAGGAAGGGAGAGGAATCACTCTTCGATAAAAGCCTTTGTAATATGTAGCAGAAGAGAGTCAGAGAGTATCCAATATTTCAATCTGTGCTAAAACCATCATGTCGGACTCTGTAAAGGTAATTGCAGGGAAAGAAGCAATGTTGAGGATTGATGCTGACTCAACATTGTTAACAACATTCCTGGCAGTAGCAGCAGAATCCGTTGCAGAAACAACAAGACAAAACCAAGGCAGTCAAAGCAGAGATATCGGAAAAGGACGATATCTTTCTGGATTTTGTCAAAGAGAGAGACAAGATATGGCCAAAGTGTGCTCAGGTGAAAAAGTTACTTTTTGGGCTTGATACACTCCATCGATTAATACCTATTTGGATCCTTCCTGCAGATATATATCAAAGCACAGAAAACTGTACACAACTGTTAAAGAGGGATTAGAGCATACATGAGAAACAAGTATCTGAAGTTACCAACAAATACATCAAACAAGAATATCAATAATAGTAATTGAAATTCATCTTTGGAAAACACATGGTATCCTTGTTTAGTTTGAAACAAACAAACAAACAAATAAGAACCCAAACCCCGATACAAACACTGCTTATACTCCCCCTCAAGCCCTAAAGCAAACAAAAGCACACAGGGATAGGAAACAAGACAATATAAGTCTATGTCAGGAACTGAATGGTAAAGTGCAGTCGATTAATGCTGACAGACAATGTTGAGTCAACACAGAACACAACATTGCTGCAAATCTGCACTATCAATCTCCCTCTTTTCGCCTTTGTTCACACAACCTACAAATCAAGGATCGGTGGCACAAACTGATTATTAACTCCCCTTTTGTTCACACAACCTTCCTTTGAACTCATCGTAGGCATCATAGAACATGATCCTTTATAATCATACTTCTTTTGTTGACAATTCATGCACTCAGTAGTTAGTGAATAAAGACAATATAACTCAACATAGAAGCGTAAGATAAGTGCAGTAAACAAAGTTGTCTGCAATGTTGACACAACACTGTAGTCAACACTGCACTTTTCAATCTCCCCCTTTTTGTCTTTCTTCACAAAAACACACCTGAACAAACTCGTTAGAAACAAGTAAATGTAACAGGCATGAAACTACAAAACTCCCCCTCAACCTTAGACGAGAACAATATAACAAAAGAGAGTATGTCAACTTTCTTGTTCAGATTCTCATCTCTTCTCCCCCTTTTTTGAGAAGAAAGATATCTCTCAAAATAATCAAACAAGTTCACAGAAGGTGATAAGAAGATATGCAACGAGTGTGAGTGATGAGGAGATGGTATATGATCAACAAACTTCACTCCAAAAAATGAATTTAGAAAATCTTGGGACACAACCAAAAATCAACGACGAACAATCATAAAAAGATTTTTGGAAACGAAGATTTCTTAACTCAAAACACTCAACAACTCTCCGACTTTTTGTGATAAAAGGAGAGCAACCAAACATCTTCTCACATTTTGAAAAGATGCTACTGAATTTTTCAGAGCAATAATGAGCTGTGGACTTCATTAATAGGACTTGCAATAAGAGCTGCGCAATGTTGGAGGTTGATGTTGACGTAACATTGAATTCAACATTGACAAATCCAGTGACTCCCCCTCACACAGTGCAAGATTATTCTCCAGAAACAGAGCGTTAGAATTAAAGATTCAGAGAGTAGTGAGAAAGTACGAGAGAAAGGATATTAGGATGGCAAGGGAATAACACACTTCAATCCAAGGGCTACAAAGAAACCTTTGAGACACAACCAAAAATCAATGAAGCACATTCATAGAAGATTTTTTAGAACAAAGATTTTCTTAACTAAATTAGAGACAGTCAGTTAAAAACTACCACTTGTGGAGAAGTTTTAGCAAATTTCAGATATAATATATATCAAGCTTTAACAAAATAAAAATTACCCCGGAAAAATAAATATTTACCTAAGCAATATAAAACAAAGGAACCTCGAACTGGAATCAACTTCTAGTGGAATGTTGTCTTAACAAAGCAGATAACACTTATATCAAGCCCTTTATTGTAAACTCGCGGTAACAAGAAAAGGTTGCAAACAAAACATGCATGATCCACACCACAAGAAAAGATGATAAATAGCTCATAAGACCCAACCATAGCACTTAGCCATCACTCAAGGATCAAAAGTCAAGCAGACACACAAGGTAGATAGGGTGTTATCAAGTCAAGAAGGGGACTGAAGTTTACAACTCCTTAGAGACTTTTAATTAACTTTTCAAAATACTTTTTATTGCGCATAGAAAAATTTATTTATTTGTGTGAAAAGGTCGTCTACTGAATGAAGGCAGCCGGAACCCCAATCACCCCAGTAGCAACACAATTTCTTTTAGGCAACACAGGTGAACACATAGGACTGAATGCAGGCAGCAAGTGAGCACATAGGACTGAATGCAGGCAGCATGAACTCCATACACCCCAGTATCCCAATGCGTACTCATTTGCTGTGTCACTTTTATAGAAACAGCCTCAAGCAAGTAATCACAACGGATGAAGGCAGCCAGAACCCCAAGCACCCTAGTGTAAAAACATGTTATATCTAGCTATTCCATTTGTAAAAAAGCACTTTTATTTAATCAAGGAGAGGTTTTATTATCTCTTTAAAGCTTTCAACACAGACTTCCCAAGGTGACTAGAACCCACAGAAACACATGTGGTGCAGACAAACCAATCAAACCTTTCATAAAAATGTGAGAAACTTGGGCTAGTTAGTAACTTACTCTTTCAAATATTTGAAGTATTCATCCATGGATTTAGTTGCATAAAAAAGAATTAGGTTCACTAGGATTCTTAGTGGTTGGAACTTCTAGTTATCTTGATAAAAATTTAATATTTTTTTCCGTCTCAACAAATCCTTTTTTTCCCAAAGGGATCGTGATGTATTTCTACGGGATTGCGGGTCTCTTTATTAGTTCTTATTTGTGGTGCACAATTTCCTTGAATGTAGGTAGTGGTCATGATCGATTTGTGAGATGTGAACGGAGCGTTATTTGCCCTGGAACTTCCTCAAGAGAAAGGAAGAAAAGGGACAAAAAGAGAATAAACTCTAAACCATAACTAAATAAAACTGCATACTCCAAATGCAAAAGTTAGACTTTAAACGAAAAATTTAAGATCTAAAAAATAAATTGATGAAATGAACAAGTAATTTATTTTGCATTGTTTCGTCTTTCAAGTGAAAAAATAATTTTTCGCCTTAAATTAATCGAGTTTTTTTTTTTTTGGAACCGAAAATTTTTTATTTCATTCCAATCAGTTAAGTACACAACCGATCCGGAGATCCAGGCAAAATCAAAACAACCACAAACAATCTAATTTAGCATTAGTGTTGCACAATACGAGCGCAACTTTCTATCCTGCCAGCATCTATTAATAACATCATTGATTATACTCTCAGCAAGTCTAGTGTTGGGCGGCTTTTGGTTGAATAGAACTTTGTTTCTTTCCATCCATATGGCATAGACAGCTTCCGTAAACGCACATCTCAAAATTTTTACACGCCATCCAGTTCTCCTCATTTGTCGACATAGCCACGCGACTTCATCTTCCCAATTGTATGTGGTTCGCCTTATACCAATCCATGCCAGAACCGTTTGCCAAATATGTCTAGTAAAAGGGCATGCGAAAAGCAAGTGTGAGTGTGTTTCATCCGCAGTACAAAAAGCACAACCCGCGTCAATCTGTGGGTTCCATCGTCGCACCCGATCTTTTGTAGCAAGTCGATTATTAAGCCCCATCCATGCGCAGAACTGTGCCCGGGGTTGAGCTCTATTATAAACCAGAATTTCTTCCATCGTACCTCCTCTTTTTCACCTCGAAGTTCCTCATATAACGTTCGGGTACATAATCTACCATTTCGCCACATGCTAGCCCATGCATTCGATTGCTGCACCATAGCTCTACTTTTCATTATAGCCTTCAAAATCCATGAAGAATCCGCAGGGATCTCCACATCCATCACTTCACAGTCTTTGATATAGTAGCTATGCACCCATTTAACCCATAGTTTATCCGCTTTGCGAAAAATATTCCAGAGTAATTTTGCAATGTTACACGAGCTCCATTCAAGCAAGGATGTCAGATTTAATCCTCCGGCATTCTTAGTATCACAAACCTTATCCCAAGCGATTGGAGCCCGACGTGTAATCTCAGCAGTACCACTCCACAAGAATGAGCGACAAAGAGCTTCAATATGATGGATCACATTCTTTGGGAGTGGAAAAACCTGCATCCAATAATTAGACATAGCATGTAACACACTCCGAATAAGCTGCATTTTGCCCGCATAGGTCAAGAGTTTCGAACTCCAGTGGTGTATGCGAGCAGTGATTTTATCTATGAGGGGCTGGCAAAGTCAAATAGTCAGCTTGCGAGTAGTAAGTGGAACCCCTAAATACTTGACCGGAAGCTTTCCCTCTACGAACCCTGTTATGCCGATCAAGTGAGAAGTAAGGTTGCGTCCTAAACCACCACAGTACAGCCGACACTTTTGCTTATTCACAACAAGTCCTGTAGAAATCGAGAACTTATTGAATTGATCCATAAGCAGCGCAACCGATTGGATATCGCCCCTGACAAATAAGAGTAGGTCATCCGCAAATCATAGGTTAACAATGTTTAGCCGTTCACACTTAGGATGGAAATTGAAATCTGGTTCACCCTTTAGTTGAAGAAGTATCCTATGTAGATATTCCATCATAAGTACAAAAAGCAGTGGTGAAATAGGGTCACCTTGTCTTAATCCTCTCTCAGCTTTGAGAACCTGGGAGGGAACTCCATTGATAGAGTAGCGGTAAGATACCGTACACACACACCTCATCACCCAGAACGTAATCGGGAACCCCAGCTTGTCCATAATCTTTTCCAAAGCAATCCATTCCACAGTATTATATGCTTTTTGGAGGTCCATTTGTATCATACATCTCGGGGACATACTCTTTCGGTCATAGCCTCGCACCAATTCACTAGCCAAGAGAATGTTATCATGTATTACCTTGCCAGGTAGAAACGCAGATTGGCATTCATCCACCACATAATTAATAACCTGACTGAGTCGATTAGTAAGTATCTTGGAGATGATTTTATACAAGGTAGTGCAGCAGGATATAGGACGCATCTCTTTCATGGTACATGCCCCAGCCGATTTCGGGATAAGAGTGACTAAAGTACAGTTTACAGCTTTGTACATCCTTCCATTCTCAAAAAAAAACATATATTGCTTCCAGAACATCCTTCTTTATCACCGGCCAGGCAGCTTTGAAGAATCTAGCGTTGTAACCATCAATTCCCGGAGCTTTGGTATCCCCAATGCCCTGAAGAGCATCCCAAACTTCTTGTTCGGTGATTTTACGAATTAATCCAAGTCGCTCTAGTCTAGTTAGTTATCTCCCATTGCGCATCGCCACAATATCAATACCCTCCAAACTTGTGGATTTCGTCCCGACAAAGCCTGTGTAAAAACTCAGTACCTCACGTTCCAAATTATCATGTGTTGTCAGAATCTCACCATTAGCCGCAATCAGTTTCCGTATTCCAACTTGCCAATTTTTTTCTTTTACTGTGGCATGGAAAAATGCATTATTTCCATCCCCCACCCTGAGATAGTGGACCTTCGCCTTCTGCGCCATAAGAGTTTCATCAATATCATTCCATTTTATAACCTCCTCCAAACATAGTTTCACTCTATCAATTCAGGCAGAATCAAATCGATCTATTAAAAGATCGTTCTGCACAACCTGGAGTTCCAATCTGGCCGTCTCCAGGTGGTTTCTGGCTCCCGCAAATTGCTTAATAAGAGGCTTTAGGTGCGGTTGCAGATCAATTAATCTTCTCCATACCAACCTCACCTTTTACCTAGTGTGCATTAACGGTGGCCAAAAACTGCTCATGTGACACAATAGTATTAATAAACCGAAACTGATGAAATTTTGGTCTTGGAAGTACCTGAAGCTGTAGGTAAAGCGGGGAATGATCTGATATGCCGGGTTCCAGGACACAGCGTCATAGAATCAAACTTTTGGAACCACTCAGGATTGCAAATTGCTCGATCAATTCTTGAATGTATGTGTCTATTTGACCACGTGAAGTGATCTCCCACCGTATCGTTTTCAGCTAGGTTTGAGACATCCATCATATTCAAAAGGTCGCAAAATTCTGCTGCCAGAACAATATGGCCTCCAATTCGATCATCATAATGCAACACAATATTAAAATCCCCTATCACCATCCAGGGGTCCACTATCTGTCCCGATAATTGTTCAATATCACTCCAGAGGTGACGGCATTGCTCAAGTGTGTTATGTGCATAAACAAAAGTAACCCATTGGTTTAACCTGCCATCCAGAGAGTATATCCCACAATGCAAATATTGATCCGACGAAGATACCAATTGAATATCCACTTTTTGGTCATTCCAGAGAACCCATATGCGTCCATTATCATGCTTATCGTAATTATCCAGATAGCACCATTTACGTCCAAGCCGCATTCTAATTCGATCCGTGTTATCCTTCTTCACCCTTGTTTCTAATAAAGCAGCCACTGACACATTAAGCTCAGTGAGACGGGAGCCAATCTCACAAAATTTCACTGCTTTGTTCAGCCCCCTTATATTCCATACTATCATAATAAAGGGTTTTGCTCAGTTTCAGATCCAATCAAAGTATCCAAAACCGCAAAACCATTCCGTAATTGTACGTCCTGTGTAGCAGCCTGTCAGTCAGGCGTACTTGCTTGATGCTGCTCCCCTGGATCATGGACCCTAGAGCCTGAGCATTCATTCGACTTCTCCAACCTTGTTGCACCATTAGGATTTTCCCCTCTCATCACTCTTCCCTCGCTAGCAGCAGCTTGTACCTGCCCTGCTGGAGGCACCACAGCCGCAGCCTGTATCTGTCCAGGAGAGTTCTCCGCAGGCTCCTGATCACCATGTTGTCGAGGGACATTAGTCTGTTGTGCTGGAATGTTGCGACCATCACGTCGTGCAACCCAACGATTTCCTCTATTAGTAGCCTGATTATCTCGTGCACGTGGAGGAGTTGGTCTTCGAATAACCTCCGGTGCACAGTGATGTCCCACAAAAGGAGTCTGCCATTCATATTCCACAGCTTGTTCAATTCGTTATCATTATTATCTTTGATTATTATGGACTTCCTCAACTCTTTAGTTACATCAATTTCAATCAGCACTCGGGCATAGGTAACTCTGAGCTTTTTCGCAGTGCACTCACCCGTGAACATCGGCTTACCAACAGTACTTGCTATCTTCGAAATACTACGCTCCCCCCATAAGTGTAAAGGCAGGTTCGGGAAAGTAACCCAAACAGGCATTGTACGGAGTAAATCCTCCTATAGAGAGAAATTTTGAATCCATCTCCGAAGTATGATCGTCTTCCCAAAAATTGAGTAAGGGCCTTTCTTCATTACCTCCTGCCACTCCTCTTCTTTCTGAAAACGAATAATGAAGTATCCTTCTTCATGATAAAACAATTCAGGCAGCTTGACAAAATTCCAGTGTTTAATCATGAATTGTTCAACCGCATTCATGGTTAAATCAGTCCCCATCACAAAGAAAATTAGCGAATTCTCCCAATATTTGATTTCTGATTCTACATCCTCAGCATCAATTTCAACATCCACATTTCCATCACTCACACTCGGGGCAACATACAGAATTCGTTTGCCATGATCAGGCAAACGATTGCCTCTAATCACATCTACCCATAACTGTTGTTGCTTCATCTCCCCAGAATTATTTGCAATCGTCTCTGTCTGATTTCCTGTCTTAACAGGGGTGTTGCTATCCAATATTAAGATATCTGATTCAGTCAAAGAACCAGACTTGTGCGATGTGTTGCCACCTGCCGGAATTAGACAGTCGGGCAAAACTTCACTCCCTCTCTCAATTTGGCCAACATCTGCTTCAGAATTATTTGGATCCAATATTGCCGAAGCCGCTAAATCCCCAATTGCATCCATCGAACCCTCACCCTCAAGCACAGCAATTGTTCCCTCATTGATGTTAGATGCCACGAAACCCCTATCTCCAGCCGTTGCGTTTGCCGGAATGCCCTGCTTCCTCGGGCGGCCACGGGGCCGAGGTGGCTCGGTAGGGTTTTTCTTAGGAGCCATCCGTCACCAAAAACGGAGTAGTATCATGCTACTTGCTGAAATAGACCGTTAGACATTAATCGAGTTTTATAATATTTGACATTAAATGTATAAAGATTTTGAAATAATTTCTTTCAGTTATTTCAAAATAATCATTTTTCAACGCTTATAAATCTTCACATAGAAATTAATTGAATTTTATAGAAACATATTAAAATACAAAAATTATTAAACAATAACTTTAGAAGGGGAAACAAAACATAATTAACGAGTACAACAAACAAACAACTTTAAACAAAACCTATAAATTTTCTAGAAGTCTACGGTTTGCATATATACTGGTGGGCCTTGTACAGAAAGACTCCTCGTATGTCCAGATCATACCCTGATTTTATGTATACCGAATATATCGTTCTTAAAAGTGTAAGATTTCAATAGTTATTTGAAGTATACAATTAGAAATTCGTGACAATTTTAGTTTTATATTTTAAATACCCTACTTGGAACATGTATCGAATTGGAACCCTATACGGTTGAACATCTTGCATGGAGTGAGTACCGGCCCTCAAGCCAACTCAAGTGTCCAAGTGTCATCTGTAGGTTGATCAGCAATTTGCTCCATAGCTTAGTGCATGATGTAACAAAAATTTGTCCGCAAGCCTCAAAATTTCTAGCAACTCTTGTGGTGTAGCTCTTGAGAGTTAACGCTTTAACGGAGTACAGTACTAAAGTTTTAACAAATCCAAGAAGGCAAGAACGCAGCTTCTTCTATCCAAATCCAGTTTTTGTGGCAAATATATATATATATGTCCATGGATTGGATCCAAAAGCAGCTGGATCAGATTGATCAATTTAGCGGCCGACCTATAGCATATGCACAGTGCAGAGCGCAGCTATAAACGAACGATTCAAGTCTGCATCTGAAACTTGAATCATTTGTAAGTATTTTGTAATACCATTTCAAAATTTACAGTTGATTACCATCCAATTCTTCTACTTGAGAAATTGTCGCATAATCGAGAAAGGTAATAATAATGAACTTGACTGTGTTTCCAACTTCCAACCATGTGAAGAAGCTTTTCTTTTTGCTGTTGTTGATCTTCATATCTGGAAGATGTGTACGTTTCAGAAAGCTTATAAATGTATAGCTCGTTTCTAATTTGTTCTCTCTTATGGAGATTATGGAAATTATATGTTTAATATTTGCTCACCAACTGTTCGATACATTGTCTCTGAGAAGGCGTTTGAAATTATACGTCGTTTCTTCTCGACTCTAAATCGAAGAGAACGGAGTGGCATTGGCTGATGTCCTCTTTGTATGTATAATTGTGATAACCTGTTACTTGTGTTTCCTTGGATTTGTGCTTCTCACTTATCAGTGAGACAGTGAGAGTGACTTGATAGTGTCTACTTGGCAACAATATAGCTTTCCCTGCCTTGCTAGTCCTTGTGATAAGTCAGTTTACTACAATTGAGTGCTTTGAGGATTTGTTGTAGGCTTGGTACTCGGTAGATATATTCATATAACTCGGTTTCTGATTTTCCTTTTAGTTGTTAGATGGGGCAAGTAGAAAGTGTTGCTGCTAAGGAGGATCAAAGCAGTGAATCAACCTCAGCCTCTACTCCAGCAGAAAGTTCGACTGAGCCTTCGCTTGATTCTTTACTTGCTGAAGCATCTGCCTATGGTGACGAGGATGCCGATTTGTCTCTTGATGAAAAGGCCCAGAAAGCATTGGAATGCCCCTGTATTGCTCACTTGCGAACTGGACCATGTGGTACCCAGTTTTCTGATGCTTTTGTTTGCTTTATGAAGAGCACTGCTGAGGAGAAGGGGTCAGATTGTGTGAACCCTTTTGTGGCTCTGCAGAGCTGTGTCCAGGAGAATCCTGATGCATTTTCAAAGGACATTTTGGTGGATGATGACCCGGAGAAGAAAGAAGAAAAACCAAGCCAGGAGTATAAGATCCGTCCCCCGGTTTGGTCTCGGAAATCAAAATCTCCTAGCAGCTAGCCCCACGGAGGTTTAGTTGCACTATTTAATCTTAAGCTTCACTTCATTTGCGAGGTCTCTGGTGGTTTGTTGATTGGTTCATTGAAGCTTTCAAACTTGAACAGTTACATTAGGAGTGATTCTGATGAGAAACTTGCTAGATTAGTAGATAAACCATTTGATACACTGAATAAGCTGATGATGTATTTGAAATTCTGGTGATAAATTAGTTTATCTGAGATATATTACTGTTCTAGTGCTCTTAGCCCATATCTATGATTCCCATATCTTTTGTGCGATAACTTACTACATACTGAATAACAGATTGGTCCTAGGCTTTGTTCTAAGAATTAGTTTGCTTTATTTCTTTCTGTAAAGATTTTACAAAAGAAACACAGAGTGAATTGTTTCTAGACTAAGTTTTAAATTTGTTTGCTTTATTTCTTTATTGGTAAAGGTTCTGAGAAGGAATCATAAAGTGAATAAGAATCAGTAGCAGAAAAGGTTCGCAAGTTCTGGTGTTCAACATATACAAAGATAAGCCCCAGATCACAGCCTAGCAAGGGAATAAAACGACACCTTGAACTTTGTTGACCTTTCTGAACCAGCAAAAGGTTAACTTAGTAAATTGGTTATATTGCTGCTACCTGTATAATGACACAGCCTGATTAGAGTAGGTATGCTGGAAATCTAATTCTAAAGGTCTGTGCTGTTATTGTCCATGCACAAGAAGTCTGCATGGAATCCACAAGTAGAATTTCATCGTTGTTTCCACATTTGAGCCTAGAATTTATAGGTGCAGAGCAAGTCTTGCATAATACGCATTCTGCTAATGTCAGAACCTCTAGTGTACATTTTGCGAAATTTTGATTCCATGATCGGATCTTAGAACTTCAAGATCCAGAATATAATTCAAGGTTCCAACTTAATGACTTATTATGCCAAGACTTGATGCTTCTTAGATAATCTCTGTTGTATGGTTTAGCACATATTCTAGAACGCACCCTTCCTAGGTCTGAATTATCATGCCAACGGAAAGATGATAATCTGGTTAAAATTTGTCACACTTTTCGTATATGTGCAGAACTGTCTATTTAATCACTTGTTTTTCTCTGAAATTTAATCTAGTGAATGTTTGATCAATATAAGTCTTCATGAGGCTTTGATGGCTAAAAGTCTGTAAGAAATGTACACAGACTTTTGTTTTTATTGACTTCTATAAGCATTAGTCCAAGGAGCATCCTGTAAATTTGCCTCTCTTCTTTTGTTGACATGAGTCTTGCTGGCAGTCTTGGATGGGTGGCCAAGTATGTAGATAAATTGCATACTATGTATAGAAATCTCTAATGAGTTTGAAAATATCCCAAACAAGTCTATGTAATAGAAAAAGTGATGTCGTTATCAAGCAAGATATTCTTATTTATGTAATGTTCTCAAGCATTAGTATAATGTTCTCAAGTTTTATATATTACGATTTTCACTATTTGTAATGTTCTTAACTATATGAGTAATGTTCTCATTTATATGAATGATGTTCTAGAGTATGATGTTCATAACTATGTTGGTAATGTTATAAACTATTTGTGTAATGTTCTCAACTATTTGAGTAAAATGTTCTTAGGTATATGAGTGATGATCTAGAGTATAATTAATGTTCTTAAATATTGGTAATGTTCACAACTATTTGGATAATGTTCTCCACTATTTGATTAATGTTCTTATCTATTTGTCTGAAATGACGGTTCATTTATTTATTTTGTCTGAAATGGATCCGCTCATAACCCGCGAAATTATATAACCCGACCCAGCAACCCGCGAAATTGATTGAAAGTGTGGTAAATTCACTTATTTGAGTAATGTTCTCGTTGAGTAATGTTCTTATCTATTTGAGTAATGTTATCGCCTATTTGAGAATGACGGTTCATTTCTGATTTTGTCTGAAATGGATCTGCTCAATAACCCGTGAAATTATTTAACCCGACTCAGCAACCTGCAAAATTAATTGGAAGTGTGATAAATTGCAAATCAATCCGTCTTTTTTGTCTTTCTAATAAGTTGGTCTTTTCTAAGACTTTGTGATCAATTAATTTATTAAATAACTATATTAAAATCAACTAGGTTATCAAATAGTGTCAGTTAGTTTATAAGTTGTCAACTTGATTATGGTATAGTCTTGCTAAATAGAGCCTATAAATTGTACATTTGGATCAAATCCAACAAATTCTATCCAAATCCAGTTTTTGTGGCAAATATATATATATGTCCATGGATTGGATCCAAAAGCAGCTGGATCAGATTGATCAATTTAGCGGCCGACCTATAGCATATGCACAGTGCAGAGCGCAGCTATAAACGAACGATTCAAGTCTGCATCTGAAACTTGAATCATTTGTAAGTATTTTGTAATACCATTTCAAAATTTACAGTTGATTACCATCCAATTCTTCTACTTGAGAAATTGTCGCATAATCGAGAAAGGTAATAATAATGAACTTGACTGTGTTTCCAACTTCCAACCATGTGAAGAAGCTTTTCTTTTTGCTGTTGTTGATCTTCATATCTGGAAGATGTGTACGTTTCAGAAAGCTTATAAATGTATAGCTCGTTTCTAATTTGTTCTCTCTTATGGAGATTATGGAAATTATATGTTTAATATTTGCTCACCAACTGTTCTCGACTCTAAATCGAAGAGAACTGAGTGGCATTGGCTGATGTCCTCTTTGTATGTATAATTGTAAAAACTCAACCATTAGGGAAAAATAAAAGATTTACTCCTTCCGGCCCAAAGCTATATAAAAGAGTCGTAGAATAATTAGCGAGAAACTATCAATTTTCTGTCCTGTAGGCCTATATATATCATTGCATGTTGTTGCCCCGACTCTTTCATTCAATTAGAGAACAACTACAAGAAAAAAATGATCATAGTTGATTATCTATGAACGAAAACAAAAGGTGATCGAATGGGCAAAATTCATTAAAGGTACTTCAGTATGAGACTTTTTCGATTTTGATACTTCAAAGTGGTCGCGTTCAATTTAGGTACTAATTATCAATTACTAATTACAATTAAGGTACTAATTGAATTTATGAGGTGCACCATCGCATTAACGTGCGAGCGAATGTCAAACGCCGAAAGATAGACATAGAATATTGACCGTCCGCAAGATATTGTGGACTTCGTCCCACTCACAAGCGACAGATTCTTCCTCGTCATATTCTTTTTTGTAGGCTTTTTCATTAATTTTGTTTCAATTGATCAAATTCACGTGAAATTGGGGTTAGGTTAATTGAAACTTGGTATTGATTTGCACACTCACCATCTAATTTACAATCAATACCTTAATTATAAATAGTATTGATAAATAGTACCTAAATTGGACGCGGTCACTCTGGAGTACCAAAATCGGAAATGTCTCACTGGAGTGCCAAAAATGGATTTTACCCTCATCGAGAACGAGTAATATACCTAATTTGATAGCTATCTAACTGATTGGATAGCTTGTTTAGTAAATTAAATAGCTGATAAAAAGCTTATCAGTTCGATGAGTTTATTTGTTACGTGAACGGCTAGCTTGTAGCTTATCTGATAAGCTTGTTCATGAAGCTTATAAAAAAAATAAGCTAGCGAATTTATTTTTACATATCATATTTAGCAAATCAGCTAGTTTATGAGCTAATTGATTTAACCTAACTAGCTTATCAGCTACCCAATCATCTACCAGCTAGTTTATGAGTTATCAACTACCAGCTAGCTTATCAGCTTAGTTTTGCTAAACATAGACAAAGTATCAGTTAGCACGAGCTTATTAGCTCGATGAGTTTATTTTCGTAATAGTTGATAAGCTAGCTGATTTGATAAACTTGTTTAGGAAGCTTATGAAAAAAATAAGCTAGCTGATTTATTTTTTTCATGATATATTAGCAAATTTACTAAATAATTTTATAAAAAACAACTAGTTTTTATCATTTGCCAGCTAGCTTATCAGCTATCTTATCAACTAATTTTGTTAAACTAAATTCACATAATATTGTGCTAAATACACCCCTATTAGGCTACACAAAGTCTCATGAAAGACGGTCTCTAGATAATTAGATAAGTTATCTAGACACGGCCTATGCTATCAATTAAAGCATTCATATTATTAATCAAAACGTCTATGTTGTTAACGAAATAAGCATTGTTGTAATATGAAATAACACCAATGTTGAGAATAGGGCTGAGCATAAACGAGACCGGACCGAAAAACCGGCCCGAAAAATTGGTTTTCGGTCCGGTCCTCGGTCCTAGAAATTATGAAATTTCGGCTTTCGGTCCGGTCCGGGCCAAAACCCGAAAAACTGCGGTCCGGACCGAAATACTATAGCATACCCTTATTAAATGTAGAAATAGTGTATATAAGAAAAGAAAACACACACACAGACACACTCTTCCATTCCACCGGCCTAGATTCTCTCTAGTCCAAACCGACACATTCCTCCACCACCACTCGCCGCCTCACCAGCGCCACCAAATGCTTCCATCTTCCGTCCTCTTCTTCTTTCAGCCAGATCTCTCCGTCCAGCCACCAGCCAGATCTCTGGTGTAAATTGTGTACTATGTATCTACCAATCAAACTAAACCCAATTCATTCACCTCTCCACTTCGAAATCACTCTCTGCCGTCATCATCGTGCTCCGCCGTCGATCTCCTGAGCGACGCCCCTCCATCTCAGGCGCGCCTTCTCCCTTTCAGCTACTAGCGGTGATATTTTTTGTCCTTCCAACTAAGTGAAGGCGCTAATTCTAGAACGGAGCGATACGGGAGCTCAATTCAATCACTGAAATTCCGAGAAACTACCTCTCAACTTGAAAAAAATACCCAATTCAATCTGCATCTCGCATTAAGGTGATCTAAATTGTTTATGTTGCTAAGTGCGGAGATGATTTCTAGAAATGAGGAATTCGATCTCTGTTAATCGATTGTTTATGTAGTATTAAACTTAAAAGCTCAAATTGGATAGGTTGCAGAGAAGATTGTAAAGATGCCGCAAGTGAGGATAGTTGCGAGGAACTTTATGGACATGGTGTCCTCACTGCCTGCCATGAAGCTCGACAAGCTTTATGAGAATTCATACATCTGTGAAGCCATTCTCAGGTTTTATACTCTCCAATTACGTTTTGTTTCATGATTGTTTACTGAAGTCAGCTTTAGTCTTCAATTGGAAAGCTCATGGGTTCACGCTGCTCGAAGTAGAGTCGGATAGGATATAGAAGTTACAAACACGACTAGATAGTAGTCTGATTGAAATACTAAATATGAAGATTGAGTCTCATGGGGCAATTATATGTTGAGGATTTGGAATGGGCTAATTTGGTTTGTGTTGGAACAGTTGTTTGATTTTACAGTTGGAAACGAGGCGTCTGCAAATAGCAATGTTAAGTGCATAAGCTGAGTTCTAATGTTATGATTATCTAGGTTTTTGGCATGAAAGGGAAAAAGTTGAACATTAGTAATAGAATACTGAGGCAATCGGAAGTGATTATTGAAAT
This sequence comes from Plantago major, assembly GCA_026545765.1. Classification (NCBI taxonomy): domain Eukaryota; kingdom Viridiplantae; phylum Streptophyta; class Magnoliopsida; order Lamiales; family Plantaginaceae; genus Plantago; species Plantago major. The sequence goes on along the minus strand of CM048844.1, from coordinate 15,412,798 downwards.
TTAATGTACTGGTCTAGCTGTCTAATAGTGTTCAGACTTCAGAATTACCTGCTTATGCCTACTTTCATCATTTGCATAATGTATGGTCAGTACTCAGTAGTGTTTTGGTGTTGGTTTTCTGGGGGAGTTTTTATTGTGCATTAGGGGTGTCGATATGTTTTGCTTATAATAGCTGGTGAAAACCTTTATACATGTCCTTGTTTTATAAAGAATTGAAGATCAATAGTATTCATTTTGCAAAATCTTTCTTCTTCTTGTTTTATTATATTTAATGAATACTTAAGTTTATTTATGATTCGCTTTAGTTGAACCATTCCATTGGTACATGCTTATTTTTATCCTTGTTTGCAATGCTTAATTTCTAGTTTTAAATTTTAAGCTCAGATCATTGACTCCATTGGCAAAGAAGTACATACTCCAGCTCTTGTGCATAGATGGCCCAGTGGTAGCCACATGGTTGGAGGAGTGGGTTCTTTCTGATGGGATGTCAAAGCACAAAGTGGCTATAGATAGATTGATTCAGTTAAGGGTCCTCGGTGAAACTCTTGAAAGGTACTCCGTTTTCCTTCTGACATTGTTTCTGATTTCCTTTGATGGGCTTCACATTGAAGTGCTGATGTAATACCCTTCGGTCCTTTATATCAATTGTACTTGCATTTTCTTTTGAGTCCGTCTCCCGAGAGTCCACATATATTGAGAGTTCTTGAGAGTCCTACATAATAGACAAACATAGATAATTTATACATAAAACTATACAACATGATTTTTCCGCGGGTCGATCCGGATCGACCGGGCCGCCCCGGACCGAACCCGCATATTTTCCTTACAATACACAACTTCTTTCATGTCCATTTAGTCATATTGGTATTTTGGATCAAATTGTCTATGTTTGATACATAATTGTCTATATTTAGCATAAAATTATTGATGACAACCTATTTATCCGAAAGAAACACAATATTTATAAAATAAATATAGAAATCAATTTCATTCATCAATCAATAAATGTCATACATATAAAACAATACAAAAAATTTAAAATCATTATATCCAAACTATAATCATCTTTGCAAACAAATAAAACACCCTTAAATTGTTCGTCGACTCCTCCATCCACGTCTCCATCTTTATCATCAATCGTTTTCTTCATTCGACCACCATTTTTACGAAAACCTAGTATATGCAACAAAAACATCAATAATTTAGCAACTGTCATACACAATTTTACTATAAGAATATACTATACACTATAGACATACAATTTACATATAAAAACACACAATTTTCATATAAAAATCAACAAAAATATACAACAAACATACACACATACATACACAATTTACATACTAGACAACTCCTACATTAATTAGGGTTAACATATACAATTTACATACAAAAGCACACAATTTTCATACAAAAATCAACAAAAATATACAAAAAACATACACATGCACATACACAATTTACATATTAGACAACTCCTACACTAATCAGAGTAAAACATATACAATTTACATACAAAAACACACAATTTTCATACAAAAATCTACAAAAAAAATATACACACAGACATACACAATTTACATACTAGACATCTCCTACACTAATCAGGGTAAACATATATACAATTTACATACAATAAACAACAAAAATATACAAAAAAATCAACCGTCATTATCATCAACCGTTTTCTTTATTCGACCACCATTTTTACGAAAACCTAGTATACGCAACAAAAACATCAACAATTTGGCAACTGTCATACACAATTTTACCATAACAATAGACTATTACCCTACAACAATAGACAAATTGCATAACTCATTAGCAACTGCCACACACAATTTTACTATAACAATAGACTATTACACTACAACAATAGACAACCAAACTGCATAGCTCATTGACAACTGACATACACAATTTTACAATAACAATATACTATTACACTACAACAATAGACAACCACGATGCATAACTCAATGGCTTGTTTGCTCACACTAGCATGGTCAATGGACACACTCATCCATTCAACTATTTGGCAAATTCAACTATTTGGCAACTGTCATACACAATTCTACCATAATAATAGACTATTACATATCAATAATAAGCTATTTACACATACATCCAGAAAACGAAACAAATTATGTCGATCTAACAAAAATGAAGCAGATCATGCCAATCTACAATATTAGAAGAAAAAATGAAGCATAAACAACCAAAACAACATAAAATCACGATCTAACAACAATCAGAAGCAAAAATGAAGCATAAACCACCAAAACAACAAAAATCGAAGCAGATCATGCCGATCTAACAACAATAAAAGCAAATCGATCTAACAACAATTAATGACAACAATAGAAGCCAAATCGAAGCAGAAAATACAAATATATCAGTAATTTAAGCATAAACAACATAGTATACAACAAATCGAAGAACAAAACGAAGAAGAAATGAAGATCGAACAGTTATCTAAGCATAAACAACATCGAAAACGCAAAATAAATGAAAAATAAACAGAGAAAATCATTTACCCTTTGCCAATGGTTTATTACGATGAACGGAATCTCAGATAATAAGAACACCATCGAATCACCAAAGATCGCCGAATCAAAGCATTACCACGAAATCAAAGGATTACCAACAACATTTATGTTCAAATCCTTCATTGAAGCACTAAAAGATCAAAAAGGTAGTTAAAAACACAAAAAACACACCAACAACTTATGAAAATCAAAAAGGAAATGAAAAACGAGACAAGATACCTGTAATCGAAAGCAAAAAACTGCAAAAGCTAGGGTTTCGACGAAAATCGGGAGCAAATCACAAGAACCAAAGCAGGAAGAGGGGAAAGGAGAAAAATGGAAAAAAAAACTGAAAAGGGGTATTTAAATGACCCAGAAACCCGCGAGAAAATCCGGGTTAACCAAACCCGGAATCAGGATCCGCGACTTAAGACCCGCGAGAATCTTCAGCAACCAAGTCAAGAATAATTGTGTATGTTTGTGTATTGTTGAGGACTCTCATGGACTCTCATAGTCTATAGGACTCTTTTAAGTTTTAGTATTTTCTTTTTCTATTTTTTTGCTACATCATTCTTCCGAAACTATATTTCTCTATTTTTATGTTTCACTATATTTCTCGACTCCATGTATGTTTTTGATGTGTTCACATTTAAGTGCAAATGTAATACCCTTCAGTCATCCATCATATGTACTACTGTAACTTTATTTGTTTATTTTGATTTTTTTAATGGTGTTTCACCATTTTACATTCACTCTCCGTTGCCATTTGTAGTTCTTTACATGTGGCTCAACCTTTTATATTCATAACAAGACTAATCTTGTCAAACAAATTTTGCCCACATTCTTTAGGTTTTTCACCAAATTAAGACAGGTGGAATGAAATGTTAATATTTTCTCTTTATTGGTATTGTGGCAGGAAGAAGGAAATTACTTACAGATTGAACCCAACATTCCAGCGTAACCTCCAGAATCACATAGTGCTAGGGTGGGTTCTTGCACATTTATTGTTCTTTTCCCTTGTATAGTTTTATATAGGGCAATGATATTTTGGAATAAATGCAAATGCCATCTTTGGATCTTGCAGTGGAGTTTTACCTAGAGAACCAATGGCTCCAAATGTCACTGCAAGGCTTCCAAGCTCGGAGGAGTTAGATGCTTATGCTGTAGGGCAATGGGAGGTGTGAATTTTATTATGCTCTCATAAATATCTTTGTTATGCACAAAAAATATAAGTTACCACGAACTTTAGCTCACCAATTTTTTAATATCCAACACTGTTAAAGTTTCTGCTATATGCCAAGTGAGGGAAAGAATACCATGTAGACTAGAGACTTCTTATAATTTGTTCATATTTTAATCTCTTAGTTATTATACCTTATGAATTGTGGCAAATCAGCTTTTCTTGCTGCACCTTATAAATTCCAGTGAAGTTGAAAGGTCAACAAACATTAGCCCATCCATGATGAAAGTCTTCCAGCGTGGTCTTCTGAATCAAAAGTATATTTTGTACCCAATACTGTCACTCCATTTATACAGTCACGGTATCTTATCTAATTAATGGAACCTTGGCTCTCAGAGATGATAGAGAGGCACCAAGGTTGACGGAAAGTGGCTTCCAGTTTCTGGTACGATCATAATTAGCTCTATTTGTACATTTTCTGCTCAAGCTAATACTGCGGATTGCCTGGTTCAGCTGATGGAGACAAATGCACAACTTTGGTATATTGTCAGAGAATACATAACTAATTGTGAGGTATCATTTGTTATGCATCTCTCCCTTCATTTTCTTTATCTTTGTGCTTTGGATATCAAAGCTCTTTTCTTTTTACCACTTTGTTTTCTCTTGTTTTACTTCATGAATTCTTGGTGTGTGGGGTTGTGCATTTGTCTGGTCTAATTGTCATATATCTGTAATCATAATACTTCAATGAATTCCCGGGGTGTGGGGTTGTGCATTTGTCTGGTATAATTGTCAGATATCTGTAATATTATGATTTTTGACAAATTCCCATCTTGTCATCAAGCACTGAAGTGAAGTCCTTATATACATAAATCTGTCAGAAGCTCAAATTTAGCATGGAGTTATACCCATTTTAGTTCCCAGAATCTCTCCTTTAATGGCTGATTTCATGAAAACGGTTATATCTGTATGTTCTGGTTAAATGTAAGGATCTGTCATTATCTGTCGGCCGATCTCCTTATTCCTTGTCAGAAACATTTATATGTCACTTGTCACGATCAGAAATAGTCGAGGCATGTTTGTAGTCCCACATAAAGTATGGATACCTGTAGGTCCTGTTGACAGAAGTGCGCGACTTCTCTTTCCAATTTAAGATATCTTTTTTTTTTTTCATTCTTTTTTTTTTAAATTTAATTCTTCATTTCTGTAGGAACATGGTCTGGATACAGCTGATCTTATATCATTTCTGTAGGAACATGGCCCTGTTGACATAGGCACACTAGATGAATATTGCATCTAGAAAGAGATAGGGTTAAATGTGAAAGTACTTGAGAGTTCTTGACAAAAATCAAAATGGTTAGAACGAAGAAGAGGTGTATGGCTTGCAAGACTTGTAAATCAGATTTGTTTTTTCCTGGCCTTCTCCATTTAGTTATGTAATAATTTAAATATATTTGGAGATTGGTTAGAGCATCTGGCTATCTACTACACCTAGATGAATGATTTACTTTCCTTTGCAGGCATATAACCTGAACACATTGACTGATGTTCAGAGAAATATAGTAAAGGATCTTGCAGATTTGGGATTGGTTAAGCTTCAAAAGGTGGAGTTTCTTTTGGACGTTTTTCAGTTGATACTTCGCAGTACTTGTCACGTAATAATCATTCGGTTTTTGCTGTACAGGGAAGGAAAGAGAGCTGGTTCATACTTACTAAATTTGTTACCAATCTCTCCAGTAGCTTGGCCGACTCGTCAGCCAGAAAAGAGGTAAGTTACTTGACCCCCATTTGGCTCCATTAAAGTGAGGAGGTGGATGATTGCCGTCCCGGGATGAAGGAAAGTAGGAAATTTAATAGCAGAGAAACAACTAGTTGATGGCTGTTAAGTGATTATTTAACAAACTCTAGCTTAGAGATTGGTTACCAATTCATTAATTTTTGTGTTGGTGTTCCTTCCATCAGGGATTCGTAGTTGTTGAAACAAACTTTCGAGTCTATGCATATTCAACGTCTAAATTGCATTGTGAGATCTTGCGCCTTTTCTCAAGGTATGTATGTTATTGCCTCTACGTTGACATATATCCTAGATATCATCTCTCTCAGGTGAAGATATGACCTGGAAGATCTATTTATTCTGTAGAGTTCTGTAATTTACTGGCTCCACTCATATTTCAATGGTGTTTTAGCATTACTAGTTACATGGTAGTGAATTGGTCAAGATGTAACTTGATCATTGAATAGTTTAGTTCATGTTCTGTTTCTTTGAAGATGAAATCAAACTAGCTTTGCCACTATCTGACTACTCTTCATCCGGAGTTAGATGGCTAACAGATTATTGTCGGTTTGCCTTTTAGCGGATGAATTTGTCGTCGTGACTCGTGAGACCTTTTTATTAATCATGAATTACCAACCCTCCTTCAGGATCCTTCTGGCCTGTGGATATTCTGAGTAGCATAGTTGCTACTTACTCGTCTTTGCTGGTTCTAGAATTAATTGGTCTTTTGATGGATCTGATACCTTGGGCATTGCCCTGGAAAAGGACTCCCAATCTTATGAGATGTGATGCATGACACAAGTACGAAAGGGGAATCACCGGTACAGGTGTACCTTATTGGAGTATCTACTATCTAGCATCGATGACAAGATAAAGTACGACTGAAATTTATTTATTTTTGACAATGGTAGGTTTAAGTGACTGCTTTGATATTGATGATCAATGAATGGATATTTACCTTTTGATTTGAGGACTATTTTATCTGGTCTTTGATTCAGCTCTGTATAGGACAACATGGATAAGAAGATCTAACATATAAGCAGATAATATTATTTTCCTGCTGGGATAAATATGAAGGTTATATAATTATATATGAACAAAATAGACGATTAGAAGCTTAAAAAATAATTCTGGAGTTGTGGAATCATGGTAGTTATCACTTATCAGGGCCTGGGATCTCTTCATCCTGTTCAGACTGGACATAAATTGTTCTCATTTGGCAACACTACCAGTATATGACATTAAATTTTCTCAGACCTATTAATATACTACCATATCATTTATGTGTATCATTTTGGCTAAGGCAGCGTAGAGTTTTGTTCTATAAAAGACAATTATATACTTGAAATGCAGGATTGAGTACCAGCTCCCAAACCTCATTGTAGGTGCAATTACCAAAGAGAGCTTAAACAAAGCATTTCAAAATGGCATCACTGCTGACCAGGCAAGATATCCTTTTAACTAGCGTACTGACTGCATTAATTATTTAATTGCACATAGACTCCCTTTTTTGCTTGTAGAAAAAAGCACGTGTGCTTAACAAGTTCATGGGTGGTTATGTATGGTTGCAGATAGTATCCTTTCTACAGCAGAATGCTCATCCTCGAGTTGCCGAAAGGACACCTGTGCCAGAAAATGTTACTGATCAGGTCAGGCTTCTCATATTTGCAAATATTCCAATTATCTGGACCATAGTTCTATATGTATACGATACACTGTATTCTTGTTCCGGAAATAATTTCCTTCAGTTGTCAAGTTAAAAGAAATGTATGATGACTCCAATGTCTACATATTTTCCAGTTTTTATTTTCATCAAACTCTCAAATGATACCAAAAATCTTCCCACCCTTAAACCTTATTGCTCCCTCCAGATTAGACTGGGGGAATCAGATTTGAACAGAGTGGAAGCAACCCCTGCTCATCATTATGATGCATTTCCTTCAAGGGTATGCATTTTCTGTCTTACCTTTCGTTTTACCTATGTTTAGTTTGATGAAGTTATGATTACTGCCACTCTTACTGCTCCAGGATGTTTTTGATGCCGCCTGCGATTTTGCTCGGGAATATGGTGGTCTCCTTTGGGAAAACTCTAAAACAATGTGAATTGTAGTGAAAGCAGAAATCTTCAATCAGATGAAGGAGTTTCTAAGCAAACAAAAGCAATAATAGACCAGCTACAATAAAATGGACCAAGCCCAAAACAGACCAAGCAAGATCCACCGAAAACTTACCCGTTCATTTGCTTGCATTCTTCTTGTCCGTTTCGTAGAAAACTTACCTGCACTTTCTATATATATGGTAGTTTTGCTCCAGCAGCGTCTTTTTTCAGAAAAGTTTGTATTTACAGCTGATTTTTGTAAACTATTGAATTCTTTCCTTTGTTGGGAGATAAAAATTATATTAGAATTTGCTGACCCAATTCCTGTCGTGGTTTTTTTTCTGGTTTAAAGCTACCGAAAATTGTACTCACTGACAATCCAGGAATTTCAGTCTCAGACAATGGAAGTTCGAAATCAGTAGTCCGTTTCGAATTTTCAAGCAACAGCCAACAAGCTGGTATAAAACCCGCAGGCCACAACCCAAAACCATTACACAAACTAGATCAGCACATACATAATAGATAGTTCACTAATATACAAGATTATCCGCTTGTCTCACTAATATACAAGATTACCCCGTCACAAACCTGAAAGAGTCCTATTTTATACAAATAAAAGAATAAAACAGCTAAACGGAATAACTTCATTGTATACATATATTCACAAGCTCTACATAGCTTAATCCTATATATAAAATTCAAGGATTTGGTTCGAGGGCAAACCTACCTCACGTTCATCCTGATGCACTCTCTTTCTCAATGTTTCTCGGAACTGACCATTTCTAAGCTCTGTTTATCACAGTTGCACCACATTCAGGAATATATATCTGGTCAATCAAGTAAACATTTGCCATTTTGCCAATTCAATCGTGCATTGATGAAACCGCAAGGTGGTTTTTAAGTTTTGCAATTCTGCTGGAGTGCATCAGCAAATCGCCCTTTGTCTGGATTTTGGTTAAAGGTGTAAATCAAGTACCTGTTGGGTTGCATCAGCTTTCATCAAGAACCAGGTCAGCTGGATCTCCGATCCAAGGCCTACCTTCACGCCACCGAAATTTGATTCTTAATTTTCCGTTCGCATCTACACCAACTATTTCACCTTTACTTGCATGGGTCTCCATGCCCCATCCCCAACGAGGACTCGCCAATCCGTCTTTGATCCTCACCTTGTCTCCCACTCTAAAAGGTCTTACCCTTTCCACTTCACATGCTTTACAGAGCCATAGTCTGTCGACAAAACAAAACGCTACCCAAAGATCTTCATCTTCCTTTCGATGCACCACCCCCATACTTGAATGGCTTACGTCTCCCCAGTGATATGTAGGATTGGAAACGCTTGGTTTCACCCTGACCCAATCATTGACACATATTTCACGTTCCTCAACAATCTCCACTTCTGCAGGATCTAGGACCCAAGCCTTGATGACAGCTGGTGTATATATTCTTAACTTACCATCTATGTCAATTGCAGATACAGTCCCTACACTAGCATGGTTCTGCCCTGACCACCCAAATCTCGGTTGCTTGACGGAACTTTTAACCCTGATGCGCTGACCAATTACCAATTTATCAACTCTTTCAAGCTCTATTGTATTCCCAACCCACAATTCTTGCTCCCCGCAAAATGCCACAAAGATGGTACCATTCCATTCATCATTGTTGTAACCAATCCCATGCACTACACCCACACTGCCAGGGTAAATAGATTTCCAACTAGCTGCAGTATCTCTCAACTGGACCCACTCTCCCACCTCGTACAATTGCTCTACTTCCAGATCCGCTGGATCCCCCTTCCATAACCCCTGCAAACCACTGAATGCAATTCTGACTTCACCACCGGCATTGACATTGATAATAACACCTCGGGAATCAGGGCCTGCTCCTCTCCAGCCCCATCTGGGTTCAACAAGACCAGTTCGGAACTTAACATGTTGGCCCACTTTTAAAGCAGGGACCTTTTCAACATCACCGTGATAAGCCGTCCATCTTCCCTTGCGGAAACAGCAAGCCAGGTCTAAATAACCAGATTCCTGGATACAGTGCACCACAGCTAGACTCTCTTTACCTATATTTGACCAATCATAACTTGTTCTTGCACCCAGGATTGGTTTTGATCGCACCCAATCACCCACTTCAAAATCGGGAAGCTTTTCTGCATCCCCTGGGGAAACTTTCCAGAAGGAATGTCTTCCGGCGACTTTCACCTAAATCACACAAGAACAAAAAAACACAAGTTGAAAAGTTGATACATAAATTCTCTTATCGTGATTTTTCTATATATCATTTCTCCATTAGGTTGATGCAAAACAAACTTTTCATAGGGAAAAATAAGATCAAGGCCAATATCCAGACCCCAGATCATCGTTCAGAAACCCTCAAGACCTTAAACTAGTGCAAGATAGATAAATTAGACAGGAGCTTACATTTAAAGCACCATCCATATCTATTCTGACAATCTTTCCAACAGTGGCTGGTGTCTCATTTGACCATCCAAGGCGAGGTTGAGAAACAGATGGCATCACATGAATCCCTTGTCCCAGTTCAAAAGGAGCAACCTTCTCCACATCTGTAACAGAACACGAGAAAAGTTTGCTCCGGAAGCAAAATGCGATTCCCATATCACCATCCTCCTCCAAACTGTGGATTATACCAATGCTGTTCCTGTTAATGTCCTCCCAGCCATACTTGGGGGAGGAAACAGAAGCTTTTACTCTTACCCAATCCCCTACCTGTGCGATATATGTTAGACTTAGAAGGGAAAACAATCGTCACAAGGAGCTACATCTTATCTCAAACCATAGCTATAATAACTTGACCATACAATTTACCTTGAAATTTTCCAATTTTTCCATATCAGATGGATCAGCTTGCCATGGAATAGGCCGATTGGGAATTTCAATGATCAACAGACCATCGTTCTCTATCTCACTAATTCTTCCAACGCTGTGGTGTGTTTCACCACCCCAGGCATATCTAGGCTCACCAACAGAACGTTTCACACAAACCCGGTCACCAATCTGAAAAGGGCAAAAAAAACTGTTTTAGACCAAAACAAGTAAAAGTAATAATAAAAAGAAACACAATGCCAAAAAAAATACACAATTCAATCCACTAAAATCTGGGAAATAAATAAACAAAAGATAGCATACCATAAAAGCTTCAACATGTTCAACCTCTTCAGGTTCACAATGCCAATGAGTAGGAAGATAGCTTAGTTCTAACAATAGACTGTTATCAGGTCTAACACAGCACACTATGCCAATGCTTCCTGGAGTCACAGATCCCAATCCATGTTTAGCTGTAGTCAGCGTTGGGCGAATACGAACCCAGTCCCCAACCTTGAACTCTTCAACTCTTTCCATTTCAGCAGGATCAGCTTTCCATCCCCTAGATGCTCCAGGGAAACCAACACGCAAGATTCCATCATCATCAACACACAGAACAGTCCCAATGCTGTCACGTGACTGGCCTCGCCAACCAAATCTGCAATTATTGATGAGGATGAGTGAAAAGCATCACTTTCAAGCAACAAAAAAATATCTCAAATGTACATGTATGTCATTTAAAGGGTACCTCCTCCGTTCCATTAATAACTTCCTAACTTTCCTTTTTTGGCATTTCGTTAGAAACTTACTAACACATAAATGGAAAGTTTTTATCCCACTAACTAATTCTTTATTATATCTCTTTCCTACTTTATCATTATTTTATTCAATCTCTCTCTTACTTTATTACCCACTTACAACTTTACCAACATAATACCTCACACACTAATATTTTATTATTTTTCCTTAATAATAGAGAAAGTAAGGACTTAGGAAGTACTTATTGGGACGGAGGTAGTATTATTCTTGCATAGCAAAAACGAGAAACACCTTGGGGCTACAGCAGTAGTAAACAAAGACAATATGATACATGCACTATACTTCCTACCTTCAAATGGAAATGAATTTAGTTTTAGACGGTCATCTTGGCACTTCACAGCATGGCATTAGCTTAGTGTGAGTTATGAAGATTATCTTATGCAACGAATTTATCATGGTTGGTGAAGATTAAGTACCACAAGACACCTACATAACAATTTGCATGACAGAAATTCTCCAAGAGGTCGTAGTATATCACAAGGGAATCTCGGAGAAGATCCTTGATGTAAATAGTATCCATCAAGCTATAAAATGAAATAGCACCATCATGCTATGGTATTTATTCGTGTGATATAATTCACACCGATTCCATCACAGGATATTATAAGCCAAAAGAGCCTAGAGATGTATATGAGAATGATTGTATTAAGAGCCATCTCCAAACATGCAGGGCCATTTTTAGAGTTTACATTATGTATCACAATTATGTTTATGTTTCCCTAGCAACTTTATGATTCTTGCCTTGTCACAGTTGGAGGTTATCAATGTTACACAATTCAGTTCGACAATAATAATCACACAAAGATGCTCACAAACTTCTCTATTACATTTTCTTTGCATCAGCACACTCTGGTCATGCTACTTCATCTGATTCTTTAATTTTTGGTACAAGGTTCACTTTCTCAGATAGAGGCATTTCCAAGAAGACAGAAGTTCCTTTTTTTTTTAAAAAAAAAGGAGGAAGAAGAGATGACAGAAGAAGACCAGCAGGCTCTTTTGAGCAAGATCAATTGAGCCCCTCTATAAACCATTCACTTATCCGTTTTTCATGGAATCACAGTTCATTTTGCTGTCCCAATTTGGGTTAAAGTGATACTACTTCTTAACATAAAGTTCCTGGGTGGTTGGGTAAATAATGGAAGTAGGGTTGCTTTTAGATAAAGAATGAATAAATAAATAATAGAATGATAAATTTGTAAATATGTAGTATAAGTTACAACGGCAATGGTATTTCCAAATGTGTAACTTCACCAGGACGCCCAAAATGGCAACATGTAACAACTGTTTTGGGATGTAGGAGTATAGTATACTGTGTGTGTGTGTGATACTGTGATGTTATATGTTCATGTTTGAATATGAATTAATCTTAAAGTATAATGGTAAAATGTTTAACTAAATCATGTAATGAAAATTAAGAATGTACGGTTCCATAATATAATTTTGTTAAATATTTTACCAATAGCTCAAGATTAATTTGTAGTCAATCTTGACACTATTTGACCACAAAAGGTCAAAATGTAACAACTGCTCCACCACAAAACAATTGTTACATTTACTTTTGGACACAAAAAATAAGGAGTATATATGGATGTATATTGGATGTGGGGTGTACTTTTTACATTATGAGTAGTAGTTAGACAATTGGGTTGTAAAAAGGGAATATAAAATTCATATAACCTTACCAAAATGACAACAACCAAACATAACAACTCCATTGGATGCCCAAAATGGAGGAAGTGAGTGTGTGTGTTGTGGGGGGGGGGGGGGGGGGGGGGGGGGGGTTAAAAGAGTAATCCATGGTCAAAGATGGGCATTCAAACTCGTATGGTACCTTTATAGTGGGACAGAGGGAGTATGTATTTGATAGTCAGATATTTTAGCGCACATGCAATACTGTACGGATAGAAGAGTTTATGGGGAAGCCTAAACTACATGCACAACCTATAATGACATAAAGAACAAGACATGAGGGTTTAGAAGCTCCAAAAATGCTTCAAAGAAGAAGAAAATAACAAAATTCAGCTTGAAAAGCTTATGATTGAGGAACCAATAAGTAGTTACACTCCATTACAAAGTAAAAGCATACCTTGGCTCTTCCACATCAGATTTGAGTTGAACATGCTGCCCTCTGTCAAGCTGAATCACTTTTATCACTTCATTTACCAGTACTCGTGTTGGTTCTTCCACGGAACAAAATGAAACGATGAGATTGTCATTGTCGGGGACACCTTGCACAAAACCAACGCTCTTATGTGTTGCACCTTTCCACCCATTAGATGGTTCCCCAATGCTTCTTCTATATTTCACCCAGTCTCCAACTTGATATCTGCTCATCAGGTACAGGGCTTAGACACATCCACTACTTAAATTTAAAAGGCAAAGACAATGTATAAACATCAGCATCACAAAATGATTTGTTACGCACACTGTAGGAGACAAATGCACTCCCTTTTCCATCAGTGCCTCTATTAAATCTTCAGAAATCCATTCCCGTGGGAGAGCTTCCAAGAAGTCACTCAATGTCTTACCACTGTAATACATCATCATTTCAACTATCATGTGTGTTCTTAAAGAAGAACGAAAGAAGTTTTGCACCAACTTATCTTGTTTAGCACAAAGTCTCACAAACCAAATTCATCCATCATGAGTGCCAGTACAGGACAGCTAAAATAATCTGTCTTATAGACTAACCTGTGATTTCTAACATCAACTGCAGCATTTGGGTATCTAAGCATAACATATATCCACTGCAAGTTTTCACGTATCATCTTTGCTGTGTCAGCTGCTATATGAAAAGCATTGTCACCATCATCGTCCTGAAGATTGAAAAAAACTTGAGCATCTTATACGAACCACCGGAAAAAAAAAAAAACATGAAATTTCACAATGTCTAACCAAGAAAACTAAATACAATTCAAGCATGTGCAACTTTAAACTAGACAACAACTCAAACATGTGACACTCTACTTGTTCAAGCAACTGTAGCAGGCTTCAATAGAGAGCAAGTTCTAAATAATTGGAGAATGTAATTCAACTCCATTTAGAATAAAAAAACATTAAGTTTCTAGTACAAAGTTGTTCCAAGCATACTCCATAGGATATATTTGTACATTTGAGCATTATGAAGTGCTCAATATTACATTTTATAGTGTTGTTTAGTGACAAAAATAAAAGAAATAACATATAACCTGCATGTTGCAATTTGCCCCAGCAGATAGAAGTAATCCCACACAAGACTTTGCACCTCTGGCCAGTGCCACATGGAGAGGTATAGTATTTTGTTCATTCCTGATATTTACATCAACACCTGCTTCCAGTATAATCTAGAAGATAAAATTTAGCAAATGTAAGAAAAAATTTCCCAAACCAAATTTAAAGCTGGTAAAATATCTTCATAGTGCACAATCATCTTACCCTGACTAATTCAACGTCATTGGCCATAGAAGCAGTATGCAGAGCAGTTTGCGAATTTTGGTTGTCTTGAGCTGCTGGATCAGCTCCGGCAGCTAGCAGTATCTTTACCAATTCTCTACCCTCTTGAAGTATTCAAACAATTTAGAAAGTTCAATAGCAGAAAACGCCATGGAGAAGAAGAAGAAGAAGAAGAAGAAGAAGAAGAAGAAGAAGAAATATACATAAGTATAATGTTCAATAAAAGTTGAGATAACGTCTACCAGATTCGTGATCTTTCTTTACAGCAGCTGCCATGCATAAAGCCGTACCAACACCACTCTGGATATCTATAGCTTCAGCAATCTCTTCTGAGGATGCAAGCTCAACCCATCTTTTGACAACAGCTACATTCCATGTCATTATACACAAGTGCAGTGGCCTGCTAAAAGAAGAGGCTTAGTGTGTGCCAATCCTTCGGAAAATCCAAGGAAGATGTTCAATTCTTATAAACCAAATGATAGACATCACATCTGAAAAAGGAATTTAACACTATGCTCCACATGCAACAAATCATACTCCCTCCGTCCCAGAGAGCTTCATGCATTAGGGTTGGCACGTAGTTTTAGGTGAAAATTAAACCAAATGATAAAACATGAAAGTGATTGCAATGTAAAACTAAGATTGTTTATTATTTGTTGGGTGTGGGGTAACTTACTTTTCTAGTAATGTCTTGTGTGGGACAACTAAAAATGACAAATGCATGAATTTTTGTGGGACAACTCTAAAAATGACAAATGTATGAAGTTTTGTGGGACAAAGGGAGTACTACTCAAGCATACTAACTAATCATTTGGCTACAATGTGAGTAATTGTAACTTAATTGACTTGTAATTATTGTTCATGTTTCGGTCCAGTAAAGAAAAATTACAAGAGAAATTACCCGTTTAATGACAGATTACTCGTTCTGACGCATGTGTAAAGTAAAATGTATTCTGAGTTTCACAGGTTAGATAGAAGTTTCACATGTAACGCATTCCCTTGAGAGATAGACCGATGTCATCCTTCCTCAGACACTCATACTCCTCTCGAGAACTTTATTAGTTTAAAGCTCAAAAAAATTGAGAGCAGATTACATTCATTTTCATGAAAATTACTGCAAAAATCTTGGTTTGAATTATATGAAATTGAATTATAGATATTGGACATATGAAGAGGCATGCATATTGATAGTCAGGTCTCTGGATAAAGCTTTTTATCTAACACACTTTCCACATTTCTTTTTCTACTCTGACAGTTGTTGGGGATGAGATCCATTGTCATGTCTTTATCCGCCGCAAGGTCAAACATTGCATGCAGTGGATAATTTTTGTTCCAGGACACATAAGTTTGAGCTTACTTGTTACTTATTTTAAACAGTTGGCTGCAAATTGGATTTGGAGTCTCCATATCTCCTTGACTTTATTATATAAACACTTCCTAACAGAAAAATCTTATAATCAATTAGAAATTCAATGAAAACAACCCATATGTATATCACGGACATAACTGTGCAGTTTATTGTTCTTTAAAAAAGGAATGCATGGATTCTTCAATGATTTGTAACTGGAAAAAGACATGCCGCTATTCCTATTATGTTGAGAGAGTAGCAATGTTCTCCGACAATAGGAACTATATTATTTATTCAAATGCAAGATGCATTTAAACTTACGTCAAGCGTTTGGAATTGAGGATTCCCATTGATTTACAGCCTCCATTTTCCATTATGACAATGGCACATTCTGTGTATTTTTTTGCAACAGCTCTGTGAAGAACAGATTCGCCCTCATCATCAACTGCATTTGGATCTGCACCCGCTAATAATAGCTCCTATGGGTGTTGAAAGAAAGTGGAAAAACAAGTACTCGTTAGTTTTCTTGAAAAAAGACTAAAGATGCTGATTTTGAATGCATAAGGATGCATGGTATTCATTTGTCACTGTTGACTTGGGATTAGGTACTCGAACGGTGCATTGTGATTTTCTTTTGTGTTTAGTTCTGTTTTTGTCCACTTATGAAAAAATAAAAGCCAGAAACCCACTCGCATGCAATCTGGTTGGCCATGGTAGGCACAGACATGAGCAACTGATGGACCAAGGCCTTCTCTTAATCTTGATCTCACATTCGCATTGCGTTTAATAAGTGCACAAACACATTCAGGTGATCCAGCTGCCAGAGCAAAAACAAGAGGAGGATCGCCATCTTTATCAAGGACATCAACATTTGCCTCCTCATACTCTAAAATAGATTCCACTAGCTCCACACTGCCCCGTCTACATGCCAGATGGAGGGCAGTTTGGCCATCAGCATTTTGTGCTTCCAGTAATGTGCGTAAGGAAGCTGCACCATGTCCTGATGCAATCCTTGCAAGCAACTCTCTGCGTCAAATGAGGTAACAGAATGTGAAAATAAATAGCAGAATTTTTACATAAAAGCAGAACAGCTGAAGTACAAAACCCTCACCGTACTCCGCCAATATTGCCTTCAGAAACAAGACGGTGTAACAGGTTGGGATTTGCCTGTGGAACATCAACAATAGTAGATGGAGATGAAGCCATCCCGTTCATTACGGGTTTAGCAGGTATGTCACTGCATATAAGATGGATATAAAGTGGATTCTTAATTTACCAGCCAAATCACATAGTAATAAATAGATGGGAGCACGCATAGAACAAATATTGAAAGAGAACAGGAAAACATGGAGCCCTGGGAATGTGGTGCAGCTAAAACACTCTAAAAACTACTTAGGGAATTATAGCAAAGGTGCTACAATACCTATTTACAGAACAAAAGTAAAATTTAGAGGAACGGTGCATTAAATTAGTTTCTTACATATCAGGGCTTGCAGGAGGACTCCGAGGAATCTTTTGCAAGTGTTTTAGGAATATTGCCAACATTGAATGAAAAGTTGGTCTTCTGGAAGCCTTGAACTGCAGACAATCACCGATCATCTTCCACAGTTCCACGGGTATTCCAACTCCAACTACACTTGTATATTGAGGTGGTTGTCGTTTAGCTCTCACAACAGACTGATATATTTCTTCAGGGCTTAAGCCAGCCCATCTGGGTAAAATAACATAATTATCTTGTTAGTTCATTTCTCTAGAGAGAAGGAAAGAGGAAGGGGAAGAGAAATATTTCACATACGGTATAGACCCGGTGCACATTTCTATCATCGTACAACCAAAGCTCCAGGCATCAGATTCTAATGATATGCCAATAGCATCCTCCCAGAAAAGATGTAACGATTTCTTCCCTGGTTCCCATGCCTCTGGGGCAGTATAATTTGGGCTCAACATGGTGCAATCCATGCATGAATGGATTTTGGAGGATTCACACTCTTTTCTAGCTTTTCGACAATCAGGTTTCTTTAGAATTGCTGGAAGCCCATAATCAGAAACAACGGCATGACCATTCCCGTCCAGCAGAAGGTTAGATGGTTTAATGTTCATACAAACAACACCAGCAGCATGCAGCTCAGCAACCCCACGGGCGATATCTGCCCCGTATCTGTATGACGTGTGCATGATACATCAATAACAAAAAATTATAAATTTTACAATATATACACACATCTGCAATCAATGAGCCAAAAGTGAATGAAATGAGTAACTATGATCCCAAAGCAAATCATCAGGTGTCATTGCCATAATATTCTGAATACCTATTAAGGAGCATAAGGTGTATGGGATGTGCACACTCTCGGATATGAGATGATGTATTCCCACATTCATTAAACCGAAGGAAGTCTTTTGGAAGTTTACATTTCTATGGTGTAGTATTGAATTATTTGAAACATTGCAACTGGTGTAACACACCATATACAAATATATACAATACAAACAGACCAAAAGAGGAAAAAGAAAATTCTCAAAAACAAAACACAGAGAAAGGAGAACCTTTTGCCGGTCTGCAGATTATTATTTGCTATAAAGAGAACCTTTACATTGTTATCTGGAAATAGCAATTTTTATACGTGCCAAGAATGCTATACAATACATGTCCACGTCTGCTAGCTGATTGGAGAAAATTTCAATTGAAAGGATGTCAATCACATTACATACTCATTATTTATTCCTTTTTCGCCTACTGGTCTATACTGGGGAGTCGAGAGTGGAGAGCATTGATTGGAGAGATTTTGAATTATAAGAAAGATAAATGCAAAGTTTTCAAGCACGCCAGAAAAAACAATTTGGAAACTATTACATCCAATAGGAAAACAACATTGATCAAGTCATGAATTAATCCAACCAATTATAGTCTCTTTCCTTGAATGAAGGAAAAGGGAAACATAACCGATGCAATAGTACCATGATGTACAACCATAAACAGATAAAAACCCACTGCTTCGAATAAATTGAGCACAAAGCATGCCTTCATCGTTTTGCTCAAGATATAATTCAAATGAGGAATATAACAACTATGTTAGGGAACGTGTCATTTACTATAGATTTTTGCAGTTAAAGCAATAATTGCCTTTTTCTCAACTCGTAACTGAAAGTAACATATCTCGAGCGTACTCCTCACTCCACGCGGTTGGTTATCTTGCTCAATATGGGGGCTTACGTAGATATTGCTTTGCAGCGTAAATTGTCGCATTTTAAGACAACACAATAAGACCTATACACTAAGAGAACATTGACCAACAAAAAAATCTTCCGGAAAACCCGGTTCTCAAGCAGTTGGTTCCACTATCAAATCCGACACATAAAAAATACGTCACTCAGCCACATGAGAGCAGAGTTTGAATGCCATAAACATGACATAAGATCTATGACAATTTCCTAATTCAGTGAAAAGCAAAGATAACATCTTCAGCAACACGCGTACATGCTGATGAAACGCTCCGACATATCCATGATAGATAAAGCTCATATCCTAATCAGATTTCAAGTTAAAGTTAATTCTTCTCTAAATCATGAATTTACCGCCTAATTAGCAACAGAATGCAAATCAGACTTTAAAAAACATGAAAGACACCAGAATGTATCAAAATTGTATGAGCAGTAAGAAATCAAAAAACCTGAGGATCTGTTCGAGGGTGAACCGCCCTTCATTCTGCTGCATTGCAGTCTGGACAGAACCATGGCATCTATCCATCACCAAACATAGACTATTCCTATCCACCTTAGTCACCCCATGAAAAGTGCATACATTCCTACACCACATCGACTTACTCCTCAGCTCCTCCAGCTGGCCTTGAATCCAAACAACATCCGTCGTCCCCTCGCCGATCTCCACCTTCTTCACCGCCACCTTATGCTTGCATCCCTTCCCTGACAAAACCGCAGTCCACATCTCCACTCCTGAACCTCTCCTACTCCCACTACTGCTAGCTTCCCCAATCCTCTTCACCAATTTCAACTCCTTGTGCATCCCCATATCTAGCATCCCACCGCTAAACCCTTCCTCCACCCTCCTACTCCCATTGGCATTCAATTCCCCATTTCCACAGCAATTATTAGCTAATAACTTAGTATCAACACTATTAACCTCATCGTCGTCATCCTCCTCGTCGTCCTCCTCCTCTTCGCCCTGGATTAGCGACAGGATGGCGTAATTCTTCTTCAGAGCCGAGACGGAGTTCCCGACGGTGGAGACGTGGCGGCAGCGGGGGCAGGAGACGGAGTTGTCAGCGGAGTCGGCGAATAGACGGGAGAGACAGTCACGGCAGTAGCCATGGCCGCATTGGAGGAGGAGAGGGCAACGGTCATCTTCGTTGTACTTGTTCTGACATACAGAACAGCAGGTTACTCTCATCGCTATCGCTTTCTTTCAACTTGGAGATGATGATGATGAGTCTACCTGCGGTTTGGTGGATAGTGAATTGGTTTGGGGAACAGGTGAGAAATCGGAAATGATAGATCCAGAAAAAGGGAGGGTTTTAGAGAGAGAAAGGAAGAAAGAAAGACAGACAGACACAGTGTGAAAGAGGTTGGAAGAAGGTGAGCTCAGGAGAGAAAATGGAGAAAATGGGTAAAAGGCTTTGGCTTGATCGAGAGAATGTGATTTTGAGAGTTGAGAGGTTTTGCTGTTTCTTTGGACTTTCGGTCTTTACAATTTCTCTCCTCTACTCTACAGTTATATCATTTCTGTATTTTTCCAAGTTTAGTTTAACACTCTAGTCACTATGGTAAATGAACGAAGTTGTTGCAATCAGCGCGTGAAAAAATTCGGTCAAGATTTAATTTGAATATGAGCTTGATCCATACAAATTTGATCGTGAGTAAGTTCAACTAGTTTTTAAACAGTTAACGATCACTATGGTAACAGGATCGTTTTATTAATGTAACATTTACTTCATTGTATAAGAATAATGAGTTAAGTAATTATTTTTTAAAAATAATAATTCATTTAGTTTAGACGTTCGTGAACAAGCTCGATGTTCGCGATATTAAATTCAAGTTCTTAATTTTAAACTCTTAATTCAAGATCGTTTTATTAGTGTTTTGTTTACTTGAATTTTTTACTTTGTAATACAATGCTATTTGAACACTTTGGCGCATCAAATAGAGTAAGAAAATATTAACGTATAACGTTGTAACACTTTTTTTTAATAAGCTAATTATATTATAAGGGCTCAATTACCACTAATTCTTGTCTTCCGCCTCAACCACCTTATAACTCCTTGACTTAACCACCTTATAACTCCTTTCAATAATTGACCCTGTCAGAATTCGAACTTTGCACCTCCTGCATACACGTGTTACGTTGATTTTAGTAAACTTATAAATGCACAATGAATTAATTAAAAACCAAACCACTACAAGAAAGTTCTGTTTTAGGGACGGAAATTAGGGACGGATATAATCCGTCCCTAATTTAGGGACGAATCGGCACTTTTAGGGACGGATTAGGGACGGATTTCATAAACCGTCCCTAATCCGTCCCTAAAACCATGACCCGACCAAAAAAATAAAAAAAAGTTTTAGGGACGGAGAGATATCCGTCCCGACAGTTAGAGACGGACCTAGGGACGGATATCTTTCCGTCCCTAAAAATCACTGTTCTAAATGTAACACGGAAGCGTAATCATTTCCATTTCCATTTCATTCCTTCTTCCTTTCTTTCTCCCAATTCGTCCCAAGCATTTTCCGGCCAAATCTCGACGATTCCGGCCAATCTTGGTCTCGTTTCGAAGCTCGTCGGACAAGGAGCTTGGATTGTGCATCAATTTCAACTTTCATCCGCTATTTTTCCCGAAATTGAAGGTATTTTGGCTAAAACCCTTACTTTTTAAATATTGGGAATTTTATGAATTTCGACTAGTTTGATCAATTGTATGTTTATAGGAAGTATGTAGTAGATAATTTGGCTTATATTACGTATTGGGTTAGCTTTGAGATGTGCAATTGATATATTTATTGTGAAATTGGATTGCTAGTATGATGTTACTATGATTGTAAGTGTGTAGGTATTTACTTAGCAATTTTCGCATTTAGAATTATGAAGATTTAATTGTGTGTTTGTAGACAATTTGGTGATTTTGGTGATTTTAATATAATTTTGGAGTATTAACATAAAAACAATCAATAATATTTTCATCTACAATTTGTAATGTTAATAGATATATGGAAGTTTAACTACTAGAAAATTGAATTGTAATCGTAAAATGCATGTAATTCATTACCAATTGTTACCGTATCATAATTAAAAATGTAATTGTAATTGTAATGAAACTAAATACGTAATGGTATAAATGTTATAACTACCAAAGGATTGAATTGTAATAGTAAAATGCATGTAATTCATTACCAATTGTTACCGTATCATAATTAAAAATGTAATTGTAATTGTAATTATAATGAAACTAAATACATAATTGTATAAATGTTATAAATCTAATAAATTGAGACGCAGGTTAATTGTTGAATTATGAATCCCGATCGTTCATGGATGTACCGTCGCACTGTTAATGGCAGAATTCAATCTAGTTTTGTGGAAGGGGTTGAAGCCTTCATTGCTTTTGCACTTACACAGACTACTTGTTTGAGTCGGGGGATGATGAAGTGCCCTTGCAATGCGAACAAATGTAGGAATAGACAATTTTTGCCTCCTAGAACGGTAGTCGAGCACTTGAAACGTAAGGGTTCAGAATGAGTATGAGGTATGGTGTTATCATGGTGAGGAATCAATACCGTTCATGGACTATGGGAGTATTCCTAAGCGTAAAAGAAGGAAGCAAAATGTGATGGGTAGTACTCAAAATACGTCCACATCTGATGCTAATCCTGATCATGAGAGGATTGAGCAAATGGTGTATGATGTTGCGGGTCCAGAGTTCATGGACACCGATCGGGATGTGGAGGAGCCACCGAATTTTGAGGATCAGGTGTTCTTTGACTTGTTGGAATCATCAAAGAAGCCAATTTGGCCGGGGTGTCAGAAGCACACTGAGTTATCTTTGTTGTCTCGGCTAATGAGTTGTAAGGCCGAGGTGGCCAAGTGAGCTTCAATAACTACGCACAATTGTTATCGAGTGTTGCTCAACTAAACCTAGTACCCACCAACTTTACCAAGCGAAGAAAAAGATGCAGGGGTTGGGGTTGCCTATGGTAACCATAGACTGTTGTCCGGATATGTGCATGATCTATTGGGGGGAGGATGTAGATCTACTGAAGTGCAAGTTTTGTGGTAAGGACCGCTATAAGCGTTACAAGGAGGGGGCTTCAAAGAAACGCCAGAAGAAAAATCTCCCACATAAGAAAATGTGGTACTTCCCTCTAGCACCTCGTTTGAAGAGGTTGTACGCTTCAAGTGCTTGTGCTGATAAAATGCGTTGGCACAAGGAGAGAGTAAGGGAGGCGGATGCAGTGGGTATAATGGAGCACCCATCAGACTCACCGGCATGGAAAGAGTTCGACAAGACATATCCGGAGTTTGCAGCCGAATCTAGAAATGTACGTTTGGGGCTTATGCGGATGGTTTTAACGTTTGAAGTGACCTAAGTACTCTTGTTGGCATCATGCGACACCATACAACCCGCCCGGTGAGTGCATGAAGGAACCGTTCATGTTCTCGATCGCGTTGGTGCCGATCGGTGATCCAGATGTCGGATGTGTTCTTGCAGCCTTAATTAAGGAGCCGATTGAGTTGTGGGAAATGGTATCACCGCATATGATGTGTCAACGAAGAAGAACTTTACCTTGAGAGCAAGACTATTGTGGACCGTGAGTGATTTTCCGCTTATTCAATGCTATCTGGAAGGAAGATCGCGGTTTTCATGCTTGTCCACATTGTTTGGAGGACACGATGCATTCGCATCAAGGAGAGCGGAAAGAATCTTGGTTGATCGCCATCGTAGTTTCTACCAAGGAACCATCCGCTTAGGAAGAACAAGACTCAATTCTTGAAAAACAAAGTAGAGATTAAAGGCCCTCCGAGACAACTTATCGGTGCATGATACTTGCGGAGATTGATAGTCGGGTCTTATGAAAGTGACCGAACTTGGGTGGGAGAAGCATAACAAGAAAATTGAGAACAAATGTGGATGGAAGAAGAGAAGCATCTTCCGGGACTTTTATCGAGCGTCTTCTTACGTCACATGTTGGATTTCATGCATTGAGAAGAATGTGTTCGAGAACCGCTTCAACACGATTTGTAACATTCCGAAAGACAAAGGATAACGTTAAATCTAGAGCCGAGTTGGATACATGGTGTAAAAGGCCCGAGTTGACAACGCGGAATGAGAAGGGGCCAAGGCATGTTACACGATTGATCTGAATCTAGGAACAAGTCGTTGATTGGGTTAGGGATTGAAGTTTCCGGACAATTATGCCTCAAAGTTGGGCCGATGTGTGGATTTGAAGAAGACGAAGATGTATGGAATGAAGAGCCACGATTGTCATGTGTTTATGGAGCTTCTCCGGTTGCATTTCGAGAATCGCTACCTAAACTCGTATGGATGGCTCTCACCGAGTTGAGCTTATTTTTCAAGAATTTATGCGCAAGGGTGGTTGATGATCAAGTGTTAGCAAACCTTGAAAGCAACATACCATTGATTCTGCAAGCTCGGCGTATCTTCCCACCGAGCTTCTTTGATTCTATGGAACACTTGCGTTCACCTCCCACACGGCGAGGCTTTGGACGGTTCAATATCGATGGATGTATCCATTCGAGAGGTGTGTAATATATGAACACAATCATTCAATTCAAATGTCAATTTTCCAAAGTCACATTATATTACCCAAAAGTATATGCATTGCAGTACTGGGAAAATTGAAGAGGTATGTCAAACAAAGGTAGGCTGAGGGATCGATGGCCAATGCATACGCTTGAGAGGAAGTCGCAACCTTCCTATTACTTTGGAGACCACGTTCCCACAAAGGCATCTAGGCCGTCTCAAACGCAGACACATTCAAGTTCAAGAGGATGATGATGATGCTATTTTTCGCTTTTTAGGGTCTCGTGGAGACCTGGGAAGAAAAATACATCATGGTGAATGATAGTGAAATGTTGGCGTGAAGATTATGTCCTCTCGAATCCATCAAGTTGATGAATTTATGGTGAAATTCTTTGGGTGAGTAGCTTTCTTACTAGGGCTTCATGAATTTGAATATCTAACTACTAGTTAACTAATCATGCATACCAATCGTGTCCACGTGGAGTTCAAAGAGTTGTCCGAGAAGAATCCAATATTGACAGATGATGAGATTGAGTCACAACTTGAAGCGAAATTGGAAAGAATTCCCACCTCGTTCAAGGAGTATGTCCGAGATCCTATCAACAACATCACATCTCCTTACTTAGTAGCTCTAGCGGAGGGACCAAATAGAAAGGTTTCCACATTCTCATCGTACATAGTCAATGGTCTTAGGTTCGACACGGTTGAATCTAACACGAGCAAGGCCACAAGCAATTAAGGGGTGTGTGTTAGTGGGCAAGATTTATCTGATTTGTATGATTTCTACGGAAAGTTGAAGCGAATCGTGCGGCTTGAATATTCCGGTTTGCCTTTGAAAAGAACCTTCGCTTGATGTTGATCGGTATGATCCTACTCCACCGGTACGAGGAAGCATGAGCGATGAGATGGTTGACATTAACCATAGGAGGAGGTACCGTAGTACGAACCGCTTATCTTGGCTACTCAAGCACGCCAAGTGGTATTCATTGAATATCCAAGCTCGAACGTGACAAGGCGGTCATGCGATACATATACGGGCCCGCTCCAGAGTAGAGTACGTTAAGAAGGACGACTCAATTACCAACTCGTACCAAGAAGAGGTTGTTGATGAAACAGCGAGAAATGTAGTTCATGCTCCTGATGAGTACATTGAGCTGCATGAAGACCAATATGTAGACTTAACCACGGGCGAGGAGGACGAGGGTATGTGTATACTTGTGGTTCTTGATTACAACTTGTTACTACGACTTGTTATATATGCTTTATTAAGTGTCTATTATATATGTTTTACCTGCCAATTCATCTCGTCTTTCTTACTAACACTTGTTGTATGAATTTGCAGATGCCGAGACATAGGAGGTCCACATACCGCCCACCGCCATTAGTGGTACTAGTAGTGGTCTTGATGCGGGTAGCCCTTCGGGGGGCTATGACATTGGCGGGAGTTCACAGTCACAGGTGCCTGAGACTCCCACTGGTTCGAGCGTGGGGACGTCACCCATGTTTGCTGACTTATCCTCCGACGGGTGTCCCTACACCGTTCTGACACCCGGTGCTAGTTGGAATGGGAAGCCGGTTTTGTTCTGAACAGGAAGAAGTAAGTATGATGCATTTGTAGAACATAACTTCAGATAATTACTAAATGTTACATGAATATACTAATAAAGGTTGTTTCATGTCTATCTCATTTGTAACAGGCTTTGGCCACCGGGTGCCTCCGAAAATCTTGGTAAGATTATAAGACTTCGAAGGGAGAAGCCGGGTGAAGGAGGGGAGAAGTGGTCTACGCTCCCGGAGAGGATGAAGCATCATTATTTTGATGAGATGCGGGTAAGCTTAAATGTTACAAAGCTTTATCCATGTTCTTCGACTTGTTGTCGATTTCGTGGTATGTTAGCCATCGATTGGGTGATATGTTAGTCACCATTGTGTTAGTAAATTTTAGGACAATTTGAGTGGTATGTTAGCCATCGATTGGGTGATATGTTAGTCACCATTCCTTCACTTGTTGTGCTGATTTCGTGGTATGTTAGCCACTGTACTTGGGTGATATGTTAGTCACCATTGTGTTAGTAAATTTTAGGACAATTTGAGTGGTATGTTAGCCACTGTAATTGAGTGATATGTTAGTCACTGTTCTTTCACACTGTGTTGATTTCGTGGTATGTTAGCCAACGTACTTGGGTGATATGTTAGTCACCATTCTTGAACTTGTTGTCCGATTTCGTGGTATGTTAGCCATTGTACTTGTGTTTACTTTAAATTCCACTTTCATTAATCTATTTGGGCTTGCTACTTATGGAAATGTTGTAGAAGTACTACTTCATTCTAATGCCCTCATTCCCCAACCGTGGCTGTTTAGACCGCTGGGTCAGTGTTATAAGAGGATGGTTTGCAACATGAAAGCCTCCGGGTAAAGCATGATGGATGGGGATGATGAGTGGCACCGGGCGAGTAATCTTGAGAGATCCTTTGGTCATGGACATGGCGGAGAAGAACAGAGCGAACCGGTGACCGAGGCGCGAGATGGTACAGCACCTCCGTGCATCATTATGGGTCGCGGTCGTTGTTACATCGCCGGATGTCGGTTAGTATATATGTTATTTCGACTTGCAATATGATTTGTACTTATGTTTTTTGCTTTCATTTCTAACAACTTTCTACTTGTTTGCATGTTCTTGACTCCATGCCGGAGCCACTAACGCTTCTTCACCACTTCAAGAAGGCAAAAATGAAGAATGGCATGTGGACTGATCCTAGGGCCGAACAAATTGGGGGTATGTTTCTTTGTTAAGGTTCACATTTATATTTGTGTATATTATGGCTCGAGTAAGGTTCACATTTATCTTCCTAAAACTGTATCTCATTTCGTATGCACTACACTATTGTAGACTGAGGTGGAGCGGATTATGGAGGAGAGGATGATCGATGGTCATGAACTCACAATTGAGAGCGGACCAAATATTCTTCCAAGTTAATCCGATGGACGCTAAGGGTCGAGTGTATGGGCTCGGCAGTTTGGGTCCTTCATTGACACCCGGCGGTAGCTTCTCCGTGTCGCAGCAGGCATCCTCATCACATGAAAATTTCTACACTCAAGCGCAGGTGAATGAGCTGATGAATCCTCTCAAGCAAACGATCGATCAACTTCTAGAGCAGCAAGCTCATATCACTCGTCGGATGGATGAGATGACACAACGATGTTCATTCGAACCAACAACCACCTCCTCCCGGTTCTTAGATGCTCATGTACTTACGTTGTTCTAGATACATACTTTTCACACTATTCATTTTATTCGGATATTTAGTCTTTTGTTTGGATATTTTATCGAATCTCTATTTTAATTAATGCAATTTTATCACTTTCGGGTATATTATCTACGACTACATTGTAAAACAGGTGAAATGTAAAAAACATAAAAATAAAAATAAAAAATTAAAAAAAAAACAGTTTAGGGACGGATAAACCATCCCGTTGATTAGGGACGGATTTATCCGTCCCTAACCTTAGAGACGGATTAGGGACGGATTTATCCGTCCCTAATGGTCACAGCCATTAGAGACGGATATTATCCGTCTCTAATGGTGTTTGACCATTAGGGACGGATAAAACCCGTCCCTGGTTAGGGACGGATAATATATCCGTCCCTAAACGGTTAGAGACGCCCGTTTTAAGGACGGACGTCCCTATCCGTCCCTAATCCGTCCCTAACGGATTAGGGACGAATCGGCAAGGGTTTAGGGACGGATAAATCCGTCCCTAAACCTGATTTTTCTTGTAGTGAACTTAAGTATAATGTGTTAGATATAATGTTTGGTGAGCGATATTATATGCCATATTCTTATATATAGAACATCGATGTTATCAGTAAAGGAATCATTGATGTTTATGGCTTTAACCATAATATTTATCGGTCATTTTGAGTCATTTTATAAATACGGTCCCCCGGAGACTTACACAATAAACAATTTTTATTGATAAACATGCTAATGTTGTAAACTCATTTATCCCAATAATAACAATAAATCTCCTAGAGACCGTATTGTGAAGGGACCCATTATAACAAAAAATATTATGGATTTTTATAAAGAATATATACGTACTATACACACAAATTAAAAATGTACATTAAATATTAGTAATTTAAAAAACACTTTGATAGTAATGCTCATAATATTATACTTATATTTGAAAACAACATTTAGTTCGGTATGTCCCTCCTATTTGAGATGCTTCTAAGACTTCACAAAACAATAATGGCGGTATGAGTATTGTATTGGCCAAAATTCGCTCTTGTCAACTAGACTAGCGGATCGGCCCATCAGGGCTACGGCCCAACCCACAATCCATTAATGAGTCCGCCTTGACTTCATACGTGAGTTGGACTCCAAAGGCCAGTTAGCAAGCCCACCTAGTTGAGTCATCCATGCAGCCAACCCGCATGCCACCTGACTAGCTCACAACTTGCCAACCTTCCAGCTGGTTGACAAGCTAGCTAGCTCGCCCGACCTTGCATGATTGACTCTGTCAGTCAACACCTGACTAACAAACTAACCAACTCCAGTAGCTTGACTGACTTAGTCCGTCAGTAAGCAACCGACTTACGTCCACTCTCCTAACTACTTGAGACACGGTCTAATCCGTTCCAACGACCTCCCCGAGATTCGCGAGCAGACTCCAACGATGGGTGGGTTATATAGAGAAGGCTGAGGAGATGTAGAGGGCATCGCATTCTAACTGCAACAAACCCTAGCAATCAATCTCTCACGCCTCCATCTCTCTCAAGCTCTCTGATCAACATCAGCCGTCACCTATCATCATCCACCATCGCTCATCACCATACATCATCAACCTTTAACTCCGCCATCATCCATCTCTGCCAGACAACTGCCAGCTAGCTCCTTCCCGTAAGGTCAGCTAGCCCACTGTCGGTGTTCGTCCACCACGTAGCCAAACCGACTCGACCAACAGGATAAGTCGACGCTTGCCACCATCTCTCCCTCTTTGTTTCTTTCATTTGATTACTCCTTCTATCATCTAACTTGAGCGTCGGAGTCCCTTCGGTCGGCACCACACCGGTGTCACCTCGGAATCTCACGTTTCTGTTTGCTATTGTTTCCTTGCAGGTTGTCGGTGCCCCCCAATCTCTAACCCTAATTTTGATTGTAGATTTCTGAGCGTCTACAAGTATGATGGTGTATATTGAAAAATTAAATAAAATGACTAACTTTGAACATTCAAAGGTGATGTATGCCTAGAGTAACTAAGTATTGTGAAAGTTTTGATTTTTCTAGTAATAAGAAAATGCATTAACAATAATATAAATTAGGTGAACGTGTCAAATACTTAAACCTCAAGTATAGTGTTTAGCATACGATTCAAAATTCAATTTGAGTTGAAATTTGGAGTTGATAAAGAATAACTCAATTGGAGTTGATTTTTTGAAATTTTATTTTTGGTATTGGATTGTGATTTTGATAGAGTTTAGTAGTATATTAGAATTTTGAAGTTTTGAATTGCAGAGTTGATGAACAGTAAGTGCCCGTTTGGTTTGAAAAGGGGTATTTCATTTTGCAAAACTGGATTATTCGGCCCATTTAAGGAATTGGATTATGTTTGGGGGTTTTCGCCTAAAAATCTTGTTTGGTTGGACTCTACGAATTGAACTATTTTCAATAAAATCCAGTTTGGTTTGAATTGATTTTGGATTATTCAGTAGGATAAATCAAAGTGGAATTACTGATATACCTCTATGTTTTCCCACTAATTGTATAAAATCGAGTTTGATTTTCAATTTGATTTAGTGAAAATTACATGTGAACATAATTTTAGGGGAGCAAATTTTTACCACCTTCTCGTGTTTAATCGAAAAATTCTGAAATTTTGATCATATGAATTTCGTATACAAAATTATCCGAAAATCTTTGAAATTATTGCATCCATAGTTACATTGCCATTGTTGATAACTTTGGCATCGATTTTGAGTTTATATGACTTGACCATTAAAATTTAGTTTATAGATATTGTTTATAATATGTGTAATAATTATCTTAACGAAGTACATGTTTCCTTATAAGATCGATATTTCATATGAGTGAAATTTATAATCCCATATTTTTCATCTGATGCGTAGAATAATTATTTTTGGCGATTGAAATCGACATCGCATATGTTTATCATCCCATCTAAACATAAATTTTCCTACATTTTAAACATAAAAGTGTAAAGCATGTAAAACGCCAAAGTCAGTGACGGAGCCAGAATTTTAGGTCAGGTAGGGCACAAATAAAAACTCAAACTTTTAATTATATAAATGTTGTTTTTATAATATATAAAGTAAAAAAAAATTCACATATATGTAATTAACGATGCATATTTTGTATTCAAAACACATATATACTCCGCCTATATTCTGTCAAAATTTGCACATATTTAATATGCTAGAATTTTTTTTTCAAAAAATGATGAAGAAAAAACGTTCTTGAACCGACAACTCTAAATTATCATCGTTATTCTCGTAAGCAACGCTAACCAATTTTTTTAATTATTAGTATTGTTTTGTTTAATCATTCTTATAAAAAAGTTGGTTATACTATTAAACAAACAAAATTAATTTTGATGTAAATACATAAGATACGCCAAGAAACAAAAGTATAAAAGGTCTAATGAGTAAATGAGTAGAAAAGAGAAATAAATATTACAGGGTTACAAAATGAAAAGAAGGGGTGCAAAACTAGGAAACCATTGGGAAAAAAAAAGGAAGGTGGAAACCAGAAAATGGAAAAAATGAAAAAGAAAGAGTGCAAAACTAGGAAAATATAAAAGAAGAAATGGAAGGTGGAAATAAGGAATAAAAAAAAAATGCATTGATGTGAATAGATTGGTGTTCTTGGATTGGGATGGCATATTTAGTAATTGATGGAAAGTTTGTATAAAATTAGACATTTCACGAGAAATAAGATAATCCAAAAGTAAATACCTCCTCATAGAAGGTATTTGAAATTGGATTATTCATGTACAAATTTAAGGGCTTGATGCGGGCTAGAGAAATTGGATTATTCCAAATAATCCATTTTTTCGGGCCGACAAAAAGGCAACCAAACTGGATTATTGAGGGTATTCGGACAAAAAACCCCCAAAAACCCCTCAAACCAAACGGGCACTAACTCAATTTGAGTAACACAGTGTAGAGTGGAGAAATAAACATAAAAAATTGACGAAACTCAGCTTGAATCGATATTCAAAATTGAAGGTTTAAGAAAATCAATTAGAGTTGGTGCATTTCTTCATATTTAAGAAAACCATGAAATTTACAATAGTTTCTCATTTGTTAACCACCATGGCATCATCCTATCAATAAATTGAAGGTTTAATTCCAATAGAACTTTACTTCCATAAATATCATATACCACCCTACTATTGGGCCTCTTCACCCTACATTTATTTTCTTTCTTTGAGTTTTTCTATCAAATATTAAAATAGAGGATTCAGGTACTTTCTAGTAATTTTACAAACCTGGATTATATTTTTTATGATTTGATTGTGTTTGCTTCCTTTGTCATGATAATGTTCGTGGAAACATAGAAAAGTATTCTAAGAATATAAAAATAAATAACTGAAGTGTTGAGTGTAAAACTTCTAAGAGCGAAAAGGTTTGTGTAAATTACAGTAAACTAGGGCCAAATGTGTAAGAATCTAGAAAGACCTTTACTTTTCATTCCTCTTTCCAACATGATACGTTTTTCGAGCCGGGTGTTGTTAAACGCAGCACCAAACTGGCTAAACGCAGCACCAATTATTTGCGTACTTACCGAAAATGCCCCTAACTCAAAAAAAACTTTAAAAATGAACGTAAAATCGAAATAACTCGTTTACACAAACACAATAATATTAACATGCACGATTTAATACAAATTTCAACAATAAAAAATATCGAAAAATTTTCGCTTTTTTTTTTTTTTTTGGTGTAAAGTGTAAAAAGTTGAAAAATTGGGGGGGAAGAAGAAATTAAAAGCTGCTGGCAGCAAAAAAAAAATAATAATAATAATTAATTAACGCATGAAATAGCCGGTTCTCAAAACCGACCATTTCAAAAATGGCCGGTTTTCAGAACCGGCCATTTCCCTTTTGAGAACCGGCCATTTTTGAAATTGAGAACCGGCCATTTCCTTTTTTTTTTTTTTTTTTTTTTCAGTTTCAGTTTTATAAAAAAAAAATTCCCACTTTTTTTTTCCAATTAAAATGGCCCGTTTGAACGGTAATATTTTTTTTAAATTTAAATTTATTTATTTTGAAATTGCAACTTGAACTTTAATTCGAACTTAAATCGAAATGCTTCCGAATAAAAGGTTACAATTTGAACACGAACGAACTTGAATAGAAAATATTACATGCCATGACTATTGACTACGTAATGGAATAACATCTTCAAAGTGTTGACAAATTTCATCGACAATGTCGAATACGTCTTTCTGGCTCATATGACGCCTGCTTGGCTCAGTTATTTGTGCAAGTTTAGCCCCGAGCCATTGTATCCTCTACAAATAAAAAACAAAGAACGTAAGGATTTGATGAAATGGTAACGTCGTGTATGTATATGTATTGATTGTTGAGGAACCATACCACGGTAGGATTCATGTCAGCTGGTCGGTAATGTGCCCTTCGAGTAAATGATTCTTGGCGTGTCACTTGCATATGCGTCCTTGGGCGAAACCAGTCCTGATACGCTGGAAGAGCTTCAGGTCCGTAATGAACTCGAAGTGTTTGGAGATGGAAATTACATCGAGCGTTCTGAAAGTTCTCGAATGAGTCTCCAGGACGATAAGAACATCGATAGAGTGAAGGTTGCGGTGGCCTTTGCACAATCATTGGTGTCATCAGTGGTTGAGGAATGAATTGGGGGTATCCGAATCATGCGATAACACTGCGGCATGTAAGCCTCCGTAACCTTTAAACAATGAATAATTCCCTAAATTGAGAAATGGGAATGACTTCCGCTCTTTGTCCATATGGTGTCCAAATAACCTATTACATATGAGGTAAGTAACATAAGTAAATAATCATAATAGAGTTTAAATGTTAATGAAGACTAGTGTGGTAAATTTCATGACATACTTCATTTGCAGGAACATTGTCCAGGGCACTTCTGTATGCAAGATGTAGAGCAGTTTGATCTTGGTCGATTGTTCCCAAGTTCCATGATTCAAAACCAGGAAAGTGCTTGTAGATCCACATCTGAAATCGTATAAAGACTTCATTAAAAAATGTATTCTCTTTTAAAGTTACGAAAAAATGTATAAATAATATACGGGATGTAAAAAACCTGCACGAGTGAGAGACATCCATCTATTTGTTTGCAGTCAATACGTGATGCAATTCCCAACTGTCTATACTGATTGGCAAGTGCAGCAGCTCCCCATGCGTACATATGAACCTCATCCAGCTGATGTAGGAACGGTAGAAATCCGACCGGTACTCGATGACCACTCTTGTCGACAAATAGCGATGTGCCTATCAACCACAACAAGTACATGATAGCATGTGAAGGAGGTGGAAGAGTTCGAGCTTTTAAAACGGCTTCAATTGTGCTACGCTTGAACCCAGCACTTTTAAAGTTGGCCTTCAATGATGCATCATTCAGTTGCATATGAGTTGATAATGAGAGCTTGAGCGCCTCTGGGTGGTTCGTTTCCACCTTAACCGCACGACCACGGACAGGAATTCCTAACAGATAGTGGACATCATGCAGGGTTATAGTCATCTCACCGAATGGCAAGTGAAAGCTATTAGTTTCAGGATGCCACCGCTCAACAAATGCACTAATCAAAGGCATGTTGATCTTCGGGTGCATAGAGCTGGGCAAGTGTGAGAGATGACTGTTGTCGACAACAGTCAAGACATCATCGTTTAAATAGTCTTTGAACTTGCTTAATTTACGATATCGCTGAAACCCCTCTAGAATATCGCGGTCCTGTGGCATTTTAACGTAAATAGTAAATAACAATGAGTTAACAATGGTAAAAATGAATACTCAGATTTTAAAGATATGGAATTAAATGACTTACATTTCCCATCCATATGGAGTGAGCGATGTGGCCTAGAAATCCTGTGAGTAACTCCGCATTTGTTGGGCTTCCATCAATACCTTGTGTTAGCGGTCTCCAGGGTTGATTAGTGGCATTATTAGGCGCTTCTTCTCCACACTGGCTGCTTCCACCCTCTCCTTCAGTGGGGTCACTCATTTGAGAATAACCAGATACGTTGAATGGAGGGACATCATTATTTAAATACGGAGATGCCCGGTACGAATGGGTTGGTTTAAATGTGTAGATGGCCCGTATGAATTGGTGTTAAAATTGTTACCCGCTTCAGGCGATGTGTCATCTCGAAAGTCATCTGCCCCCTGCTGTAGAGGGATTTCACTTTCAAGTCTGTTCCTTGTTTGTGTGTCGATACTTTCGGGTGACTCGTAGGAGTCCTCTATTAAGTTCTCCGTATCATCAGAACTTAATTCTTCATCGCCATCAATCTGGACCTTCTAGCTCTCGTGAAGGTGTATGGGCCCTCTTCCTTCCACGAATCGACTTCAAGCGCCCGAATCTTTGGTCGATCCGTACCGACGGGATATCCTTTACGTTCCTCTTGCCCGCTCTTTTATCTTCAGCACCGCCATCTTTGGATGAACCGCCTTTACTGACTTTCTGTGCGGAAATGAGAATAGTCGGAGTGTTAGAATTCATAGAGAAAGATAAGCAATCAAATATACTACGGTTTATTAATGTATTATCATAACTTTACCTTCCAGATTCCTGACATTTAACACTGATTGGATTGCAAAGTATTTGATAGTATGTTGTAAGGAAGACGAACGTTTGAATGGAGAGTTGTGGTGTAACAATGTGATGTATGGGGAGATTATTTATAGAACCAAAAGCCCTCGGTTCACGTGACATATCGGTTAACGTGACATATCGATTAACGTGACATATCGGTTAACGTAACATATCGATTAACGTGACATATCGATTAACGTGACACACCGGTTAACGTGACATATCGATTAACGTGACACACCGGTTAACGTGACATATCGATTAACGTGACACACCGGTTAACGTGACATATCGATTAACGTGACACATCGGTTAACGTAACATATCGATTAACGTGACACACCGGTTCACGTGACACATCGGTTAACGTAACATATCGGTTAACGTGACATATCGGTTAACGTGACATATCGATTAACGTGACATATCGGTTAACGTGACATATCGGTTCACGTGACACACCGGTTAACGTAACATATCGATTAACGTGACACACCGGTTCACGTGACACACCGGTTCACGTGACACATCGATTAACGTGACATATCGGTTTACGTGACATATCGGTTAACGTGACATATCGATTAACGTGACATATCGGTTAACGTGACATATCGGTTAACGTGACATATCGGTTAACGTGACACACCGGTTAACGTAACATATCGATTAACGTGACATATCGGTTTACGTGACATATCGGTTAACGTGACATATCGGTTAACGTGCCATATCGGTTAACGTGACACACCGGTTAACGTAACATATCGATTAACGTGACATATCGGTTAACGTGATACACCGGTTAACGTAACATATCGATTAACGTGACACACCGGTTCACGTGACATATCTACACTTCTATAAAATCCCCCCACCCCCTCCATCATTTTAAAAAACTCCACACTTGATTGAAACAAACATTCTACTCTAAACACTTCAAATCCCAAACACGTACACTATGAGTCACTCACGTATTTCATATATTTCATCCGATGATGCGGCTGTTTTTCCAGATTGCAGTCAGTTTTTCCAAAACAATCAGAGTTTTGATACTCGTGAAGCTGCAGAAACTTGGGTTCGTGCTGTTGGTCGAGAAAACAATATCTTCTTTGCGATATCACATTCGAAAGCAAGACACGTATACATGAGTTGTGAGCGTGGTGGGAGCTATAGAAACTCGTCTTCAAGTGATCCCGAAGTGAAATCCAGAAATGCAGTTGGGACTAAGAAGCACAATTGTCAATTTCAGGTTAAGCTGCATGAGAGGTATCCAGGAGAGTGGAGAGTTTCTATCAGAATGGGCCACGAAAAACACAATCATGCACTCGGGAATTACCCCATCGCACACGCCCGCCTGAGTCGAATGACGAAGAGTTCTTGCGGGTGATTGAAATGTTGCAGTGCGGAATGCCACCTAGAGAAATTCTCAGGAAACTCAAAAAGGAGTTCACAAACAACTGTAGTGTCCTACGACACATATACAATGCTGACCAGAAATATCAACGTATGGAGATGGGATCAATGGCCCCAATGGATTATTTCTTGCATATGTTGGAAAACATCATTATATATTTACACACTCACAAGTGCAGGTACTAACATATTGAGGGAATTTTCTTAGCTCATCCTAATACAAGGGAGATGATCCGCTTGTTCCCGCAAGTTGTCCTCATGGATGCAACCTACAAGACAAATTTGATTTACATGCCTTTGGTGGAACTGATTGGCGTCTTACCCATCGGGCAAAACTATCACATAGCTTTCATTTTCCTCGAACGAAAGGACGCTGTTATGTGGGGGCTTACAATCATGGAGTTGTTTCTTTGAGTGTGGTGTCTCACCGTGGGTTTTGTTACCGGCGAGAATTAGCGGCAATGAATGCGATTAATATCGTATTTCGTAAGCGACACCTATCGTGTCGGAGGCACATAGCAAAGGATGTGCTAAAGTAAACAAGTTGTGTGGTTCCACAAAGTATCAAGGCGATAAAATCCATGGGATCGCATCGCATGCATGCATCATGAACTCCATGAGCATTGCAGAAATGGCGGAGGCCTGGCGAAGACTACCGACTGTCATGGAGTACGTACGGAGTACATGGTTGGACCCATACCGTGAGCGATTTGTCCTCGCTTGGACCAAGAACATTCTACACTACGGCACAAACACGACCAACATGTAATTCTATTTATCGTCATAAAGCCACTCGTACATTAGTTTATTTCGTATTGCACTACTAGCCCATAATTACAGTTATGTCGAAACTGACATTTCAACATTGTAAATTGGTTGCAGAGTTGAATCGCCACGCCAGTACAAGTTGTGGTTGGGTCCTTCAAATCAAAAGTTTCACCGCATTCCAAACCGCACGGCCTACTTGAAATGCATTTTGATGCGATCCGCACAGAGTTTGAGAGATCTCTTACGATTAAGCCTCATTCCACAACAAGTCACATCTTTCGTAGGCTGGGAGGTGTGGTTTCACATCTTGCCATTGACAAAATGGTGAAAGAAATGGACGATGTTAATCCCAGTGATTGCGATCACACATTGCACACAAGTTTTGGACTAATGTGCGATGTCAATCGGCCGTCAAGTTGAGAAACAGGAGGACCGTCCACCCGTTCACGATCTAAACGTGTTCGAGAACTCTTCACATGGGGAACCACCAAACTAGGCGTGAGTGTACGGACGGTTTATTGACTGGCGAGGGACCGCAGCTGACCGCCACGGAGGAGGAAATGAGATCGTATTTTGACGATTCGAAAGGCCATACCATTCCTCGAGGAGCCAATCGTACCAACGAAGAGGTAGGCGACCCAGCAACAGGGAGTAGGATCCCATCCGCTGGGAGCACCAACACGCGAATCAATCACGACGGAAGTCCACCCCAAGCAATGCAGGTTCAGGTTCGCAAGCAAGTACTGGTAGATCATTCAAATACCAGTGTCAAATGCCGCAACAAACTGTACACTTCATTAGAGGTTGGACTAATGTCGGCTCCGATGGAAACTGCGGTTTTAGGGTCATAGCACAACTCCAATACCACAAGACGGTGGCATGACGTCGGCAGAACTTATGGAGGAGTTGAACAACCACATGGAGCTTTACGTCGCAGTAAATGGGGCAACAAAGGGTCACGTAAATAACTAGTCGTTGAATCGGTTTGCAGCCCATGTAACAACCCATGGTGGTATACACTCCGGATATGGGCTTTCTTACATACAACGCATCAACGGTCTTCGGTCGCTATGCAAAGACCGAGTCTTACATATTTTCCATTGAGTGTCGCGTTCACGGATGGACTCACCATCTCTAACCCTCCATGGACAGATGAAGAGTGGACGATGGGATTCGTTGATAACAATCACTATATTAGGTTGCGCGTGATAGATGAATGCCCACTTCCACCATTATGGATGTCATGGGAATCTGCTAGAGAGGAAAGAATAAGCCATTGGATACAACATTATTCCGTTCGGCTACGCCAATGGTTTTTGTTCTAGTTTATGCTTTCAATTTTATGTCATTACGTATTTATAGTGAAATGAGTGAAAATTCATGTTGTCGTAATTAAAATAAATATGATTCCACTTTTACTGAAATAGTTCTTTATGTACAATAAATAAATAAATAATTGTTAAAAGAATAGTTTTCTATTCAAGTTCGTTCGTGTTCAAATTGTAACCTTTTATTCGGAAGCATTTCGATTTAAGTTCGAATTAAAGTTAAAGTTGCAAATTCAAAATAAATAAATTTAAATTTAAAAAAATATTGTCGGTCAAACGGGCCATTTTAATTGGAAAAAAAAAAGTTGGAAAAAAAAAATTTAAAATCGAATCGAAAAAAATGGAAATGGCGGTTCGTAACCGCCATTTCATCTTAATTTTTTTTTTTTTTTTTAGCCAATGACTTTTAATTTTTCTCCCCCCAATTTTTCAACTTTTTACACTTTACACCAAAAAAAAAAAAAAAAAAAGCGAAAATTTTTCGATGTTTTTTATTGTTGAAATTTGTATTCAATCGTGCATGTTAATGTTATTGTGTTTGTGTAAACGAGTTATTTCGATTTTACGTTCATTTTTAAAGTTTTTTTTGAGTTAGGGGCATTTTTGGTAAGTACACAAATAATTGGTGCTGCGTTTAGCCAAAAAGGTGTTGCGTTTAACATTTGTGTTGGTATGTAAAATATTAGTACTAATAGTAACACCACTCCCAATGGGTCGTCGCGACGACCGTGAATAGTTGCGGTCGTGAATAGTTGCGGTCGTGAGCGACGGCTGATTTAACGACCACTGCAGAAAAAAAAACTGTCCAACAGGTCGTCATACGACCGTGAATAGTGTTTTTTATTATTTTTTCCGTATTTTTTTTAGCTTGCTTCACATATTATAAGAGTGTTTAAAAGTTGAAATTACTCAAATTGGATTCTTAAAACTCGTTTTATAATTTATTGAGCTTGAAATCAGAATGAAAAAATGAGAAAAAAACACATGCAAACAACAATACATGAAATATTACAATACAAATCATAGGAAACAAACCAACAGCACACATGCATAAAAATGAAATGAACAACAACACATTACATTGAAAAGAACTACTCATGGTTGAAAGACCAAACATGGTTCATCATGTCTTCTTGAAGCCGCAAATGGGTCTCCTTGCTTTCTAGATCAGCCATTTTGCTCAAATAGCCATCTATTTGATTGATATAGGAATCCCTGCGTGTGAAGGCATTAAGCTTCGACGATCCAGAGAAACAATGGCCTTTGCATCCTGAACCGACGTTGGAACTTGATCGCTCCCCATGTTGGACGTTCAACAAAGTAATCGTTATCGAGTAGAACAGCAAACTGTTCCCTCTTCCGATCAATGTATTCACGCGTATACCCCGACCTCCTCCGTGGATTTTGTTGCTCGCAGTGGTTGATTATGTGAGGAGTGGCTTGAATAAGAAGTTTGGTAGCACGGGTATAGTAATCAGTTTGTGTGCTTGAAGAGGAAGAAGAGGAATCAGCATATTGTGCAAACTCATCATCATCGGAACTAGATGATGATAAGTTGATGTAGTGATTAATTGCAGACATGTTTGGATATGTGTTTGAGTTTAGAGACGTTTTGAGTTTAAGAAATGGAAGATGAGAGGAAATTGAGGTGTGGTGAAATGAGTTGTGAATGAGTTGTATTTATAGATCTCAAAAAAATATAGCCGTTGGGGTATTTTTTATTTAATATTACTTTATAAATTAATTTAAAAAAATAAAAAAAATAAAAAAAATGCCCACCCCGAATTCAACCATCGTAAGGCTGAATTCGGGGTTGGCCGTGCCTCACGACCACTCCCATTGGGAGTGGTCTAAGATACATTAGTATCTGTATAAGTACGATGATTTTGTTATTTCCAAGTTCACACCCATGTTTAGACTTTTAGATAATACTACAGGACATAGTGCTTCGATAGTTATCAAACTACACAGTACTATTACAGGTCTGGAGAGTTTGTAGTCCACAAAGTGCTCGGCGACATGATGGCATAACTCTCTTTAACCAAACATGAACCACAAGTTTATCTTATAACTGAGACGCCCTATTTCACACAATCGGAGATGATACCATGTGATTCAATCCAAAGTTCAAACTCCCAGGAATTGCCCATTGTACTCCAAAGTCCAAACAGAACACATTATGAGAGCGAGTTATTCACTGCAACGGAAATAACCAAGTCTAGTCATTTCACCCAACAGTTCTCCGACAAAACCCCAAAAGCAGTTAGAACTCTAAACATATGCAAGGACAGTCTGTTACAAAGGGACATGTTTTGGCCAAACATAGTTGAAGGTTTGGCAACATGACTACATGAGGAACAAGGGGCGGAGAGAATCAGCGTAGGAGTAGAAACTTGGGAGAGTTGAAGAACATCAGCTGTAACGTAACCAGACTAAATGGTTCTAATGTGACAAGTCTACTAGTGGATTATACCACAAATGACAAGTGTGATTCTGATAACCGCAAAAGAATAAAGTAGTAAAGCTGTTTGAAGCTGAAAACCAGTCTCCAGAACAGAATCAACTAGCACCAGCTCGTTCTGAAGTACACAGGAGAAAACAGAGTTAATTTACAATACAGGGTGTTGGTTGGAGCAAATACGAACGCAGATGGCTAGTCTCATTCTCATACAAAGAGCAGAATTACAAAGCCAGGTTAATTGAAAAGAATGAAGCAGCTAAAACATAAACAAAAAATTTTACAAGGACCTCATACTCAGCAGAAATTTTCAGATGGCAGAATCCAAATCATCAGATGGGGAAAGAAATCTTTCAGTAACCAATGCCCGTTTCATTTTGCACCATCCCTTGGAAAAAAAGGTTGAAATTAAGTGGCAATCATGACTTTTTGATACACGTGGACCGGCCAATGAGCCTGCACTGCTCTGGAAGCAGTGAACACATCACTTTCCCGTTCACAGGGAATAGTTCACCATCAATACCACACCCGTTGTGCGTGTGCTTTCCGGGTTTAATTTTGACCGACTTCACCTGCATTTGGCAAAATTCCAAGTTAAATTAATCAGAACAACCAAGTACCTGCAATAAATTTTCCACAATCTGCAACGAACATATCCGATAGCACCATCACCTCACGCAATTTGAAATATACAGAT
The DNA here is from genome assembly GCA_026545765.1 of Plantago major. NCBI lineage: Eukaryota > Viridiplantae > Streptophyta > Magnoliopsida > Lamiales > Plantaginaceae > Plantago > Plantago major. Next base: position 15,370,520 of record CM048844.1, on the reverse strand, counting down.
AAAACTAGCATCTACCTCACTCGAGAAATTAGACACTCAATTGGCAAGTTAATTTCCAAAATGAAGAGAGCATTTGCACACTTCGATTTTTCAAACCACAGGGGGGCAAGCTGGGTTATTAAAGGTGGGGGAAACACGCATTATTCTCTCTCATTATGCTTCTTTTTTGTTGCTTCTCTTTTCCTGTTTTCATTTCCTTCATGTGCAGGCATGGGGTGTGAGGATCAAATGTCATTAGGTGAGCGGAAATATATATATACATATATATATGTATATATATACATATATATATGTATATATATACATATATATATGTATATATATATGTTTCTTTACCTTAACGTATTCAACATATGGCAAGGAAAGGTGTTTGCCCATCTGTAAACGCAAGAAGAATCTCAGCAGCCTCAACCGCCCACTTCCATGTACCAGTAGCAGATCCAATGCGCCATCATCATGCTCCGCCTTTGGGGCAACAACCTGAGAACTCACTTGCACAGTCCTACAGGAATGATTGCATACAATGATCGCAAGAAATTTGCCTTTAGCGACAACCCATTTCTCCTCGGGTTTACGGACCATTTCTGTTTCTCCGCAGGCTTCAGAGTCCTCCAGTGGCCCTGGAAGTTCTATAGGATTTTCGACGCCCCAGTTAGGTTCAGCATCCCATCTAGGCTCAGCATCCCAAATTGGACCAGGATCTGACATGGTTGATGATATATCTTCCTTATCGTTTGGGACAGTTGGCAGGGCCCACCCTTTATCCGTCCTCGACTTGGACCGGGTCCTTGGATAGTTTGGAGTAACTGAGTGTGGTAGTTGAGGGTGGATAACTTCCGGTTCAGCTGTCAAATTGCTTCTTCCAGCTGATAGCCTTTTTGACTTAGGGTCTATGGCTCGCACATAGTCCGATGGTTCGGTGCTACTACAGGTTGTGTCCATATCTGTTCCAGCTATATGACTAGGTGACATGATTGAATCGATACTGGATAGGCTAGAGGCCCGAGGAAGGCCTTCCTTGCTTGATCTGCGCATAATATCTGTGTAGAGCTCGGACATGTCTATAATTTCATGATCAGCGGAAATGTTTCCATCTCCAGCTTCTCTTTGTACGGGAAGATATTCCACTTCATAACTATACTTGGGCAGGCACAAAAACTTCAGAAAACCAGCGACAAAATAACGTAGTGGGCCAAACCTTTTCTGATACTTTCCGGAAAGCTCTAGAACTGTAGCAAATAGAGAAAAATGGGAGTCATGAATTCAACCAGAAGAAAAATCATGAATATGATAGGTTACAAATGCAGTTGCCTTCACTTGAGCAAGTTGAATAGAGAATAGCAAATAGAAGTTCCAAACTAGGAAAGCTTCAGTATCATGACAGGATGTGAAGGCCACAATCCTGGATTAAGTTCGACTGGTTAGCAACAAACTAACATCAGTCTAACTTTCAGTTTTAGAAAGAGTAGCAACTAATAACTCCAATCAAAATCTAGGACTAACATCAATCGAACTGCAACAAATAAAAACTTACCATCACTTATAAACCCAAAATAAGTGGCTGACATCCCAAAGTGAATAGCTCCAGAGTGGATCCACTCCACAGCAAAAACATCAGTTGGAGTAAGACCTCCCTGGAAACAGCCGAGGAAGAACTTAGACACTGATTAACTTGAAGCAAATATCTGTTTTAACTTTTCACATGAATGCATCAGTTGTTCTTCTGCAAAGAATCACATGATCCTGTGGAGAACAAATTCTTGAAATTTGCCCTCATCAATAGTTCCTTAGAAAAATACATACGAATCTTCAAAACTTGTTAGAGGGGGTTCCAGTTACAGATTCTACAGTGCCACAAGGAACTTCAAAAGGTGCAATTATATAAAGCTATGAGTATCTAAAGCTGTGCATAGTTTCTAAAAATTTGATTTCCTCAGCACTAATTCAAGCAGTTTTTTCCCGCCTACAGAAGTTTACTAGTAATTCTCAAAACCTGGTGCTACACTGAGCTAAACTTGGTACACAATATCTCATCTGTTGATGTATTATCTGATGAGGGCACAACCAACAGTTTATGTACGCCAGGCTTCACTAATATTCAAGGTCGTACATGTGAGGCAAATGATATTGCCATTGGATTTTGGACCAAAAGAATTATTCTTGTGAGAGAAACACCTCCTAGCATGAACGGATAAAGCAAGATTTCAAGTTTCAAAATAGCCATGTAAATATGTATCGGCATTCTAAGTGGTCAAGAACTGTGTATCCATAGGATATACCCAAGAACAAATTTTAATTCTTATGCAATTCGATAGAACTGCTCTAAATCAAAATATCCAGCCCAGATAAGTGCCACCAGAAGCGAAGTCAGAACATTGGTTGCTCAACACAATCGAAAACAGGAAATAGACCAACAACAACAATATAAATGATAACCAGGCCCAGTTCCATTACCTTAACTATAGCTATTGCAGCAGATACCGGATCTCTGACTCCAAGAACAGTCCAGACCAAAGAATTGTCAGAACCAGCAGGTATGATACCAATTGGGACTGAAATTGCTTCTTTCTGGTTGTTCCTACTGAGTAAGCCGTTCAAAACCTGAATTTAGTGGAGGAGCAGGTAAGAAGATTAAAACAGCAACCAATTAAGCAGTCTTTTCATGACGAAAGATCGTAAGACAAATCTAGTCATTAAAAGCAATTCAGCCAAAGTTATTAGGTTAATTGCAGACCGGTATATTTCTCTTCGCTTTTGGAGGAAGGAAACAATTTAATTAAAGGAAGGATGTGTATATAGTTACTGCAGAGGTATATCTCAGATTCCAGAAAAATTGTGAATGACAATTAAAAGCTATCATCATCTAATTGAAGAAATCAAATTGACAGTCCAGAATAAGAGTAAGTGTGAACCTCGTTTATGATCCCATCACCGCCGACACATATAATACCTGGAAGGACAGCAACAGCGTAATCAATTGTCATCAAAATGGTAGATTGCAAGTAGATCGACTAATTAGCAATTCAATAGATAGAAAGTGTACCATCAGGACATGTACTGAAGTCGACACTGGCTGCGAGTTTCCTGGCATGACCGGCAGATGTTGTTCTGACAACCTCCAACTGAAATCCTGCGAGCTGGTTAGCAAACCAAGAATTATTAATCAACAGAAAGCATCACAGGCTCACAGCAAAGGCATAGTATATGGATACTCAGCAAATATGATATGCATGGCACCAAAAGTTCGAAAACTATGGAAAATTAGTTAAGAGATCGTAGTTAGAAAAGATTAGAAGAATGATCAGACATTTCTATTATTTTCGCCTCCAACATTATTTGGGATTCCATGTGCTGGTTCCCGAATCAATTCAAAATTTGTTCTACGCCTAACGATTTATTATTGGAGATACAGAATCTATTAACATTGATACTTCCCTTTGGTTCCTAATTCGTCCAGCTTATCAGTTTACCCAACATCTCCACATTTATCCTCGAGAGTTGAGATCAGTTTTTTTGTCTCCCACAAACTCTTCTTTATTCTGCCCCAATTTATTTTGGAACTTCAGATTTACTATTTATCAGTTCTTAAACTCTCAAAATATTTAAACTAAGATTCAGCCTATTGATAGACAAGTAATGAACAAAACAAGGTCAGTATTAGGGAATAGTAAAGTAAAGGAAGACACAAAGCCACGTTTCAAAGTATCAGTGATTTTGCCCCACAAGTGCATGCAATTATGAACTAGGCTTTCTGCAGCCTAACCTTGCTAATTCATGCTTCTCATGCTATAAGATGCCTTTAGACATGTTCTACTTAAAGCAAGTGGGCAGCTATTTTATGATGCAGACACGTGAGGAAAGGAAGCCACTTATACTATAACTCATCTTGACCTTAACAATTTAACAACTACTGTTGTCTACAATGCATTGTTTATTCCTCCTCCCGTGTTTCTTCTTCCAGGTTAATTATCCTTACAATTTCTCCGTATTCTGCCAATTCGACCTCCATTTTTCAGATTTCCTTCCCCACTCCCTTAAAACTTAAGAGTCAGGCAAAGACAATTATTTAGTAAAATCTACTGGAATTACCTCAGTTAACTTACTTTGAATATAGGTTCAACTATGTCGCCAAACACTTTGCTCGAACGACCACGTCCAGATCGAGGATTTAAAATAACCAACATCTTGGGCGGAGTTTTACATCTTATGTACATCTCAGGAGCAAAGTCATTGAAAGTTAGACCTGGACTCTGCTTCTTAGAAGCCATTGGATGAGGCAAAGAATTTATGTAGCATTGTTGATCAGCAAAGGCATTGACCCATTGAAGTGCATCTTCAGGGGAAGAAGCAAAAAAGCGAAAGTCTTTCTGGTTTCTCCCACTTTTGGTAAAGCGGAAACATGAACCCTTCCTTAATGGATAGGCATGCACGGTGAGGTATCTAAGACCAGCACAGTATGATAGCTGCGAATCAAAGAGATGTATGAAGAGACGAAAGAAAGACGCACAGTACGGTAAACCTAAACAGTCAAATCGAAATAAATTTACCGAAATAACATCATCCAGATGTAAAATCTCAGAACCCCAAATCAGTGCCTTGCTTGTCAGTTTGGCATCGACTGGATCTACATTTGTATTTTGTGAAGCTTGTTCCTCAGATATCTTACTATACTTCTGTTTATCTACAGAAAGTTTCCCCGAGAACACATCATACCCCAGCAAGTCAGATTTCTCATCTCCGATATCAATACCATGTTCCTCCCTTCTAGCTTTCTTCGGATCAACATTATTGACACCGGTGTCACCACGTGTTGATGCCTTTCCTCTACTACTACTACGCTTTTCTGGGAAGATAACTGGGGATGTTTGTTGTCCAGTTGTTGTTGGTGAACAAAGTCCAAGACGACGAAGAGACTGCTGAGTTGTTATTCTTAAAGAACTATTCTTCGCCAGACTCACACTCTTCTGCATATTGACTTGTAAGCATAGAATTCAGACGAAGAAAGAGAAGGATATCTAGTAATGCATGGTTCCAGAAAGAAGCGTTCTAACAGTCCAAGGTCCAAAAAAACTACCACCATAAGCCTGCATTATTTACCATAAATTCTGCAATAAGCATCACAATATAACACAGAAGGAATTATTTTTTGTTGGAGCAAAATGAATGCATTCCTCATCTTTTAGGAGTGAATCAGATAGTAGAATAATTTCTACAGCTACGTCCGACAGTAAACGAACTTCCATCGCTCTCAGAACAAAGCAAAATAAAAAAAATCCAAGTGGCAATACAGCTAAAATTCTGAAACACATTCTTCATAAGGCAATATAGCCAAAGAATTCTAACGTAGTAACATCAATTCTTCACAGAACTCACATAACCTACAGAGTAAATGCCTTCAACTTGCTGATTTCTTCATGTGCATTCACACCACTTGCAAAGAAATGACAATCCTAAGAATTTGAATACACACAAACATCCATCACCTCCCATGAGGTATCCTCAACCAAACCGTAAAATCTCAATTGACATATCAGATTAATAAACTACGCGCTCATACAAAGGATACACAGTATAGATTATCCGATAACTCATATAAACAGACAAAATTGGATATACGCCAATAGAAACGCATAAAGGAATATTCCAAATTCAACCATTTCATCCACAAATTATCCGATCATCTACTCCACCTTGCAAACACAAGACGCATAAACAAAAGCAAGAAAAGTAAAATAATGGCAGAAATGTATTAGGAAAAGTAACAGCTGTTCTGTTCGTACGGAGAAAAATACTTGCCCTTTCGATTTCCGGAAAAAGAGTACACAGCCGCCGGACGACGTGACGGAGAGCGGCCGTTACCGGTGGTGGTTTGAGAGGAGGAGCAGAATGGAGAAATTGAGCACAAGAGGAAAATGGAGAAAAATTGAGGTTGTGGTTTTGTATTGTGGGTTCTTCTGTGTGTATTGAATTTCTATTGTGTGTGTATGACTGACTGACCCTTGTTTTGTTTTTGATTAGCTTATTTAACACTCCTAATGAGCTTAATTAAGGGGAGCTGTGTGGATAGTTTTTTTATTTCCATTTACTTTTAGATAATCATAAATTGAGATTGTGACATCTTATTCGCTTGCTAGCTCTATATTTTCTCACTTCTTTTTGACCACCTATATAGATTAATATAAAATTAACCAACATACATTAAATTTATAATGGTAAGTAAGCTGCTTTTTAATCGAACTCATTCGATTCGATTGATTCGAGTTTGATTCGTTAAGATTGATATTATATTTTACAGATTCGATTCGATGAATTTAGTTGAAAAACGAGCCTTAAAATATAACTTCAAGCGAGCTCTTTTCAAATCAAATTATCGAATCGAATCAGTATAAATTATAAGCTAATCGAATCGAATCAATGGAATAAATCAATGGAATGAATCGAATCGAATCGAATGAGTTTTGTTGAAAAGAATAGCTAAGTCTCCGAGAGTATCTAGATAATTTATATAGAGACGGGCCTATATTGTCAAGAAAATCATCGATGTTATTAATCAATACACATATGCTCTCAATATTGGTGTTTTTTCATATTACAACAAGACTTATCTCATTAACAACATAGACGTTTTGACTAATAACATGGATGATTTTATTGAAAACATATATTGTATCTATCTAGAGACCGTCTCTCATGAGACTTTGTGATTTATAATTAGAAACATTTAAAATTTATATTAAAATGTAGGGATAATTACATACACCACCCCTGTTAGATAGCATCTCCTCATCCAAATATCAGTTAGTTCAACAATAACGAACAAGTAACAATTAGAATATTTCTATTACATATAAGTCCAAAAGTCAAACAAATTTAAATTTAGCCAAACACAACCCTTCACAAGTTCTTACTGCAAATTGCAAATATAACCCTAACTTATAACAAATTAGATATTTAGTACAAACAACTTATAATATTCAACAAAAACTAATAACCAGAATATTGAAAATAAAAAGTTAAGTAAAAAAAAAATTGCGAACTAAAAGCCCACCGGAGTAGCTCCGACCGCCGGAGCTGCTCCGGTGGGATCTGTTCCCATCGGATCTGTAACCCATCCTAATTGGACAGATCCGATGGGAGTTGTTCAGCTCCGGATCGGAGTCCGATTGGAGTTGTGTACAGCTACGATCTGGAGATCGGAGCTGTCCAATCAGGATGGGCTAAATATCGAACTCCGATCTGGAGCTGTAGCTCCATATCGGAGTTGTACACAACTCCATATCGGAGTCCGATCTGGAGCTGTTTAACAGCTCCATATCGGAGCCATATCGGAGTTGTTTTAACAGCTCCATATCGAGTCAGACTCCATATGGAGTTTACATATAGCTCCAGATCGAGCTATATCTCGAGCCGCTACTGCAGTCTCAGATGAGATTTTAATATATATTTTTTCTGTTTTTTTAATTCCTAACAAACTTTTGGTCGTTTTCTATTTGGCCCGGAATTTATTTCTAATTTTGCAATTAAGTCCATAATTTTTTAAGAAAATTATAATTATATTTTTAAAATTATAAAAGGCCTCTAGAAGTTTTCATTCATGTTATTAAATAATATATTATGTACTCAACAAAAAATGTTGAAAGATAAAGGGTTTAAGTTGAATTAAGAAGAAATAGGGGATACCTTTTCAAATTGACAAAATAAGGGCATGTTTGGTATCAATACTTTGGTCAACGAAAAAAATGGAAAAATGGACCCATATGTTATTGTTGAACTAATTGTTACCCAAGTGTAATTAGAATATTTAAAAGGGGTACTGGATGAATGTATACGTAAAAACTTAACATAAATGTTCACTTATAAAATATTGCTCATACTAGTACTATCGCCACGGTATAGTTTACTTTTAATAATAAATATAAAGGAAATGATAAATAAATTAATCGATAAAGTAAGGTAGTCAAATTTATGTGAACAACGTTGATCGTGGTGTCGGTCGGTAGTCCTTCTTCATACAATATTATATCATTCATTGTTTATTTATGTTAACTATAAAAAATGTAAGGCGGGCTCACTGCATTAATTAATTAATGAATGTATATTTTTTAAAAAAAAAAAGTTCTATCCCTCAAATGGAACCAAACTAAAATACAAAAGTATACAAAACAATTAATAGGGTTGTTCCCAACAACCCCGCGGTGATTTGTGATCACTCCACCACACACACAAGAAATAAATATTATACAAACATAATTTCACATGTTATAATTGTTTTATTTCCAACCCACCAATTCTCAATAACCTCGCGGTGGTATGCATCACCCCACAAAAAACATAAAAATTATTATTCTACAAACATACTTTCATGGCACGTTGTCCCCAATTGGATGAAGAAAGTAGAGGGATGATGATATAAGAGAGTTTCCCACCAGAAAGTACCGAAACCCCCCACGGCCATGGATCAAGAAAGTATAGAGAAGATCGAATACATTTTCCCGCTTAGAGAGTATCAGCTGATCCCCCCCCCCCCATCCGGCTTGTTATGGAGATCCAGAAAGTAGAGAGGAGATCAAAGAGAGTTTCCCCACCTAGAGAGTATAAGATTCCCCAGGTCCGTTGTGGTTGGATCTTGTAACAAATGTATGGAACGGGTCCGAGTATATGCCAGACCGAACCTGAACATCATTATTTCGAACGGGGTTGAATTCGGGTTGGATAGAACCCATCCTTCCGGCCAAAGACCGTAGGGAAGAGAACCTCATACCTCATCCTACCGATCAAATCTTATACACAAATAAAAGAAAATTGCAAGTTTTCACATGTAGAATAATGTTGATAGACATGTAAAGATCAACACACCATCAATTAGCTCACGTGTATCTCTTCTATATTCTGGAAGCAAAAAGAGCACATCTATTACACGATTCATAGAACATTTTGAGAAGAGTTGAAGGGACTTTGTCAAGCATAGATATTCAATATCTCACATCTTATATTTTATTCACTATCTCCTGCGATTATTCATTATCTCTCATACATAAATATTTAGAGAGAAGTCGAAACTCAAATTCAAAAATAAAAAGAAACTTAGAGAGTTAACAAAACTTTAAATTCTACATTACCATTTAAAATGAATTTTCTTTTACATTAATTTTGTACTATAAAATGTCCAAGTAATTAGATAGCGCTCAAAGTATCATTTATGCAAATGCAGATTGTGTGTGCTTCAAAGTAAACCATCAACTTTAGAATACAATAGAAAAATATACGAAAGTGCCCAGAATAACCGAAAGTACACAAATGGTATGGCCGTATGGATATATATGTGGATAATCAAAATAATCGTATATTTTAATTTGTCTAGAATGTTTGATACTAAACTATTTAAAATGAGTCTCTTTTTAAACGCTTGATGCTACTTTAATTATTTATAATGTGTTTTAATGAGTCGCTTTTAATTTTTAAAATTCCATTATTTCATTTTATCTTATTTAATACATTTATATTTTATTTTAATGAATAAAATAATTTATTTAATTAATAATAGTATTCAAGGTTGGTGTCTATAAATTCTTCTTGTCACGACGAATTCAAATATATGTTCAAAATATTTTTTGGATTTTTTAGATAAAGTTATACGAGATTAATAATTTATTTTAGTGAATGAAATTATTTATTTATTTAATTAATTAATAATAATAATAATAATAATAATAATAATAATAATAATAATCTAGCTAGATTGGTGTCTATAGATTCATCTTGTCATGGTGAATTTAAATATATGTTCAAAATATTTTTCGGAGTTTTGTAGATAAATTTATATGAGATTTAATAAAAATTATATATGCGGCCAACGTACCAAAAATAAATAGTGAAAAATATACTCGTTGAAAATGCAACTAATTTCACAAAATTCCATGTAGGATTGAAATAATTTAATAAATACTCTATTTTTAAAATTAAAATTCAATTATTTAAATTTATATTTAATTTTAATGAATAAAATAATTTATTTAATTAATAATCATATTCAAGATTGGTGTCTATGGATTCGTCTTGTCATGGCGAATTCAAATATATATTCAAAATATTTTTCGGATTTTTGCAGATAAAGTTATATGAAATTTAATAAAAACTATATATATATACAGTCAACATACAAAAAGTAACATTAAAATATATACTAGCTAAAATAAAATTAATTCCATAAAATTCCACGTAAGACTGAATGAATTTGGTGAGGTTTAATTCCTTATGCTTTACATAATATATGGATGGATGGATGGATTATTTGTAATATTATTCATATAGTAAAAACTAGCTCTATATTTTCTCCTTTTCTTTTTGACTATCTTTATAGAGATACAAAATTGATCAACATACATCTTGTGGTTAAAATAAAATACATTTATATTAAAAATATCGGTACTATACGTACACATAAAGAATGATATATAATATTCAATTATAGGAGAATATTATTAATATTGTAAACATTATTCATATAATTACGAATATCATTCCATCGTACTTTGTGTTTCTGTTTTGGGTATATGTCTTCTCAATAATTTGACTTATTATCACTTGGTTTACTCGGCACTTTTGGATTTGTCATTTTGGCTCTTGTTAGCGATGTGGAGTAGTAGTCATGCAATCATGTCAGATCACGAGTTAACAACTATTATTCGGCATTTTATACTTAACGTTTCATATGGAGTTTGTTCTTATGCTAAGAGGATTATTAAGGCTGTTATCTTCAACTGAAAACTCATCCAGTTCAGTTCAGTTTCGTTCAATTTAGTTCATTAAATTATTATTATTATTATTATTATTTTTTTTTTATCATTTATTTACACACCCGATCTTTTGTACGAGGAAAATAAGAAAATTTATCCAATTGAGTTATTTTCGACTTTTTTTCTTTCTTTCTTTTTAATACGACTTTTAGTAGATCAATGAAATAAAGAGTATAGTTACAATTTGCATTACCCTTCCTTTCTACCGTAAAATGTGAGTTAATATAAAAAAAAACTACATGAACCTGAGACTACCATACAATCTGGTTCACATACTCTGTACGTACATCTCTAACAAAAAAATCTACATGTTCTTTTGTTGGAAGATATCAGAACAATAGAATAAACTCAGAAGCTAACGTTGAGTTTTTTCTCAAACTTAACAAATAAAAAAAAGTTAAGCCAAACCAAAGTCAAACCAAACTCTACAAGTCTTTCAAATGACTCTAAAAAACCTCTGAAACAAGTTAAACCAAACCAAAGTTAAGCTTTTAATTATTTTATTTGTCGAACATCGTCCATGCTCTTGTAAACCAAGTTGTAATAAATTTCACCGATTAAAAAAAAATTAGATAAAGACAGTTTGTATGACGATTCGGTTTTAATCGAGTTATCATTCTCATATTGTTTTCCACGCGGTTGGTTTTAAAGTTTGTTATACAATAATAAATAAAAAGGTAAAGTGACATAAAAGGAGTAGGAAGAGTGTGAGAAAGATGACAAAAATAATATGTTTTGTTTTAATTGTGATTATATATACCTTCATATAATTGTTATTATTATTACAAAATAATTTCTTCAGTTCAGTTCAGTTTAGTTCGTTTCAATTTCGATTCGATTCAGATTTTGATTCGTTTCAATTTCGATTCATTGATTCACTTCACTTGAAAATTGCGATTGAAGAATGAGAGCCTTAAACGAATCGAATCGAATGAGTTTACTGATTGAAGAGCCTAACTCGCCTTTATTGTAAGCTTTATAAGCGTTTATATGAGTGCATTGTAACTTTATAATCTAAGGAGCCATTCTCTATCAATTATGGGATTGTTATGTATTTAATCTATTACCATATTATACAACATATGTTATCTCCAATTAGATGTTCTCTATAGTTTATGGGAGAATATATTAAATCTTATATGCCGTTCACTATAAATTTTATTAAAAAGCATATACTACCAAATTAGTAATATGTTAACCATTTTACCCTCAACTATGGTTCATCATTTGCAAATACAAGTGACCATCTATCAAACTTTACGTCAATGCCATGACATTTCTTTTCCTTTCCTTTTCATTTTTATGTTTCAAAGGAAATCTTGTGTATTTAATCAACTGATAAAACAATACATCAATAAATCTTGTGTATTTCTTTTTCCCTTCCCTTGAAACATTTCCTGGACATAAACTCTGGAAAGTAGAGGAAAATATAAAGTATGCCACAAGAAGAACTAGGAGTTTTTCAGCACTTGCAGATGATCTACTGTGCATATTAAAACAATTCATTGGAGAAAAGCCTAGCTTGGAATCGAAAATTATAATAAAAGACAAATGTCTAGGCATCATGCCTTTAAACTAGTACAAAAGCAGTACTGATTCCTTATAGGACCAAACAAATAGCCCATTTATTATTAAAAGTAGAAAAACATGAGAATAGATCTCACACGACATCGCGCAGTAGCATAGTGATGGAGAAGAACAATGCGAGCTCTTGGGGATTGTTAACCAGCTTTTGTGCCACTATGATGTGTTGTTCAATATGAAGGGTTGGAAGTTTACCAAGTGCATAAAAAACTTCAAATGTGTGATGGTTAGCATTTGTAGAAGCTTCAATTGCCTTTGTAAGTGTATCCATCGATTTTTTAGCATCTTGTATGCGCATCTTTGTGTATGGTCAGAAGAGCATTGTGCAAGATGCAAACAATAACATAACATGACAAGACCAAGTCAAGTTCGTACCAAAACAAGTTGAATAGCTTCTATAGCTAGTACTTTTGTCTTCCAATCCACTGTAACTACATACATATTGCAAGTAACAATCCCATTCACAACATGCAGGGTGATAAATGAAAGTATAAAATAAAGATCAACTATTCACACATTATACTAATTCAACAAATCATGAGAAAAATATAGTGAACAGTTTGCTATGGTCCATTCTATATACTCACTACAAAATAAAGGAATACTAGCACTTGCAACTACTCTATATGAATCAATGTATTTGCTATTTTCAGTTTCAACCAAAGTTAAATAAAAAAGTAAGGTATCATTCATAAGAGTATACTAAGTACTAACAGAAACAAAAGGTTGGAATCTTGATTCAGCACAAACTCGAAAGTGAAGTCAATGATACATAAATAAAATAAACTTCTAATTTCTATCAATCTACTTGTACTCTGTGAAATTAATTTGAAGAATTGAACCCCATTCCTAAATCACTAATGAGACAATGGAATAGCAGATTTTACCAATTCTTGACAAGCAAATGCGTAGTTGAACTAGAACCTGGAGCCAATCACACTTTTTGATTCTTGGTTGCTGAAGAAATTGGGAGATCGATGCATATATATAGCATGAGAAAGACTGCCGTTGTAGCCCTAAATCACCATATTTTGGGATGAAGATCGTTGATTAAGCACAAAATCGTTATTTTTTATGAGAAAGATTGTTGATTCAGCCAGAGAATATTGAGGAAGAAGTAGAATCACAAATTATGTGAGCATGAAATGTTAGCAAAGGAGGAAGAATGAAAATTTGGGAAAGATATGTGAAATGTTTTCCTAATCTTTCTCCACTGATTCATATCTCCCAAGGTTTCGCGAGATATGAATCCACCAGATTTACCGGGTCAGCTAGATTTGATATGGAAGACCCGGTAATTGATAGTTGGTACAGAATGTAAGATTGGGCCTGACTAACTTTCCTAATTAAGCATAATCTGGCCCAATTAGTCATAGAGAACAGCTCCTAACGGTACAGTAATATTGACTGTAAATTTTTCATATATATGGAAATAAATTATGAATAACAAATAATCTATCCTTATAACACCAGAGTTTAGCCTATGCTACAACATGTCGTAGTGTTTCATTAATGTACTACATTTAAGTGTTATGAGGTAGTAATAAATACATACACAACTGATACGTACGCACTCTATAAAGTGCAAATCACTTATTCAATAAAATCACCACCCAATAACATACTCAAATTTTAAAATATATAGTACATAATTGAGGATTTTGATATTAGTCAAATCTCAAGTCTATGCTAGGATAATTACACATCCATAAAAGATTTTATGAAACTTGTGGCGGGTTTAATGCAAAATACCCCTTAAGTTATTGTAAATTTGCGCAAAACCCTCTTGAGTTAATAAATTAGTACCAAACCCCCCTGAGTTATTAAAAAATGTGGGCGAAACTCCCCTGAGTTAATAAATTAGTCCCCGAGTTATGAAAAATGTGCGCAAAATTCCCCATGAGTTATTAAAACATGTGCATGGAACCCCCTCAGCCTTTTTTTTTTTTTTACGGCGTGTTCGTGTTAGGTGCGACAATTGATGTTCTTTTAGGTTTTCTTACTCCAAATTAACGCAACTAGGTGGACTATACATTCATAGTTTCAGTTTATTATCTTTTGCCTTCACTTTTTTATGTTTACATGACTAATAATGAATTGGTATATGTTGTTGATATGTAGTGACAATTTTAATTAGTGTTATCTATGGTTATTATTTATATATTTCAGTGCTATATAACCAGTAGTGTGTGATCGATTTTTGTTTCTCATTTAACTAGGAAAAAAAGTAGAGTTTTACTATTTCTAATAGTTTAAATTTAAGTCATTTTAATATTTTCGAAAATTTGGACTAACGAGTCAAACTGCACACAATAAGAATTCATCATGTATATTTAGTATTAATGTAAAAGGGGTATTGCAATGACTTTATAAGAATTCCATGGGATTTTGGGATTATTTTTAATAACTATGATTTTTTATTTTTTTGCATTGATTTGATGAAAGGTCGGTCCAGTTAATGATGCAACAATTGCAACATTTCTCGGCAGCATGCGGGTTACAGGCCAACCCCACCAAGACAAAGGTATTTTTCGGCGGGGTGACAAGCGCGGAGCAGCAACGAATACTTGCTATCACGGGATTTGCGGCGGGAACCCTCCCGGTGCGGTACCTGGGAATTCCGCTATCTCATCGACGATTAACCATTCCGCAATATCAACCTCTACTTGATCGTATCCTTGGCCGAGTTAAGCATTGGACGACGAGATTTTTAAGCTATGCTGGACGGGAACAACTGATAAAGAGTGTCATTACCTCTATTATCATCGACATCTGAGTTTTTCCAATACCGAAAGCGGTCCTAGACCATATTTAGCGCTTTTGTAGGAGCTTTCTGTGGAGTGGTAAAGACGGAAACTACCACAAAGCTCTAGTATCATGGCGACAGATCTGCTCTCCCAGATGTTGCGATGGATTGAACATCATAGATCTCCAGATTTGGAATTCTGCGCTTATATCTAAGCTACTGTGAAAAGTCCAACTCAAGGCTGACTCGCTATGGGTGAGATGGATACATAGCTATTATATTAAATCTCAAGACTTGGATGAGTGGTCAGCACCCTAGTGCAGTTCTTCGATTATTAAGGCTATCATACGCATACGGGGAGTTCTCCATGGGAGACAAGAGTGGTTGGATCAGCTGGCTGCCCCTAAGTTCTCCATTCGATGCATCTATAGATTATTACGGGGAAGTACTATCAAAGTGGATTTGGTGCGATTTGGTTATCCGCAACCAAGCTCGCCCCAAAGCTGTATTCATCATGTGGTTGGGTATGCATCAGCGGTTGGCAACCAAAGATCGACTCGCCTTCTTTGGAATTGACACGGATGGCCTATGTACCTTTTGTGACAGGATAGAATCGATAGAGCATCTTTTTTTTCAATGTCCGAATACGCAACAGATTCTTCATGGAGGATTGGATTGGATGGGAATTCCGCACCCAAGCAAGATGGATTGGCAGCATATGAGTACCTGGACCCGTCGACTTGCGCGTGGTAAGGGTGACAGAGCTTCGGTCTTCCGCACCTTATTGACTGAAATGTTCTATCATGTATGGCAAGCACGGAATGAGAAGATCTTCCAACAAAGAAATTTGGGTATTCAAGAATGTATAAGTTCCATTACACATATCACTGCCACACGGTGTCGTAGTCGACGAGCAGCAGCTTTTGTTTCAGGACTAGCTTAGTTCTCACAGTTGTTTTAACATGTTTTACTAGTTTACTTCCTAGTTAGTTACCAGCTTTGGGCCTGGACGCTTGTTGTCGGCCCCTAAATGTTCGTACTCTATTTTTTGGTATCAATAAGACAAGTTCTTCGTTCCAAAAAAAGAGTGTACCTAACACACTTTAAAAATAAAGGGTGGGAGTTTTGTGCTTATTTTTAATAACTCAAGGGGATTTGGTACTAATTCGTTAATTCAGAGTGGTTTCGCGCAAATTATTAATAACTCAGGGTGTCATGCATTTAACTCGAAACTTGTCTGGTCTAAGATATAGGGGTACAGGGGTATACTTGATTAGATTTGAGATTCAAGTACAATCTCTCATATGCACAAAAGTCTAAGCATTTTTTAAATGCAAATTTGTATTCAGCATGGATATACGATAAATGATTCACAATAATTACCTAATCGAAATATAAAACTAGCCAACCAGTCAAACACCAAAATAAAGTAGTGATTTCACATAATCAATCTGCAAAATAAATATACATGGCCAACCCATTACTAAGAATGACTGACCATTTCATTTTCATTTGAGAAATTATGTTCCATTGAGATAAGTGTTTGCGTAAGTTTTACGGTGAAGTATATACCCCAATTTTATTCTTATGCCGTGATATGAAACAAATAAATCATGTATTACTCCAGCAAACAACGATTTTAATACAGTTGAAGTAACAGTTCTTTATTGTAGGCCAACCCAAACGGGCCTTTGGAAGAGTCAAATTAATTAGATCTAAACTATTGAAATAACAGTTTAACTAATCTACTAAAAAATTAATTAAGAAGAAGAAGAAGAAACAACCATCCAGAAGTTGATAGGTATCATTGTCACGGCACGATTTGCTTCTTGACCTAACTTTTAATTTGCTAGCTCCACCATTTTCTTTTTAAAGTTAGTGTAAGATAATGATCGCATCTTTTGTCACATTCCCTCAACCTTTCAGTAAAGGGGAAAAATGAATTGAATAGCATACTTTTACACTAATATTGGAGGCCAAAGTACATTTAGTAAAGCTTCTAATTAAAGTATGTTTTATCCATTAATCAAACATGAAACATTAATTGAGTGAGATGAGTGAAATTATTTTATGCATATTCCATTAAAGAATTGAGGGAGATTAGTGAAATTATACGACATTGCTATTCTGGAAGTGGTTTACAAGTTTAGTGCTCCTGATTAGCATTTCTTATTGGAATTTATTTCACAAGAGACCCCTATATATAGAAAAGTCCCGAAAGTCCCCTTCAAACGTTAAAACCAGACAATTATACATTTTTTTCGATGGTTTTCATTGGATTTTGATCTTTGGGATTCATTAAAAACGGGTCAAGTATAAATAAAGAAATTTACCATTTTCAGCTCATTTTACCATTTTCAACTCATTTTACAATCTTCCATCTCGATTTTCTCTCTAAGATCGATCTGCCGGAAAACTCTGAGTTCAACAAATCTGGCCGGAAAATCAACGAGATCGTCATCGATATTACGTAAGAAGCTTGAATCGAGTTGAAACATGACCAAAAAACGTTGAAAATCGAGCAAAATCAAGCAAAATTTTACATAATTTGGAAGGAATCATTGAAGGAACCATTGTCTCTTATGGAAACGAAGATGAATCAGCTATAACAACATCAAATCAGGTATGTTTTTGAATTATAAATTATTGAACATTAAGATTTTAGTAACACACTTATTGATGGTTGATTAGTGACTTCGAATTGATTTTAATGACTCGTTCTGCATAGGGAGACGTTGATTTATTGTTCAGAACATCAACACCAACTCATGAGGAAGACTTGCAAATCGTTTCATATGAAGGTATAACCTGTGATAGTCTATGTCTATATTGACATTGGAATTGTCTATATTTTACATATAAGTGACTAAAAATGTGTATATATTACATGTAATTGTCTATATTTAACATGTAATTGTCTATGATTAGCAATAAAAGTGATAGTGTTTATGCTGAATGTGTAGTTCTCTATGTGTAAACTAAAATTGCCTAGATATTACATGTAATTGTCTATTTTTAACATGTAATTATCTATATTTAACATGTAATTGTCTATGATTAGTAATAAAAGGTGATAGTGTTTATGTTGTATGTATAGTTGTCTATTTCTGTACTAAAATTGTCTAGATATTACATGTAATATTCAAATGCTTCTATGTCTATTCATGAAATCAGGTGATGTACTACCAGAAAAAAAATGAAGGTGAACCACCAGTAGGGTCTTTGTTAGGCAGAACTGCTAGTACATATGAAGAACTCTTTGAATTGTATCGGAGGCAAGCCACACTTTTAGGATTCAACATCAAGTTGTCTACAACAAAACGTTATGCATGTAATAGAAAAGTAAAGGTGAAGTATTTTAGGTGTTCTGCTGAAGGTTGTACCAACTCAAAGGGAAAACAACCAAAAACACCATCACCATACATACAAGGACAAACAAACACCAAAAGAAAAAGGAAACCAAAAGAAGTGCCAGAAACCAGATGTGGGTGTATGGCTGACATGACATGAATGTAAAATATTGTAAAGAGACAAACTTGTACAAGGTTGATATGCACTACATGAATCACACCCACCCTTACATTAGACCTGAATGGCAGCACCTCCACATGGTGGAAAGAAAGATAACACCACACAAGGCAGATGTCATAAATGCAATTACGTATAGAAGTTATACTCTCTCCAACTGAGTAACAAGTCTCATGTCAAGAGTATGGCCTGCAGTTGGTGTTAGGAAAATGCCACAAGCATAAAGCACAAAAACTCTCTTAAAATCATCCCCACCATCCTTCTAACTCAACACCACCTTCAACATATCAGTAAGTCTCACATCGGCCTTTTGATTTGTAATACTAAACTTAGCCCTCCAAGTTTTCATCAACTCCGCATCAGCAATGTAGGCAGCATCTTTCTTATCAGCATTCCTTAAATTATGGTAACACAACTTCACAGGAAAACCAGGCTTCATAGGAAGAAGAAAAATGTCTTGCACGTCTTCAACGGTGATATGGTACTTATTCTCCCCTATCGTCTGAATACGTTTCTCCATTAAACCTCTCCACAAGCCAGGGTACGATACCCAATGGAATAGCATTGAATTTCAAATGAAGCAACCTACCGAAACCAATATCTACAACACTTTGTCTCTGTGCATCATTCAACTTCTGCAACATGTCAACCATAAGTTTTGCAGAACCCCCAGGCCTGTACTCTTTCTTTAAACCTTGCTCAACCTCCACAATGTTCTGACTGGCAGGAATTGTATTGTCAACTTCCTCAGGCGCAGCATCAGCAACTCGGAGACCCACCTTAACACGTTTAGGCTGCCTCTTCTGCCTTGGCTTAGGGACCTTTGGAACAATCACCTTCTTCTTAGGTACCTTATCATTCTTCGATTTATTCGTCCGTCCATCTTTACCTAACAATACAAAAAAAACACATATTAAAAACTATACAGTTTATTTGAAAAACTAGACAATGCATACTAAAAACTAGACAGTTCAACACAACTGCACAACATAAAGATATAACATGAAAAGCTAGACAAAAATTGTTAAAACTAGACCATATGTTTTAAAAGCTAAAACATAAGGTATTTACATCAAAACTAGATGATATACGGTAAAAACTATACAGTTTTACACAACTGCACAACAAAAAAGCTATAACATGAAAAACTAGACAAATATTGGTAAAAACTAGACCATATGTGTTAAAAGCTAAAAATAAGGTATTTACATAAAAACTAGATGATGTATGGTAAAAACTAGACAATTTGAACAACAAAAATGTGTAAATATGAAAAAGTAGACAATATATGTTAAAAACTAGACAATTACACACAAAACATTCAGAAAATGCAAACAAACAACAAATCCCCGCAAAAACATATATAGTGTACACAACCATATAGCAAAGCTAGAAATCATAAAAAGTAGATGATACATGTTAAAAACTAGACAATACATACTAAAACCTAGACAGTTTTCCACAAAAAATGTTCAAAACAAACAGACATTCCACACTTACCCATGCCGGAAACAGGATTATGGAGAAGGGATATCTCCATGTTCACTCGAGCAGGAGGATTCACGTTCGATTCAGCATTTAAAACGCCTAACAAGCAAAAAACGAAACAACCAAAAGTTCAAAATCAACTGAAAAACAACTTCAAAACACTAAACAAACTTCGAACAAACAACAACTTCGAAACACTAAAATTGAGCTTGAACAGATAAGTACCTGATGATCGCGCAATGAAAAGCTCCAGAAATTACCAAAACGCAAAAATCAAAAAAAAAAAAAAAAAAAAAGTAAAAAACAACTGACAACAACTTCAAAACACTAAAATCGAGTTTGAACAGACAAATACCTGATGATCGCGAGATGAAAAGCTCCAGAAACTAGGGTTTTGCCAGATCCAGTGAAAATCGCCAAACCAGAGAGAAAATCGGAGGAAACCGCTAGAAAAAACTGAAAATGAAATAAAAAGGGAAAGAAAAAACTGAAAATCGCCTTTTATACTAAACCCATGAAAAAAACGGTATGACCCGGTCCGCATTTTGACCCGCGAAATATAAAACGGGCAAAATTAAAAACTAGACAATTTCTATAGAAACCAAGGGTCTCTTTGGACTTTCATAACATGATAGGAATTTTATAAGACTAAGTCTATGTTTCTCCAACTACAATTCTCGAATCGAACTGTTCGTAGTATAAAATATAACCAAGAATCGAATAAGTTTTAAGTCAAGAGACAGGCTAAAGTATATTTCACATGTGGAGTCAAAAGTTGGGAATAAAGAAATACGTACAAAATATATGCGCATGCTCCAAAGATGCACTTGCTTGTCCACACAAGTCAATTATATTTTCTGCCAAGTCGATGTATAGTTCAAAATGGTCCAAGAGTTCCATGTTTAGAATTCGCCTAATTTTCAAAGCGACAAAAGCTCGACACGCACTACCACCAAAGAGTCCACATGTTACTGAATATTCTAAATTTGTAGTAGACCAGTATGCTAAATTAGTGTAAAACTCAAACTACCATTCATCAAAGAGAGAATTTTAATGGTAGTTAACGTTGAAATAAACGTGAGTGTTACGTTTCCTATTACAAACTTACTTTTCCGAAATGTCATATTCCATCAGTACTACACGTTTAGCTACATAAATTTACCTACATAAGGACTATTTTATGATTGAAATTGTCATATTTGTAGTTAAACATTTTATCAATGTTGATTTGCCTATGAATATACGATATTTCAAGAAAGATGAAAACTAGATGGCAAGTTGTATGCTAGTGCTCTGGGAAATCAAAATACCTCGTGTGTGAATAGGAATTATTTGAAAGTGTGGATGTATAAACAAGTGTAATATCATTTCTTTACTCATACTCTGGGTTTAGGTAATAGTTTTACAACTACCATCAGCGGTTCACAGATTTACATCAAGAATCTTTATTTATGTAAGCTAATCGATGTGCTAGCAGAAGAACGTATACGTACCAAACTACGCAAAAACACTTTAGTACAGCACTTCGATTGATTTAATTCTACAATGCAGATTCTGAGAAGCAGCTAGCCGAGAATATTGTTCCGACAAGATGTTCAAAAGTAGTTACTCTTGTAAAAGTTTTGAAGAAAGTCGGAGGTTCCAGCTGCTTCTTCCTTGGTTCCTAAGCCTGCTTGTTTTCCACTTTGGCGGCCCAAAACATACTGCCCAATTATATGGTGCCGCTGCTTTGCGTGCTGCACAATGTTACTCAATTCTTCTGTTCCCTTGAAGATCAGCATATCAATGATCTGCAAATCCATCAATACTTGCTTAATTTATTATAATTTTCATTCCTACAAGTACTAATTTTTATAACTCATTTTATAAAAGTTGCTTACTTTCATTTAATAGCTGAATTAAGCTCTAACAAATTACTGACTCTCATGCCGGTTAATTCCCTTTGTTTCTTGCAACCTTTCATTTAAGGAACAGCAAAATGATTTTTTTGGAACATCAATTTTTTTATTGATGATACCCGAGAAAGTACTTAGATCAAAAGGGATACAACTCTAAAGCTTCTATCCTAAGACCGAACAAGAAAAAACAAGCCTAAAAATAAAAATAGATCCCATATGGAGAAAATTATTAAAATGAACACTCATGTCACATCGTCTAGTATGACTAGGGACTAACCTAGTCAAGAGTGAGAAGTTGCAAAAAATCAACATAAAGCTCTACGAAATTACTCAAAAATTGATCGATTATTCCATGTGATCTCCATTCTCATCTCTATCTCAAGGGGTTTTAAGATCTTGTTTACAAAATTAAACCCCAACCAAAAAGAGAAATTAGAGACTTTGCGGCTCCTTATCAACCCGAAAAACAGGCCTCAAGTAGATACTTATTAGGGATTAGGAAAATGGTCAATCAATCGTCCAATATATCCCATGCTCCACGCATTAAAATGTCTGAAATAGTCTCGAATTCAACTCCTCGCATTCCATTTTAGAACGTTCCATTCAACTTCTCATTTTTTAGATGAAAAATCTATCACCTATTTTATTCACTATAATTCATACTTTATTTTATTTACTCTATTTTATAATTTATTTACTATTTTACCCTAATTTATCACAGCTCTCTTAAAATTTTTAGTATCTGGACCCACCGGAAGTATAATTGAATGGCAAATTGAACAGTCCGTTAAAGGCCATTAGCGAAGATGCTTAACGTGATCCCGAACAAAATCTAGTATAGTACTCTAATACTATATTTTACTCCCTCCCCTTTGATCGAGACGCTCTAAAACATTTCGAACCAATCCTATTTATTATTCACAAAGTATTAAAAGAGACGTGTATTAGTGAGAGACGGATTAATGTTTTTAAGTATACGTGTAATGTTTTAAAAAATATCAGTAATATTTTATAAGTGAATATTTTATAACATTTTTTATGTAATACTCCCTCCATTTTAGAGAAAGTGTTACAATTTGGATTTGCACCAATTTTAAGAAAAAGTAGAAAGTACAAGTAGTCCCCTGATTATTATAGATTAACTTAGTGGCATATTGTAATAAAAGTGAAAGGTATGGAGTTTTATTATTTAACTAATTTCCATAAATGGAAATTGTAACACTTTTAGTGAAACGCCGGAAACGGAAAGTTGTAACACTTTCTCTGAAATTGAAAGAGTATATATCACCAATGTTATTAGTAAAAACTGTAATATTTTTGAATATAACTATAATGTTTGTACATTTTTTTAGTCTTTCTATAACACCGTATCTCCAGAGACTTACTCCTTCTAATTCTAACATTTCAATTGAGGAACCCTTCCAATAATGCCTCCTATGTACATTCTCAGGAACATTGCTCTTATCTACTCCTACATTTCATCAAACATTAACGAGCTCATTATAATTTCAAACAATCAAATCAGGGAGTGATTATTAAAAGTTAAAACTATAGGTAACAAGATGAGGAGGAACCTTGGGACTATGAGCGTTCTTACGTATCTCCGAGGCGATCATGGATCGGAGCTGTGCAGGAGAAACGACATCGTATAGATTGTAAATGTCCATAATGGCGGGGATACTTCGGCAAGCCGTCTTAAAAAACTGGAACACGCGGGCGCGTGCCTCAGCTAGTGAAGCCGAATTCGGTGGCACACGAACGTACTTCACCGCTGATGCCATTGATCTCTGAACCTATAATCAGTGGTGAAAAAGGATCCAATTGTGAGTAGAGTAGACAGAGCTGTGAGCTTGTGAGTGTATTGGTGTAGAAATGGACGTGGTGAACATTTCGGTCACTAATCTGAAATTTGGCGACTTTATTGAGCTTATCTGGACCAACTAACACTAGAAACTAGAAAGCTCGAGAAACGCCTTTTATGTTAACATTACGTGTCTACTGTCCAGTTCAGAAACTCATTTTACTCGTATCATCCGCGGTTAGAACTTTAAAACCTCCTACCAACTCGTTGTGTTCGGTATAAAGCCTGATTTAAAAGAAAATTTTAGTTGTTTTTAATCCGACTTTTTTTTTAACCATAAACAAGCATCCTCTTAAAACCAACTACTTTTTTTCTGTTCTCATTTACTTTTAATTTCAAAACTAAATTTAACACACAACACTCACATGCATATTTATAAAATAAATATATGACCTGATTCTATAATTAAACTTAACATTTCATCATTTTCAAAGGAAATTTTACCTAATGACACAACATTAGAAAATTAAACCAATTACATTATTATTATTAGATGTAGATGTGTTTTGTATAACTAACTATTGGATAATTAGGTGAAGAAATGTTGGATTGACGTTTTTACGTAGCATACTATCATCACTAATAACCATTTGGAGTCGTTCAAATGAGAGGAAAAAAATTGATCAGCTAACTAACATGATTTCCTTCATTTTTATGATATGTGAGTATATTATACTCCTTTCGTTCCATTAAAAACTTATTTAACTTTCTTTTTTTGATGTTTCATTAAAAACTTTCTAACAAAAAAAAGGAAGTTTTTATCTTCATTAACTAATTTTTTATTATTTCTCTTTCCTACTTTATTATCATTTTATTATTGACTCTCTCACTTACTTTATCACTCAGTTATAACTTTATCAACATACTACCACACACAAATTAATATTTAACTAATTTTACTTAAACTAAAAGAAAGTAGCTCATCATGAAACTTTTAATGGACCTGAGGGGTATATTCTTTAATCTCCATATTAACTTTGTGGTTTACTAGTACAATTCTAAACATTTAAGGGGCTTATGTAAATTTTACCACGGACGACCTTTCTCTAAAGACCACCAGGGAGAAAAATTAGGTACCAAAACCCCAGTTCAGTTGAGCAGCTCATTTTCCCTCTCCCCAAACTCCAAAAACCCCTACAATGGCAGCTGTGGAATGGCACCAGAGGCCGCCAAACCCTAAGAACCCGATCGTCTTCTTCGACATCAACATCGGCAACATTCCTGCTGGCCGCATTAAGATGGAGCTTTTCGCCGATATTGCTCCCAAAACCGCCGAAAATTTCCGGTACTACTTAGTCCTCTCCTCTTCCATTTCTTAATCTGCTTATGATGCAAGTTTTCTCATGCTCCTGCTTGTAACCTTCGATGATTGATTTTGATTTTGATTTTCTTCTTTCAGTCAGTTCTGCACGGGCGAATACAGGTACAACCTCTCAATTCTCTCGTTCTCGAATTGGAATTTGGATGCAGTTTTCGTATGGAACTAGCAGCTCAACTTCGTGATTTGTGATACTGTGTGATTAAATTGGTATTGACGTTAAGCTATATGCTACACAACTATATTGATGTCCAATCAAATACAGTATGCGGTAGAGTTTATGTTAGTACTAACTTAGTTGTTTATGATTGACTAATATAAGTTGCATATTAACGTTTTAATGAAGAATTTGTGCATAGTAAATCAGTATGTTGATTGTTGATGTTCTATCCAATATGCTGTAGAGGATTGTATGTGATCAATTAGATTTTAGGTGATCAATCGTGACGTCGTATGAAAAATTTCTGGTAGCTGTTGATTGATTGTTTAGCAATTAGCTTTGGGAAAGGAAAAAGAAAAAGATGCGGAGAGTTGTTGAGTAAAAGGCTACACTAGATCTGTGTCTTTAGCTTTTGATCAATCCTGCCTCAGCAGTAAATTCCACCTACTCTTGATATGATCTTACCAACTGAGCAATGTCTATGCGTTGTGGTTAATATGAACTCTTTGATTCATGTTGACAGGGGCGTCTCACATATTTCAGGGCCCTGTGCGAACTTGTAAGATTTGGCCCTGAAAAAAAAAATCTAAAATGAATAAACAATAAAAAAAAGGCACGACATACTATAATTGGCTCCGCAAAATAATACTACTAATATGAAGAAAATCTTATTACTAAGAAAATTAAAAAGTTCAAAAAATACAAAGTAAAAATAATCATAGTTTAAATAATAATATGACGATGAGTAAGGTAATGCAGACCAGACTTGAATTTGAGAAATTGATTTTTCCATCAAAATATTTTACCACCAGCCCATTTCTAGATAGCATATAAGAATACTACTATAAAATTTGAGGCCCCCAAATTTTCGGGACCCTGTGCGAGCGGGCTTCCCGCACATGGTCTTAGCCACCCCGCATGTTGACACCTTAAGTTCAATCTGTAAACTCCTTAGTAGCAAGCCTGCATCCTCTTTTATCTGTCAATATATGTTTGCATTATGGTTGTAGTTTTTCGTCACATTCATCATCAGGTAGTGCATTACAGTGTAATGCCAAACCAGGACCTTAATTTTGTCGTCGTGCATTACAGCATGTCTACTTATGAACACCCTTAACATTCACATGCATATTCTGTGTAGAACAGTGTTACAAACCTCCACAAATGCTGGTAATAATCAGTTAATGTAGGTTACAAGGTCTAAATCATGTGTGCCACAGAATTATCTACTACACCGAAAGTGGCTCCTCACCCTTGACACTGTTTGAGTTTTCTGAAATTGTTGTGGTTGTGGTTATAACTTTGATAACTGGTGCAAATGTTGATCTCTCTCTCTATATATATTTTTTGTCCTGTTGGTTACTACAAGCAGGAAAGCTGGTTTGCCTGTTGGTTACAAGGGTTGCGAGTTCCACCGAGTGATCAAGGACTTCATGATTCAAGCTGGTGATTTTCTGAAGGTACCGTCAGCCTCTCGCACCTTTCACCTTATCTCCTTGGACTTATTGAACCATAGCTACTGCCTTACAAATTGTTTGAAAATATTTTTTTTATTAATTGTCTGTGGAGATTTACTGTTAAACCCGTGTATGGTGTATGTGTAGTGTATCTTACTCTCAGCTACTTAATCAAGATTCTGACAGTCACGCAGTGAGGAGTTCTAGAGTTTATGATGTAATCACATACAAGTTAAATGAGCTGAATGTTTCCGTACCAGCAGCTAGATCACATAGATTCCCTGTTAACTGTTGCTACCTGATTTTAATATTGCATTCCCTGTGAGCTGTATTTGGTCATGGTGGGCAAGTTTATCAGATACTACGTGATTGGCAGGGTGATGGTAGCGGATGTGTATGTATCTACGGGAGCAAGTTTGATGACGAGAATTTTATAGCAAAGCACACTGGACCCGGTCTACTATCTATGGTATGAGGCTTTGGTTATAGGATATGTAATTATGTATTATCTTTTCATTTTAAACATAGCTACTATACTTGGTATTGAGTAGATTCTTTTCTCATTAATGCAGGCAAACAGTGGACCAAATTCTAATGGATGTCAGGTAACAAATCAAATTCATTCTACACTTTTACTAACTGAATAATAAGCCAGTGTCTAATTGCTCTTCTGAGGTGTAAACATATTGATAAACATAGAGACGTGAGGAAAGAAATCGTAAACTGTGAATTAATGTGAGGATACAGAAATTACCTTGACATTATCAATTTGTGCCCATTGATATCTATTAGATGTTCAGGCAACTTGTCACCGTTAAATATTTTATTCTATTTGTTAATCCATTCTAATTCTGTATATTATGCTGCAGTTCTTCATGACCTGTGCCAAGTGCGAATGGCTTGACAACAAACATGTAGTTTTTGGGGTATGTAGTATTCAACTTTCTCTACGAAAACTGCCAATTTACTAATTTTTCAGTTTAAAATCTTCACTTGATAGTTTGAGCACATGCACATAGCTGCTTGTATGTTTCTCATGTCTTTTACTTGAAGACCTGCAGTTCCACCAACTGCTGATATTCCAATTGTGATGATCTAATTTTTCTTCAATTGATTTATTCTGCACTGCATTGCGTAATTTTTCCCTTTCGTCTAACTTGGAAAAGATCCATAGATACTATCAAGATCAAAGAACGGGTATTTTGAATCAATCAATAAAGTTTGTTTTTCAAAAGCACCAGAGAATGGGCTTTTTTAAAACAACCTAAAAAGAAATCCGCCTTGCCATTTACACTACACGATCACATTTTCATAGAACAGTCAGAAATTCTAGAAATGCCTTTCCATTTCCTGCTGAAAGAAACATAATTATATTGATTGAAACATTGAAATTATGGTTGCTGAATATACTGACTCTGATGCAGCGTGTACTTGGAGATGGGCTTTTGATTCTGAGGAAGATTGAAAATGTTGCCACCGGACCAAAAAACAAGCCTAAGCTGGCATGCGTCATTGCTCAATGTGGAGAAATGTAGAGCGTGTTTGCTGGACCAGATTTTACATGGTATCTGGTCAATTAAGAAGAATGTAGAGCGTGTTTGCTGGACCAGATTTTACATGGTATCTGGTCAATTAAGAAGACTTGCTTTTCTTGTATAAATGTTTCATCCATCCTTGTGATGGTGTATTAATGTATGAAGTTCGACGGGATATTTTATTTTCTTTTTCCTTATTTTCCATTGACATTTTTAATTTATTATATACCTCTTCAAAAACTTCTGTTTTTCGTCGATGTTAGTATTTGAAAGTTTGATAACTTGACAGCAGTCAGCAGACGGTAATTTGTTCCGTATTTAATCATGAGATGAGTACTTTTGCCATCGAACTTAAATCACACGATCAACACCTATAGGAAATGATCCACCGAACTCGTAATTATGTCAACCAAAACATGACATGCCATTATCCAATTGCTCTTTCCTCAACAAGAGCCGCACATTTCTCATGAGTGTCATGACTGAAAGAATAGACATATAACTGAATGAATCTAATATGAGGTCATGACTATTAGAAAATACTACAAACACAGCAAAAATATACACATACATTGGAATCTGACCATAACAGAAAGCACGAGTACTAAGTTACAGATTTGGGGATTTTGTACTGTTTCTTGAGGAACTGAGATGCTTCTGAATCATTTCTGTGACAGAGAATTCTTATAAGCGTTTTTGGATCGGCACCCAGTCTAGTCTGGCCACCGTGCAAATCAATACCAGATTTTAAGTCGTCGACCAACTCCCGAGTCTACCAATCATTACCAGAGAGAAATCAGATAATTATGAATTTTCATGCGAAGTCATAATATTAATGCCAAATGCAACGTGCTTTGAAGGTATGAAACTCTATATTGCCGTGCAATCATTTGTAAGCTATTTCACCCATACAAAATGCACAACAAACTTTAGTACTGCAGAACTAAGCACCAGTTAGCTGGATTTGGGTCAGGGTCTAGCATGAAAATTTGGTTTGCAGTTTTTGATTGACTTGAAATAAACTCAGATTTTTTATTTACATTTGTTGGATTAGATTGGATTCAAAGTCCAAGCCTGTCCAAGTCTGGAACTTTTAGGCCGAAGCCTCAAGTCCAGCCCAATCCAGACGGAATGCCAATTATTTACAACCTACATCTCATTCTTTCTCATGCCAAATGTCATATACTCCAATTTGTATATAGCCTGATTCGAATATCATGTTCCCATTTCTGACATATATTACACCCATGTGCACTTTATTCCCACCACCATTGTACCTTATTTTTAGTGCCCTATATCAAACATGACATTTGATATGGGGAGGAGGGCATACAAGGTAAGCCAAGTGTAAATGAGTCCCATGAATAGCATATTCGCCTGACATGCAAAAATATAAAAGTGTAGCAATGATAC